>BSBK01006151.1:282500-320000 GCA_027943335.1 Chamaecyparis obtusa | reverse complement strand
CGATTCTTGGAAGACTAGCTAGAGATTGACCTTTCAGTCGAGGTGACATAAGACATAGACTTTATGGAGAAATTAGTCCTCATTTGTAGATTTGTGGGAATTGAGGTAGAGAGATAAAAAATCACCAAGTGGGAAAAAGAAACTTTGAAAATACCACTATTAATCAATTCATCCATAGACATTTTTTTGTCATAATTTTTTCTATGAGAAACTGAAATGCAAGGTGGTTCAAGGTGGGCTTTGGTCAATGAATTTTACGCCCTTTATATGAAAAAATGGCATCAAAATTTTGATTCATGGAAAATAAAATTGTATGAAAAAAAATGGATTAGGTTAAATTATAACCCTACTAGCTATTGGGACAAAAGAAGTATTGGAGAAAATTAGAGAATGCTGGGGACCTTGATGGATATTAATTGGGAAATTCTGAATGGTTTAATCTATTCCATTATGAAAGAATGAAAATCACAACACTAAGGGAACTCCCAAAGAAAGTTTTGGTGAAAGTCAGAGTGTTAAAATGAACTCAAAAAATTGAGATTGAAGAAGATAACTTCTATTGTCTTCAATGTAAAAAAATGAGTCATTCAACAAAGGAATGTAGGATGCCTACAAAAAATCAAAATTTATGGATATCGAAGGATACAAAAGGGGAAGAATTGGAGGAGAAAGTTACTAATGCAAACTAGGGCATTGTGGATAGAGAACATAGTTTCATTCAAATAAATCTATCTAAAGAAGCTAAATAATGGGCCCCTCATATAACATCAATAATAGACAAATTTGGAAATTTTAATACAAATATAAATGATCAAGACCCCTAGTTACTTAGGGAAAATCATGAAGAACAGGTGTTAGATTATGTTGGAATGGAAATGTAGGAGCTAGAGGAAAAATATAAGGATGAGTTAGACATAATAGAAGAGAGAAATATTTCACAATTTGCAACAAAATATCTGGGCTTGAAAATTTTGGATAGGAAAAAGAGAGGAAATGGAAAGAAGTCACAAAAGGATTTTAGGGAAGAAGAAACAATTGTGAGGAGTTACGAAAGCATAAAGAATTTTTTTATAAGTACCAAGGAAGGAAGCCCCTCCCTTTAGAAACAATGATGAGTCTTTCATGGAATGTTAGAGGCCTCAGGGCCCCTAACAAGGATTCTTACCCAGGTGTCAATTGCATCTTCTTGATAGAAATTTTAATTTCTTTCAAGACTAAAAATTATTGGTTCAAGATAGTAACATATTTTTCTTGTATCATAAAAGGTAGAAAGGTTTATTTAGATATTCTAATGAGACCTCTGTTGCTACAATCTATAGACTTACTCTCAACAATAAATTCATGGAAATTTATGTGTGCCACCCAATCAAGAGAGGGGAAAAGAAGTCCACATGGAGGGACATCTTGTACTTAATGAGGACTATAAATAATGAAATTTTAATCTTGGAAGGATATTTCAATGCAATATTGAGTCCCGAGGAGAAGTTAGCTGGAAACTATAAATAATTAGATTATGATTGATTTCTCAAATTTGGTATACAATTCTTGTTTGAAAATATTAGGTAATGTACTGAGAGAGGGGGAGGTGATTCAGTACCATAGACATTTCACACTTATTTACCTTTCAAAACATAAACTGATAACCAATAAATTACTTATATCGATAATTATCTTGTCTTTTACCGATAGCTTCTGTAATGTTTAACTGATAAATGATAACATGTAAATTAAACATATAACACATAAACATTCAAACACTTAACACTATATTTTGGTGTAATAGAAAACCCTTGGTTGGAGGGAAAAACTATGGTGGAGATGGTACCCACAACTCATCACTACAATAATAAGGTGCCTTGTTGAGAGCTTACATAAATGTCATCTTTTGAATGACTTCACCCTTTTAGAAGTATTTAAAGTCTTTTTAAAGCTACTATGTTAAGATATTTTATCCCTCTTATATAGTTCTCACGAGTTAAAGGATTTAAAATAAGTTCTAAAATAGAACTAAGTTTGGATAGAGACTACCCAGCTAAGGGATTTCACAATCTTGTCACTAAATTGTTAAGAATAAATGAACAATAAATTTGACATGTAGATTATTTCTTCAAAATCTTTTCAGATCTCGGTTCACTCTTCCTCTGTTCTGGTCTATGATCCTTACACTACTCTTTGCATCCTTTAATTGAATCTCTAATTTTTTTGCTCTCTATCACCACATCTGTCTCTTTGTCTTTTGATCTTCTCTTATAATTACTTGACCTAATTAGGTTTTCTCGATCTTCTATTATTGCTTTTCTAATTTTATGTCCTTGTTCATAAGCTTTTCTTTTCTTTCCACCGCTAACAATTTTTTATAACTCTTCCTTTATGTTGATAACACTCTCTTTATGTTGATATCAGTTTTCAATAGTATCTTAAGTTGAATAGTATTTCCTTACTTATCTATATACTAAATTTTATTTTATAGCAATGACAACCTTAACAAAATCATCATTTATTACCTATTAATTCCCTATTGAGGATTTTTTCAAGTAACAATCTCCCCCTTTGACATTGATGGAAAAACCTTTTTAATAGTCATGCTCCATTCTATATCTCTCCCCCTTAGATATTTTTTCCTTTACATTTTTTCTCTTGAACATACTAATCTTCCCTTTGATATTCTCTCCCCCTTTGACAAAAATTCCAAAGGAGAAAACAAAACCATGTCCTTTGGGTGTCAACTAGGTTTTGCTTCTGCTAGAATAGTTATGTGCTTGTTCTTGATATTTTTCAACATGATGCTCCATTTATTCATAATATTATTTATGGAACTAATATTTCCTTTGACTCTTATTATTTTGTCAATACTTTCTTCATCATCTATCTTTTCTATTGTACCCAGCAAATCAAATTTTTTTTTGTATCTGTTTGTGCATTAAATCCATAACGATAGCTATTAAGCACGATTCCTCATTGTTGTATACATTTCACATATAATTTCTTGTACACTTTTTCTATTACTTCTTCTATCTTATCTTCTCTTCTATCAATATAAAAATTATGTTGTATCTTTGCTTCTAATTCTACTTTTATTTTGTGATCATCTCTTATTATATCCGTGACATAATTTTTAATCTCTTCCAAACTCAATTCTTCTTTATACACAATAATTTCTGATAGTAATCTTGAAAATGTTTTTACTATTTTCTTCATAATCTTTTCCCTTTGTTTATCCTTCAGCTATCTTTTGACAATCGTTCTCTCTTTGAGTTTTTCTACATATAATATATGTTCATCATAATGCATCTTTATAGGACCTCTCTTCAATATTTCAAATTCAAGTCTTTCATCAAAGTCTTCTTCTTCAGATTCTGAATCTATTTTCCTATTTAGGGGTGTTGTTGTTATCATTGTCATATTTTGTTGTGTCCTTGCAATTTGTGCTTCCTCAAATTCTTGTTTCTATTATCTCATCCTTTTCCAAATTATTAGTTGTTCACCAATTATTTCTTCTTTTGATATCTCACTGATAGTAAGTACCATACCTGTAGCATGTGTCACTTGTACTATTTTAGTGTATGCAATAGTAGCTTATGGCATTTTTTGTTCCTCAATTTATCATCTTCTTCATTACTTATGTCATCATCAAATTTATCTTGTATTTCAATAGGTTGACTCTCTTGTCCTTCCTCAAACCTTATTGGGTTTATCTTTACTTGTCAAATCCTATGTCCTCTCTTCATTCTAACATTTGACCAATTTATGATTCTTGCACTTCTGGTAATTCAACATTAAAAATTATTTTCCACATTTTTAGTCCTTCTTCTTCTACTTCATTTTGTAATCCTGCCAATATCTTTGATGTCCTATCCTTTTTGAAAATTTATTTTCATTTTTCTTTAAGAGTTGATCAATATCTTCAACATTTGTTTTTGGTTGTGCAAGTATAAGGGTTCTTTCTCTTCTTTGTCTCTCCTATTTTGTAGCTTCATCCCATCTTATGTTGATTTTGTCAAGTAGTTCCTTACAAATAATCTATCTTAAGTCACTTGAAAATGTTAAGAAATTACAAAAGTGAAACATTAATGCATCTTCTACGGTTTTCTTATTTTCTTCTAGCTATATCTTGTATTTGAATTCATGTATCTTTCTGATACTTTCATACTTTCTTATTCCATTTTTTGTATTTTTAGGTGTTCTTTAAATTCTTCCTTTTGATGGTTTTATCTCTGGTGTAGGCTCATTTTTCTTTCTTCCTATCCTTATGCTTCCTTATACTCTTGATCGACTTCTTGTATTTCTCCTTGGTGTATCTTGTGTTGTTTTGGATCTTGTTCTCTTTGCCGGTGGAAACTATTCTTCAACTTTGTTGTCGATATCTTATCTATGTTTAGCTAACTTGTTCTTGATTCAGACATATGTCTCTGGTACTGTACTTGGTTTCTATCTTTTCATTGTACTATTGCTTCATTCTCTTTTTCGGTGGAAACTCTTCTTCAACTTTGTTGTCGATATCTTGTCTATGTTTAGCTAACTTGTTCTTGATTCAAACATATGTTTTTGGTACTGTACTTGGTTTCTATCTTTTCATTGTACTATTGCTTCTTTCTTTTTATTTTTTCTCATCTGATATCATCCCTTTGTATACTTCTTCATAGGCTCCAATCCGATTAGCTTCCATATCCTTTGGTTGGCTCAGCAATTGCTCAATACTTGTTATTAGTTCATTCTCTATTTTTTCATATCCAAATGGTTGTAACCAATATATCTATGGCTCCACTACTTTGATTATACATGAGTGTGTACTAGCTAGAAAATGTATATCTTTCTTATATTTTTCAATAATATGAGATGGTATTCGATATGTATCATACACTTTTCCTTGAAATTATTTAAAGTAACTCCACATTACTATGTTTTAATTTCTTCCCAATTATTAAATGAGCTTGTTAATTTGATGTATAACTAGTTCACCTAATGTCCAATTTACTTTACTGATACTAAAAAAATAGTTTTGTATACAAAAAAATATACACACCAATAATTCTCCAATTTTTAATCCTTGTTTCCTGATCTTTCTTAAATTCACCATTAGTTGATTCTACCTCATTTCTACTAAGTCATATTTGTTTCCTTCTATAACAATCTCATAAGAAAAATGTAGTGCTCCTCTTGATATATTGTCTAACTAATTTTCTTGATAGATCTTGTAGCCAATAATCATTGATGCAAATTTCATTTCTTTATGCAAGATATTTCTTACAACAAAAGTTTTTTGATATTTTTTGTACCTGATGACACCTTCAATTTCTATTTTAAGATCCATCTCCTTTACACATTTTCTCCCATTAGATGACAATTGTGTGACTCTACTTATGATTTCCTTTGTTATTTCATTTTTTTTCTATCTCCTTCTAGCCAAACATAGTCTCCATGTATTTGACTCAATAGATATTTGATCCATTCAACATCAAAATTCTTTGGCGTGTGCATGATGTGTGTTAACGCTTTTATTTCTAGATTATGTCCATACTCTTCATTCAACATTAATTCCTCTTTCTATAGTTCCTTGTAGGTTTTTATTACATCCTCATCTCCAATTTCAATATATTTGAATTGAATAAATGATCTTATTTCTTTTGTCAACATGACTCTACATGGTATTCAAGATAATGCTCTAGCTTCGCTTACATTTGTATTTTTCAGAGTACATAAAACTAATATTTCAGTTCATCCTCTTATAATCTGTCAACTAATACCATTCTCTCTATCTTTGTGAATTTTGTATGTTCCTTCGCTTATCTATGATTTAGAGTTTTTAGTGTTTGCAGTTCAATCAATCTGTCTGATTCCTTTCTATACAATGAATTAGATCAATATACAATAGTATCTCCTCAGGCTTTGTTATTTATAGTAACGTTTAGGAATGTGACTTTTTCATAATAAGTTTCATTATATATAGTGATAAAGTGTCCAACAACTATTGCAATAAATCATTTATTGTAGGTTGACAATAGGTTTTTTACCTATAGTGAACTTAGTTCACTGATAGAAATCTTATACTTAATATTTTTTGTCAACTTTTCTATTCTCCTAGATATCATTGCATCTGTTCTATGCTCTTGAATACTTCAGCTAAAAATTTGATTTAAAGGAATTTTCAAATGTTTCAATTTTTTTAGTGTCGGCAAGCATTTACTTTCTTTCTTGGTTGGTAGATGAACTCCCTCCATCATTTGAAAGAGGGTCTTCCATTGGTGGTGTGTCAACTTCCTTCTTTCTCCATATCTTCTTCATGGCCTCTTTGACTTTTTTTTTAATTTATTATTGCTTTTCCCTTAGTGTCATTGGTGGTAGTGTACCGATATTTTTAGTAGTAGGCATCATGACCAAACTTTGATCAAATATAGCATAGTAGAGAAGATGGTCTAGGACACGGTTCATATTTTTCTTCCAGATTTTCCTTTCTGTATTTTGATGCTTAATGTCTAGATTTTCAGCAATCAAAACATGTAACATAATTATTTTCTTCTCTTCTCCAATAATGAACTGATATCCTTATTTTCCGCATCTTAGTTATGCATTCTTCAGGTTTGTGTCCATAGTGATTACATTTGTAACAATATCCATTGCAACTTTTCTCAAATGTTCTACTAATAGTTTCAGATCAACACTCAACAACTCTATGACCAAACTTGTTGCAATTATTAAAGTAACCATTAAAGAACGTGCTTTAGGAATAGTCACATTTTTTTTCCTCTACATAAATTTTCAGTATGACTATACGCTCCAAAATTATAGCAGGTAGGCTTGTAGGGTTTCTTCCCTTGTGTATGATTGGATTTTTTAGAAGTTTGTTGTTTAGATTTTGATTATTCTCTTATCTCTATTGTGTTGTTATTGGTATAACCCAATCCGATAGTGTCACCTAGTCTTCTTTGATATTATACATCAATGTTCATCACACTTAGTTCATACTTTGCAAATCTAGCATTGTATTCTTTTTTACTTTTTAGGTTGTTATTTAGATATTCAATTTCATCTTGAAACTTCTAATTTTTTGCTTCCATTTTTAGAATCCTATCACTGATACTTCTTATTATATCATTTCTTTCTCAGAATTCTTCAAGTTGTACTTGTAGGAGGAAGTCTTTGTCTCTAATTGTGTTTTCAATATTTCTCTTCTCAGTTTCCAGAATTCCTTTGGCACTCTCGACAATCCCATTATTTCTAGTATTTATGTCATTCTCAAGGCTTGACTTTCATGTTTCCTTTTCATTTGACTGATTTTTTCAAGTAATTTTTTGTTCTTTTTGGATAGGTCTTGTATAGTTGCATCAACTTTCTTAAAATTGATAATGTCTTTTGATAGTTTTCCAAGATCATCAAGGCTCATTTGTAGTCTTTTTGTTAGTTCCTTTCTTTTTTCAAATGATGTGTTTATGTTAAGCTTAAGATCATGGATTTTTTCATTAGCATCTTCTAGGGATTCCACCAATTTTCTTTGATACCTATAACTTCCCATCATTCCAGATCTAGTCTTAAGCTATTAAAATTTTCTCTAGAGAACCAATGCTCTAATACCAATTGTTGGAAAATATTAGGTAAGGTACTTAGAGGAGGGGGAGGGTGGGTGAATTAGTACCATTGATATTTCACACTTATTCATCTTTCTAAACATAAACCAATAACCAGTAAATTACTTATACCGATAACTATCTTGTCTTTTACCAATAGCTTCTATAATATTTAACTAATAACCGACAACCTATAAATTAAACATAAAAACATAAACATTCAAACACTTAACACAATATTTTAGTGTCACGGAAAACCATTGGTCATAGGGAAAAAATATGGTGAGGATGATACCCACAACTCATCACTGTAGTAATAAGGTGTTTGGAGCTTACATAAATGTCATCTTCTAAATGAGTTCACCTTGTTAGGAGTATTGAAATTCTATTTAAAGAATACTATGTTAAAATATTTAATCCCACTTATACAGTGTTAACCTAGTTAAAGGATTTACAATAAGTTCTAAGATATAACTTCTAAGTTTGGTTAAGGGATTTCACAATCTTAACTAAAAAGTTAGGAATAAATAAATAAGAAATTTAAATTGTAGATGCTTTCTCTAAAATCTTGTCAAATCTTGTTTCTCTCTTCCTCTTTTTTAATAGTTGATCCTTACACTGCTCTTCACATCATTTTAACTATATCTCTATTTTTTTTCTCTTTATCATCACATCTATCTCTTTATCTTTTGATCTCCTCTTATAATTGCTTGACCTAATTAGGGTTTCTTGATCTTCCATAAACTAATTTTCTAATTTGATATCATCCTCATTCATAAATTTTTCTTTTCTTTCTGTTGATGTAAAAGATGATCATAAAAATTAGAAAACAATGTACATATACTATTATCATAATTTAAAAGGAAATCAATGAGTACATTAAAATATATGTACCATGGAAGTGTCAAGACCAAATGATATGGCCGAAAGTGTGGACCCCTCCACTTGTGCCATCTCCTCCTCTGTCATCAACTGAACATAAATGTAATACATAAAAAGACATAAGTGGGAAATTATTATAAAGAAATTCTACTAAAAATAGGAACAATAAAATTTAAATACAATGTAAAAAGTGACCTGTTTACCCTTACCATAACAGTGGGAGTCTATGGCTCTGCAGGCTCCTGATGCACATCTCCATGAGTTGCTTTAGTGCCTATAGTATGCCATGTCGAATCATCTCCATCGAAGCTGAAATTATATGCATCACTATCAGTCAGGGGACCAAAGCATAGATTCTTGCATATAATGCAAGTGTAGGGCACACAAACACATGAGCTCGTGGACGATGTCAAAGTGCCAGAAGCATCGGGATGAAGAGGCAACAATGTCATGCTCTGTGTAACCAACATATCACTCAAGGTGTGAATGGCTCAAATAGTTTGTGAGTTGGCCTCAGCAATAATATCTAGATGCTGCACTGTGGGAGGTGGTGAAATCTCAAGAGGGGGGACATATATGTGAGATTTCACCTATTGTGCCCATGGCCTATCTTGTGGAGTACCTAAACCTATACTCTGGCTCGGTCTCATACTCCAATAATTCACCTTGTGATTGAGCACAAATTCAGCATACAATTTTTCATAAAATAAAATGGGACATCCAAATTGTTATGAGGTGGTCTATCAAAAACCATCCATCAATGGTCCCAAAAGTTGTCATGTATTGCACTATTTGTGCACCATTTAATATACAACTTGGTTTTTTCATTATCTACTTTTAGAGCGATTTTAGGATCCACAAAAATATTAGCTATGTCATGTTTCTTTATATTTAGGTTCATGATTTGATCATAATCAAGCCCATCGTCAAACTGGGCGTGCATGGAATCATGCCAAAGAAGTGCAGCACTATATTGCTATTTAAGTTTCTCCATATTTTCAATAATTTAGTTTAATGTCTTAAACATGAGGCACAATGTGGCGATATTAGCATAGGTGGTTTGAAATCCTCTAAGTTCATTTAGATTATCTCCTATTAGATCTTCTAAATGGTGAGGGTTTGTGACTAGTATGTCTTCTAGAGGTGGGGGATTGTTGGGAGGCGGTTCTCAATTTTTTGCGGGATCATTAGGAGGGTTTTCTGATTCCATGTTTGATAACAATGAAAAAAAAGAAGATAATTATAATAAATTTTTAAAAAAATACAAAAACTCATTGCTAACCTAATTTTTATATAAAAAATCATAAATTTCTATTTAAAAATAATTAAAACAATAAAAATTAGAAGCTTTCACATACCTGGTGATTTAAGAAAAATAAGATAGAGGATTTGGAAGCTGATATCTGATAACCCTAGCTGTGTTCACATTTTTACAATGAAAAAATGTTAAACGCGGCTGGGTACAGAGATATATATTTACTAGTAAATATTGGATATCCAATTAAGCCTTTTGCTTTGGATTTTGGCTTGGTCAGGTGTACTGACACCCAGACCTACTAAAAAGTCAACATATGCATTTGTGTGCTTTTGGACGAGTGAAAATAAGTTTTTTTCACATTGCCACTTTTTGGCATACCATGATCCTGCACATACCCCAAACTTACCTCTTAAGCTTTCAGCTTTTTCCCTCAGTACATTTGTATCACCATCATAGTGCAGTCCTTGATGTCTTCAAATTCAAGAAGATGCAATCTCCAACATTTCTTGATTGTGCTCCTATTTTTCTTTCATCTCCTTGGCAATCATAGGTGAAGAAGGTGCAACATAGTCATGTTCAACATACTATTTCACCAAATCACCAATACTAGCTAGATGCAGTTTCATCATAATTTTTCATGTAGGGAAGTTTTCCTTGTTCAACTTCGGTACCTCCTTTTTATACATCTTGATCATTATCTTCAAGTACCTTTAAAAATTTTCTCTGTAAGTACCAAGAGCTCTGATACCAATTGTTAATATGATTTAGAAAAATAGAGAGGGGTGGTGAATTAGTTGTTCTTAGGTCTAGATGTACCAATTGAACATTTAAATACTTCAACAAACTCATATCTAATCATCAGCTCAACTCGGTCTCTAAAGAACATGTATCAAAAAACATATAACATGCAGTCCACTGTCCAATAGTATTTAACTTATAGAATATAAAAACATTCATAACAAAATATTCAAACAAGTATGACACTAGGATTTATAGTGGAAACCCAATTTGGGAAAAACCACTTTGTAACATGTTACTGATATTTTCACTCTTCTAAAGTGAGCTCGGTGAAAACCCAACCTTGTTAAAGGTATACAAACACACTATTAGGTGTCATCCTATTAAATGATTTCAATCACCCTATTAGGAGTTGCCTGGTCATAGGACTTGAGTACATTCCATTAGAATGCCACCTTGATTAAAGGATTTATCAATGACTATTAGGCCAACCTTGATTAAAGGATTTTGACTATTACAATGGTTAAAAAGTAGCAGTATTTTTTGATCTATAAAACATACAACTCATTTTGCAGATATAAGATCCAATTCATACATATATACTAATTTACTGACTGAGTATCATTTCCATCACCATCTCTGATAGGCTCAGAATTCTCTTAGAGAAATCAGAACTTTGATCTCCTCCTTCAACCTTCTGCTTATACTTATCAGTCAATAACATCAACATCACCAACTTCCCTCTGTAACCTCACCATTAGGTTTCCTTTATATTTCTCTAGATAGATAGATATATCTTTTTCCCCTTAATCTCCTCCGTAGATATTAGGTTAGGTCATATCCAATAGATCCTTTCAATATTTATGTCCTTCAAACATCCTTCTAGACACATCTTCAATGTTCTCACTAAATCCATAATAAAAGGATTTACCATGCATTAATTTCTCCACATAATCAACTAATAAAGTCAACATGATTTAGATAATCCAAGAATTCAACTGTGTTGGCTGGCAATCTGAATTCTTCCTCCAAATGTAAATTCCTGATGCTCAGTCAATATTGTGTTCATCTCCTCGGTCATCACTATGTAACTTGGTTATCTCTATAAACTATCTTCGTTGGCTAACACTGTCTTGCTCAGTAATTTCTTGACGCTTGACATAAACTGATGTTCAGTCAACACTAGATTTACTTGGCATATACTAGTGCTCGGTTGACACTAACATCACTCAGCTTAAACTAGATTTCTTCACTTTTTCTCGGTTAATCCTAGTTCTTTAGTCTTTCTTCTTACTTAGATAAACAATACATTATCTGTTGGCATTAAGCAGGATTGCCACTAGTGACAACACTTATTTGCATTCTGAGTGCAAACCGAGCAGAACAGTGCAAACCGAGCAGAATAGTGCAAATCAAGAAGAATAGTGCAAACTGAGCAGAACAGTGCAAATCGAGTAGAACAGTGCAAACCAAGCAGAACAGTGAAAACTGAGTAGAACAGTGCAAACTGAGTAGAACAGTGCAAACTGAGCAGAACAGTGCAAACCGAGCAGAACAGTGCAAACTGAGCAGGACAGTGCAAACCGAGCAGGACAGTGTAAACCGAGTAACATTATGTCTACCGAGTCACCAGTATTTACCGAGTTCAAAACCTACTGAGTGGTTAGTATGAACCGTGCCTTCACTTCTACCGAGTGCATGATGATGCCGAGTAATGCAGTGGATGTCGAGTATCAGAAAGTCACCGAGTTAGTTTGCAGGAACCGTGTAACCATACTTGGGCCGACTTAGTAGCACTTATGTTTATTTGTCAAGCCAACTTTGTAATTGTAATTGTAATTAATTGTTTAGACTTGTATATAAACAATGTTGTAAAAATGCCAAGATGTAATGAAATGAATGAATATGAAAAAGAGATAAAAAGGCAGAGATAAGAGAATTACAAAGGGCTACAGCAGTATAAGGAACAACAAAGACAAATTCATCACAGAAGGTGATCAGTACATCAGCGAATCTCAATCAGCAATCCAGTTGCAAAGCAAGAGATCTACTATTTCATCCTAACACGTGAATCAGTACTAAAATCCTTTAACCGGGTAGACTTAACAGTCTTTGTAAAATCTCTTTACCGAGTGCATACTTCATTGTATGTTTGTAAATCCTCTAACAAGGTGGACCTAGCAGTCCTTATTGCTCCTAGCAGGGTAGATCATCAGAAGTGATCAATTGTAAGCCTTAACCGGCCAACTTTATACTGCAGTACTAAAGCTTTGTGGGTTTCATCCCCACCCCAGTTTTACTTTCTTTTTGGAAGGTTTCTGGGTAACCAAATCTATGTGTCATTGTTGTGAATGCTTTTAAGTTTCATGCTTTCTATATGCAAAAGTATAAAGTAAACTATATGTTAATACACCTATAATTGAAAGAAAATTTGGAGTTACTGATTCACCCCTCCCCTCTCAGTAACTTGGTTAATTCCTGAATATTTCCAACAATTGGTATCAGAGCTATATTGGTTCTCAAGATAAAGCTTAACTAGCTTGAGCAAAGATCCAGGACAATGGAGGTATTCAAACTGAACAAGGTGATTGAAAATGAAAAGCTAGATTTGGAAATGGCCATAGCTAAACTTAAAGAAGCAAAAGAACATCTTTCCCAATCCCTAAGAAGATGGAAGGAACTTGAAAATCAGATGAATGATCAGAATTACATTGAAGAAAAGATTGAAGATCTTTTTTCCTCAGATAGCTTAGATGAAGCAAACAATGCTGTCAAAGAACTCCTAGAAAAGAATGGGTCTCTACAGGAAGAAGTGAGAAAATTAAAAAGAGAACAAGAACTACACTCAATAAGATTTTGTGAGATCTTAGAACAAAGAAATAAGTTGAAAGATGAATTGGATGGAAGGAACAATGAAGTCCAAAATAAAACCCTTCAGCTAGAAAACCTAATTGATTAGATCTCCCATACAAATGAGGAAATTCTGAATCTAAGATCAGAAATAGAAAGCACAAGAGAAGAACTAAGATCTGAAAAGGAAATCAATCTAAGATTGGTGGATGACCTAAACACCAAAAAACAAATCAATGAAGGAATGCTGAAAAGCCAAGAAGACTTAAATCAACTGTATGAGCGAAATCTTCATAGGCAAAAAGGAAAAGAAGGACTTGGATACAAAGGAGAAGGTGAATCTTCTAAGCAAGGTACTCAAAGGAATCAAAAACTTACTTGTAATCATTGTGGTAAAATAGGACATACTTCAAATAAATGTTGGAGCAATGAAAAAGGAGAATTCAATGGAAAATGCTACAACTACAATCAACATGGTCACAAAGCAAATGAATGCAGGGAAAAACCAAGATTCAAAGGTAATTGTCACAAATGCAACAAACAAGGTCACAAAGCATCTGAGTGCAGATCCAAAACATTCAATCCAGCAGAACAAATTATGAAAGCAATGTTTGGATGGGACTACAACACCTAGTGTAGATGTCATTACTGTGGAGAATATGGACACATTGGCATGAATTGCATAAAACATCATCTAAGGAAAAGAGATACTACCGTAAGATGTTTCAAATGCACTAAACTCGGTCACATAGCTAGAAATTGCATGAATGCTAGTGAAGTTGAAGATGTAAAGAAGAATGAAGCAACTAAGGTCAGGAAACAGGTGAGACAATAGTGGGTTCCTAAATCTACTGAGAAAACCAGTCCAAGTAATGGAATGGGTGGCTCTACCGACTCAAACTAAATTCCCAAGAAAGCACTGGAACTGTATTCTCAAAGACCAATTTTAAGCAGTTCCAGAACCAAATTAAAAGAAAGATCTAAATCAACATACAAGATGCAATAAGATCACAGGAAGGTCGGTATCAGTTTTCACCGAGCAAGGTAGGTACCAGTATTTACCGAGCGAGGTCGGAGCAATATGAATTCTTGAGTTCACCGAGTTGCAAAGTCTTTACTGAGCAATTAATTCATAGTGGGTGAAAGTCTGTCAGAATTCATACCCTAATTTGTACTAAGCATTAATGACAGAGTTGTAAACAAAAGCCAAGAAATTGAACTCATTCTTCACTGCGAACTTTAGCACTTTGAGAGCAGAAAATTTCAAGAGCAATCCAGCGATTCAAATACTTTTGCGAAAAGAATTCTCTATGAGCTACCATGGCATCATCCAGCACTTCAACGAAGAAAGGATCAGAAATGTTAGTCCAAGGGGAATGGAGAGCACCAGATTTCAAAATCGTGCCCATAATTGCAGCAGCCCTAGACCCGAATGGAGCTCAATCTCAGATTCCTCCTAAGGTACTACTTATTAACGATATTCGCAATCATTTCAATTATGCAATTCAAGAAATGGGAAACCTAGAGCTAGATATTGTGCGTGAGGAACTGTGTGTGGATGGTATTCTAAAACCCGAACACAAACATTTGGAAGATAAAGGATTAGTTCACATTGCACATTTACCTTGAAACTTTTGGGAGAAATGGGTTAGATACATTCTTAGTCGTGTACATGATGGCAAGATTTGGCTTGAGAAACCCATAGAGATCACCAAGAAGATGATTCATCGAATCACCGGTCTTCCCATGTTAAACAAAGCTAAAACTACCAAAACCCTAGGTCGGTCGGAACTGGGGAAGAAAACCCTAGCTGAGTGGGACAGTAGAGGCATGAAAAAAAGTAGCATTACTGATGCTGAACTGAAGTTTGGTACACACATAATTGCCATAAAATATACAGTTCAAGTCGACAGAATAGTGTCTCCTGTGAAGCCATTGACCTAGCATACAAAGTGGTCAAGAATAACTTATCATTTGACCTTGCAGATTTGTTGTTAAAATAGTTTAACAAGAACATGGAAAGCATTCAAACTTCCAAAAACAATCCATGTAAGTTTGGATCTCTACTGGTCTGTTTATTCTTCTATGTTCAAAAATTCTTCCCTTCCAAAGGAAAAGTAATATGGAGAAAAGATGTGCCAGTTCTTTATGAGATAAATGAATATATTTCAGAAATGGGTGAAAATTTTGAGAGCATCATGGATAGTTATTTTGAGTCTTTCAAGGAGAAAATGAATGACAGATTCTGGATTCCACAGAAGTTGGTTGAGGATTATAAGGATGATATTTGTTTCATGGTGGACTATGACAATGTATACATTCAAGCAGCTAAATCGAGGATTGTATATGTAAAACCTCTTCCTTATGAGGTAAACATTGATGAAACTAAGAATATCATTGAAGCCCTTTTTAATCAACCTGTTAATCCCAAAGCTCCATATTTTGGAACATATGATGAAGCTAAGGTGAGAATTGAATTAAGCATAAAGCTTCCACAGGTGGTAAATAAAGGAAAGAAGAGGATAGCCAAGATGCAAATGCTAACCAAGGACAAAGGAGAAGACACTAAAGAAGAAAAGGAAAAGGATGAGAAAATAGAGGAACCAGAACCTGCAAAGAAGAAAGGAAAGGTATTCATCACTAAGGCACCTAAGCCTCCCACTACTGTATTTACAAGGAGAAGTGCAAGGGGTAAAGCAGACAAATAGGAAGACAAAGATATAATATTCAAAAGGCCTCCTCTAACCTTTCAAGAGAGGATCAAACTTTTTAGAGAAGGATCAGGATCTAGAGTAAGTAATATAAAATCTTTTAACTATGAAACCAGATTGGAAATAGAACAGAAGGAAATAGAAGATGTTGTCATTGAAAAGATGGGACAGTGGAAATACTCTCCTGATGAAATAGCCCCACAGGTTCCAGCAGCTTTATTAGATCTAATAAAAATGAGATGGACAAATGCAAAGCAAACTGTAAAAGACATATTTGATCAAACCCTGAGACAGTTAATGCCGAGCTTGAAAAATGATGAAATAAAGAAGGCATTGAAGGAGAATGAAAATAAGATGACACTAAAGTTCAATACTTGTTTGATTCTGATTAACAATATTGAATCAGTTGTGAAGGCTGCAAATGCCACATGGAAGAACATATACCATCTTCACCAACCGAGTATTGAAACAGTAATAATAAAAGACATTGAAGATGACAGTGATGAACAGGAAGAAGCCACTAAGGTAGATGATACTGTAAGGATAGCGGCAGAAGTCATTGCATCACTTCCTACCTCTCTAGTAAAAGTTTCTACATCTAGCCCGGAGACACCTTCAAGCATGGTTGTGACA
This sequence comes from Chamaecyparis obtusa, assembly GCA_027943335.1. NCBI lineage: Eukaryota > Viridiplantae > Streptophyta > Pinopsida > Cupressales > Cupressaceae > Chamaecyparis > Chamaecyparis obtusa. The sequence goes on along the minus strand of BSBK01006151.1, from coordinate 303,366 downwards.
ACTTCAACTTTTGTCCAATCATCTATAGCAACAATAGAAGCAACTACCATTTCTTCTACCGAGTTGCAGTCTCCTACTTCATCAAGTTTTCCAGCAGTAAGTATTCCAGTTTTTGATTCTACAAGTGTAAATACTTTAAGTTCTCCAGTAGACAGTATACCAGTCTCTATAGCCAATCCTACTATGTCTACTGTCACTACTACTAAGGCATTAAGTACAGATAAGCCTAAGGCTCAACCGAGTATAAGTTTTTTGGGTAAGAATATAATAGAGGATATAGACCTAGATGAAGAAATAGAGATTCCAACATTGGATTTTGCAAATCTATCAGCGGACCAAATGCAAAATATAGGTGAAATCCTCCAAAGGAAAACGAAGCAAAAGAAGCTTAAAGAGGAGAGAGACAAGGAATATCAAATCATTAAAGATGCTAAGGACATTTTGTCTGAAGCATTAGGTGTTAAAGTAGACTCCTCTCAACATGTTTTGTTACAATTAGCAGAAGCAGTAAATAAATACAATGAGGATTCATCTGGGATAGAAAATTTAGTTGAAAGAGCCGAGAAGAAATTCAACAATAAAGTACTTGAGCACATTGCTCAGCACATAGCTATTAATCAAGTGGAATTGTCTTCAGTTTTGTCAAACATTGAATCTACCTATTCGAATGTTACCTCTCTTTTGGCCAGACTATGCAATGTTGCCGAGTTCACAAAGGATGTCAAGGATAAAATGAATAAAATTGATGAGGATTTGAAGATTAGCATACAGAAGCTGCAACTTGAACCCAGTTCAAACTCTGCTCATCACATGAAAATCTCATATCTATCAAATATGCAGTCAGAACTACTGAAAGAAGACACAAGGATCTGGTCCACACTGCTAGACATTCAGAACATGATCCTTCCCATCATGAATACAATGTATAAGCACATTGAAAATTCCAAAAGATTGATTCATGACAATCAGTTCTCAATAGCATAACACATGATTGAACTCTCTGCAGAAGTCCAAATTGCAATCCAAACATGCAAGATTCTGCAAGAAAATTGGGACAGACCCCTGGCACTGATAATGAAGGTACATTCTATTTTTCTATCAAAGTTTGGATTCTCTCTGTAATCACTTATACACCTTTGGCATTATCATCAAAAAGGGGGAGATATGTATAGAAGGAGATATGTATAGAAGAAAAAGTTAGCACATTGAAAGGGGGAGATAATGTATAAAGCCCTATAACAAAGACAAATTCTGAAAAATCAAAATAAATCTCAGCATGGTTGATGTATATAAGTTTTGGGCAATAAGTGTTTTTGTCACTAATGCCAAAGGGGGAGATTGTTGGAATTAAGCAGGATTGCCACTAGTGACAACACTCATTTGCATTCTGAGTGCAAACCGAGCAGAACAGTGCAAACCGAGCAGAATAGTGCAAACCGAGAAGAATAGTGCAAACCGAGTAGAATAGTGCAAACTAAGCAGAACAGTGCAAACCGAGCAGAACAGTGTAAATCGAGCAGAACAGTGCAAACCGAGCAGGACAGTGTAAACCGAGCAGGACAGTGTAAACCAAGTAACATTATGTCTACCGAGTCACCAGTATTTACCGAGTTCAAAACCTACCGAGTGGTTAGTATGAACCATGCCTTCACTTCTACCAAGTGCATGACGATGCCGAGTAATGCAGTGGACGCCGAGTATTAGAAAGTCACCGAGTTGGTTTGCAGGAACCGTGTAACCATACTTGGGCCGACTTAGTAGCACTTATGTTTATTTGTCAAGCTGACTTTGTAATTGTAATTGTAATTAATTGTTTAGACTTGTATATAAACAATGTTGTAAAAATGCCAAGATGTAATGAAATGAATGAATATGAAAAAGAGATAAAAAGGCAGAGATAAGTGAATTACAAAGGGCTATAGTAGTATAAGGAACAACAAAGACAAATTCATCATAGAAGGTGATTAGTACATCAGTGAATCTCAATCAACAATCCAGTTGCAAAGCAAGAGATCTACTGTTTCATCCTAACAGGTGAATCAGTACTAAAATCCTTTAACTGGGTAGACTTAACAGTCTTTGTAAAATCTCTTTACCGAGTGCATACTTCATTGTATGTTTGTAAATCCTCTAACAAGGTGGACCTAACAGTCCTTATTGCTCCTAGCAGGGCAGATCATCAGAAGTGATCAATTGTAAGCCTTAACCGGCCAACTTTATACTGCAGTACTAAAGCTTTGTGGGTTTCATCCCCACCCCAGTTTTACTTTCTTTTTGGAAGGTTTCTGGGTAACCAAATCTATATGTCATTGTTGTGAATGCTTTTAAGTTTCATGCTTTCTATATGTAAAAGGATAAAGTAAACTATATGTTAATACACTTGTCATTGAAAGAAAATTTGGATTTACTGATTCACCCCTCCCCTCTCAGTAACTTGGTTAATTCCTGAATATTTCCAACATTATCTCATCATAGTGCCAAATAATCAAGTATTCATTGAAGTATCAAATAATTCAACCTTTGCTTAGGTTCTATTATTATTTCCCTTGTCCTAATCCTTTTCATCAGCCAATAGATATAGTACTTTCTTAGATAGCAACTGTCTTACCAATTAAGGTTTGTCACCAATGACAATACAACAATTATTTCAATTGCATTTTCCAACAATGTGCACTCGGTAAAGAGATTTATAATAGAACTATTAAGTTCACTCTATTAAGAGATTTAAATTATGCTACAATGGTTAAAGAGTAACAGTAGAATTAATTTGTAAATAACAACTTAATCTTGTCTGATTCAGATTTGTAATGTACTTATCTTTTATCACCTTAATGTAATTGATTTCCTCAATGAATATTGCTTAGTAGCCTTTTGTTCCTGATAAACTAAATTTTCCTTCAATGCTTTGGTTCCTGATAATGAGAGGACAAGTGAAAGATCAAATGAAAGAAAGAATGATTGAAGAGATTATTGAGATTACAGAGGTAACAAATAGCAAGGAAATAGAGAAAACTGAGACTAAAGAGATAAAGAAAAAAAGGCATGCTACCTAATTGGAGAAGATGATGATACTGAGATTAAAAAAGATGAAGAAGAAGTGGTGCATGTTGCAATGAAGGAAGATTCTGAAGAAGAAGAAGAAAGGTATGTAGAAAAGACACTTATTTCTAAAGTAAGAAAAAATGATACTTGGATTATTGATAGTGGTTGCACACATCATATGACTAGTGATGATGATAAGTTTGAATATGTTAAACATTATAATTGATGATTTGAAAAAATGTGAAATGATACACCTTGTCAAGTGAAAGGTAAAGGATCAATATTACTAAACAACAAGATCAGATGTGAAAATTATTATTGAGTGAAAGGACTTAACTATAATCTATTGAGTGTAGCAGAGTTGAATAATATAGGTCACTGAGTTGCATTTGAGAATTGAAAAGAAAAGATCTATGATGATGCTAGAAGACTGATCGGTACTGGTGAACAATCAAAAGGTAAACCTATTTTATTTGGATAATAATGAAACTTCATGTTTAATGGCTAAGAATGATGATGTTTGGTTATGACACAAGAGGTTATGTAATTTTAATTTTGGCAACATGGTAAAGATGATGCAGGGGCATCCAAGCTTAAGGCAGGGCATTCTATGTCCTCGGTGAAACTGCATGGAGTGTTTGTATTTTGGCTAGTGTTACTCAGTTGCAGCCTTGACTGATGGTCTTGGTCACTGAAGGAAGCTCAGTCACTAAAGGAACTCGGTAGTCTCTTCTGCTTAGTGAAAGTGTTACTCGGTCATGCATGGTGTGCTCGGTGATTTTATTGTTACTCGATAGTTCTGACTTACCGATAGGAGTTCTATGTGATTTGTTGAGCTGACTTGATGAATTTATTATTGGTAGCCATTGTTATGGGCCGACATGCTGAATTAAATGTTTTTATACATTTGTAAGTTGACTCATATGGCATTTAATTATTTTCTTTCGGGAGTTAAGGGTTTCATCTTGCCGACTTGTGGCTGATGATTACGATTTAAGGAGGGCTTGGGTAGATGTTTAGGGAAAAAACTTGGAAGGGCAACTTAGCAGATCTAGGATATCAGATGTGAAGCTTGAGAGAGAAGTTGTGGATAAGTTCTTGATGATTCTTGCAGATCAGATTGTAATCTGATAGTCATTTGTAGCAGAGCTAGGGGTTTTCATACTTGGAGACAAGGAGATTGCTTGGAGGCTTGCGAGCTCAAGTTTAGATCTACTGTAGGGTTTCCATCAGCTTCTTATTGTCTTCAAAGCTAAACTAGCTGAGATTGTATTGGATCTAGTTGTGGATCTTATAGAATTTTTTTCTGATTGTAATTGGCCCTAACTCGACCAGGCACGTTAATGAAAATTAGTGTTGAACAATTACTTTGTGTTGCATTATTGAGTATTCCACTATGTAATTATGTTGGCTGTAAGGTTTGGATTGTCCTTCATTGGATCCCACATCCTTGACTGCATCAAGTGGTATCAGCCAGAAGGTTAATCTTGTTGAAGAAAAAGGTTGACCTAGCAAGGCTGATCTTATGAAGTTGGTCTTGTTGGAGTAGAGATTTTGCACAATCTGGATTGCAGATCTAAAGCACTAAACTTGTGAAATTGTGCCCTAGTTGTTTGCAAGATTGTAGGTTGAGATCTAACATGTTGCAACTTTGAAATTGTCACAAGGTGGTCGGTGAGGGTTTGTTGCATAGGGTTATTGCATATCTTTAAGGATGCCTCTGAGAAGATTGGACCCTAGAGTTCTTTTAGATCTTTGTGATACTGTTGAATCCTGGATCATAGAGAAGGTGAAATCAGATTTCAGATCTACGATGGAATTGATATAGAATGATATGGTACCTAACATCATGAGAATTGTTGCTGGTATACCTCAAAATGTTGGTACTGAGGATGGCTATGAAGAAGATGCTGAAGAATTTGAAACTGCTAGATCTAGTGGTGGTGACTAGAGGAAAAGATCTAGTGAAGACAAAAATGTTCAGTTTCCTAAACTTGTTGCTCAGTTTAGTAATTAACGAATGGAAGTTTCTACTTTCTCTGGTACTTTGAAGCCTGACAATCTGATTGATTGGATTGGTGAACTTGAAGATTTCTTTGAGATGGAAGAAATTAAAGATCCTCTTTTGGTGAGATTAGCACATAAAAAGTTGAAAGGACATGCTACTCTTTGGTGGAAAGAACTACAGAGAAACAGAGAAGATGAAGGTGAAACAAAGATCAATCAGTGGAGATAGATGGTGACTAAGTTGAAAGCTAAGTTCATACTGGGTGACTATGAGATTGACTTGTTCAAGAAATTGTAGAATTTGAAATAGAAGGATTTGTCTATTGAATATTATACCGAGGATTTCTACAAACTTATTATTCGGTCTGGACATTGAGATCTTGGTAAGGAAAAGGTAGCTTGGTATGTGAATGGTCTGAGATTCAATATTCAGGGTGAGCTTGGTATGCTAAATATTGATTCTGTTGAAGATTCTTATTAGTATGCTCTGAAGGTAGAAGATAAGTTGAAGAGGAAACAACCTAGTAACTCCTGAGGGAAAGAAAAGATTGATCACTTGATGAAGGATAAACCGAATAATGTAGAAGATGAACAAAAACCTATAGAACCGAAGAAGAAGAAAGGTAGAATTATATTTAAGGGTACTTGCTATAACTGTGGAGAGGAAGGACACCATTCTTTTGAGTGTACGTAGAAGAATGTTGACCAATGAACTACTGTGATGAATGAGAACATTGAGAATGAAGCTAAATCAGAGAACTTACTACTTCAATGAACATTGCTCGATACAAAGGATGAACCTTGTCAGTGGATTAACTTATTTAGGACTTGATGCAAGATTGAAGGTAAAGTTTGTGATGTTATTGTTGATAGTGGTAGTACTAGTAACATTATTACTAAGGACCTAGTTCTTAAACTTGGTTTCAATAGATTGAAGCATCCTTCTCCTTATACGATTGGTTGGTTACAAGATGTTCATGCTTTGGAAGTTAGAGAATAGTGCTTCATTGATGTTCAGATTGGCCAGTACAAGAATTTGGTGCTTTGTGACATTATGAAGATGAATAGTTGTGATATATTGCTCGGTAGACCTTGGCAATATGATTGCAAAGATATTTATGACTGTGTAAGGAATGTGTTTACTATTGAGAAGAATGACAAGAAGTTTTCACTGATGTCTTTGATGGATAAAAAACTTGGTAGGAGAATCCTAAGTACTGGTAGCTGAGTTGAGATTGTGGATCCAGAGAAAATGAATGATTAGTATGGAGAACCAACCTTTACATTGTCAAGAAAAGACTTGAAGAGATAGAGGAGACTGAAGTGGAAGAATTTGTGAGCAGAAAAGGTGGAGGACTTGTATGTGAAGAACCAATTCAGGATTTATGTGTTGAATCCTAAAAGATGTTATTTTCACATATGAACATCTTTTGGAACCTAGGGTGTCTGATGTAGGGGAATCCAAGGTTAAGGTAGGGCATTTTGTGTCCTCAGTGAAACTACATGGAGTGTTTGTATTTTGGCTGGTGTTACTCGATTGTAGCCTTGATTGATGGTCTCAGTCATTGAAGGAAGCTCGGTCACTGAAAGAACTCAGTAGTCTCTAGCACTTAATGAAAGTGTTACTCGGTCATGCCTGTAGTGCTCAGTCAACACTAGTGCTCGGTGATGCCTAGCATGCTCGGTGATTTTACGATCGCTTGGTAGTTTTGAATTACTAATTAGAGTTCTGTGTGATTTGTTGAGCTGACTTTATGAATTTATTGTTGGTAGCCATTGTTATGGGCTGACATGCTGAATTAAATGTTTGTATACATTTGTAAGCTGACTCATATGGCATTTAATTATTTGTTTTGGGGAGTTAAGGGTTTCATCTTGCCGACTTGTGGATGATGATTAGTATTTAAGGAGGGCTTGGGTAGCTATTTAGGGACAAAACTTGGAAGGACAACTTAATAGATATGGGATATCAGATGTGAAGCTTGAAAGTGAAATTGTGGAAAAGTTCTTGATGATTCTTGCAGATCAGATTGTAATCTGATAGTCATTTGTAACAGAGCTAGGGGTTTGCATACTTGGAGATAAGGAGATTTCTTGGAGGCTTCCGAGCTCATGTTTAGATTTGCCTTAGGGTTTCCATCAGCTTCTGATTTTCTTCAAAGCTGAACTAGCTGAGATTGTACTAGATCTAGTTGTGGATCTTGTAGAATTGTTTTATGATTGTAATTGGCCCTAACCCAGAAGGCCTTACAGTCAGGCATGTTAATGAAAATCAGTGTTGAACAATTACTTTGTGTTGCATTGTTGAGTAATCTACTGTGTAGTTCTATTGGCTGCAAGGTTTGGACTGTCCTTCATTGGATCCACCATCCTTGACTACATCAAAACATCAGTAAGAAAAATAAAGTTAAAGGTTTTCCAAGTATATCTAAGCCTGACCATGTGATGTGCAAACAATGTCAAATAGGTAAAATGACAAATTATAGTTTCAAGAGAAAACATTATTCATCTAATGCAATTTTAGATTTTTTTCATACTAACTTATGTGGTCCAATGAGAATTCAGAGCTATTATGGAGATAGATATTTTATCTTATTTGTTGATAAATTCTCTATAATGATGTTAGTTATGTTTCTAAAAGAAAAATTAGAAGCTTTCCAAATGTTTAAATGGTACAAAGAAAAAGTAGAGAAAGAAAATGGTAAGAAATTGAAATGCTTGAGATCTGATAGAGGAGGTGAATACATTTTTTATTATTTTATTACCTTTTGTAATAAGCATGGAATCAATAGAAAGGTATCTACACCGAGGACACCACAACATAATGGAATTGTTGAAAGAATGAATACGTCAATTGTTGATTGTGCTAGAACATTAATAATCAAAAAAATAGGTTGAAATATTTTATTGGAGAGAAGCTATCAGTATTGTTGTCTATACACTAAACTGAGTACAACTAAAGAAAGAGTCAAACAAGACACCTTTTGATCTATGGTATGGTTATACACCTAATGTGAGCTATTTCAAAATATTTAGAAGTAGATGTTACATTCTGAAAGATGGTAGGAATAGAAAGTTTGATTCTAAAGGAGATGAAGGCATATTTCTAAGATACTCTACTAGGAGTAAGGCATATAGATGTTTGAACAAGACTACTAACAAGATGATTGAAAGTGAAAATGTTAGAGTTGATGAATTCAGTGAGAAAAATGATGAAGAAAGAAAGAAGGAACCAGAAGAGTATAGAATAATTATTTATTTACAAAATGAAGATCCTATAACTTTACTTGAACAATAGCCTTGTGTCACTGCATAATATAATAATGCTAATGAGCAACAGTCCTTACAAACTAAGAAACAAAAAATAGTTAACAAGGAAAATGATGATCATGCATCGAGTGGAGGAAACATTGAAGAACAAAGAATTGATCTTGTATAAGAAAAATATCTGAGAAGAAACTTTCCATAGGACCAAATAATTGGTGACAAAGCAACAAGAATGATGACACAAAGTAAGTTGAGGAACAATACATATTTAGTTTGTGTATTTGAACCTATAACTATCAAGAATGCATTGGAAAATGATGATTGGATTAAATGAATGAATGAAGAGATTGAGAATATACAAAAAATAAGACATGGACATTAGTACTGAGGCCTAAAGACAAAAATGTGATCGACACCAAATGGATTTTTAGAAACAAATTGAATGAGAATGGAGATCTTACAAGAAGAAAGGAAATATTAGTCTACAAATATTATGCACAAGTAGAAGGAATTAACTCTGGAGAAACTTTTGCACCCGTTGCTAGACTAGGAGTGAGAATTGTACATGCATATGCATATTATAAAGGATTCAAGGTATATTAGATGGATGCCAAGTCTGCATTTATGAATGGGATACTTGAAGAATAGGTATACATTGAACAGCTTGAAGGTTTTATAGATCCAACTCAGAAGAATGTGGTTTGTAATCTGCACAAGGCACTTTATGGACTTAGACAAGCACCGAGAGCATGATATGAAAGATTGAAATCTTATTTAATAAGAATTGGATTTATTAGAACCAAGTGATAATAGTAATCTATATTTGAAATGATAATCTGATGATAAAATCCTTATTGCTGAAATATTTGTTGATCATATCATATTTAGAGGTCATGATACTTTATGTAAATCTTTTGTTGATGAGGTGAGAAAGGAGTTTGAAATGTTAATGTTTGGAGTGATCAAATTCTTTATTGGTTTACCAATTCAACAACTCAAGGAAGGTATCTACATCACATAGTCAAAGTACATTAAAGAGATCTTGAAGACATTTTGTATGGAAGACCCAAAGCCAGTGGGTACACCTATGGTAACTGGATGCAAGCTAACCAAGGATGAAAATTCAACAGAGGTAAATCAAACCTTATACAGATCTATGATTGGAAACATGATGTATGGTGTGCATAGTAGAGTAGATATATTACATGTTGCTAGAATTATAGCTAGATTTTATGTAAATCCTAAAGAGAGACATATGATTTTTATAAAAGGAGTCTTCAGATATCTGAAGAAAATTTAGAACTACGGACTATGGTAAAAGAAAGAAGACAATTTTGAAGATAAATTCTATATAGATGTTGACTAGGAAATAAATATAGATGATAGAAAAATCACTACTAGAGGATCATTATTTTTAGGTGAAAGATTAGTAACATTAATAAAAAAGAAATAAACTTGCATTTCTCACTCCACTATCAAAGATGAATATATAGCCGTTGTTTCCAACTGCTCTAATATTGCATGTATGCAATAACTGTTGGAAGGTATAAATAAAGAAGTAATAGATCCAGTAACAATCTTTTGTGACAACACAAGTGCTATCAATATTTCAAAGAATCCAGTGATACATGCAAAGACAAAGAACATATCCATCAAATATCATTATTTAATTAAGAGAGCAAGTTTAGGAGAAATAGGTCCAATTGGAATACATAAGAAGCCATAAGAAAAATTGGCAGATATATTTAGGAAACCCTTACTGAAGGATATATTTGAGTACTTGAGAAGTAGACTAAGTGTCCTTCCCCTATATAATAGTCACTAAGGTGATATAGGGCTTCATTAACCTATTCTTTATAAGAAGATCTAAAGATGTTGATGCAAGATTTTCATACTTTGGGATTCCTAAGGATGTGAAGAAGGTGGAAGACAACATGAAACTGAGAATATATGTACATGCAAGGCACAAGAATATATAAAGGAACAACAAAGATACTTATTTGGATACTAAAGAGATTTTTTCTGGAATTTCTCTCAAAGGGAGAGATGATTATAAATGAAATATTCAGTTAGGGAAGAAGCTAACCAAAAGTCAGATATTGTGTAGTGATTGAACAAATTAAAATCATAAAGACCGAGTTGTAAACACTTAAGATTTAACTAATATTCAATGGTATATGAACCATATTGTGTTTCCATCAATTCCAAAGGGAGATATTGTTAGAACTACAATTGATAGACTATTGTTGAACATCGTGTTTATATGAGACAATGGATAGGAATTTGGGTGAACAAATTCCCCTCTTGGAAGAATGATAAAATCAGTCCCAAAGTTCCTTTTATGCTGGGTCTCAACAACTTTAATAGATTAATTGAAGATAAATGTGAAACTATTCACAAGGAGGCCTTTGGTGGTTCAATCTTGGAGGGTCTGTAAAAACAATCTTAGAACAAATGATCTTTCTCTTTTTTTCTTTTGAATCTTTGAATGAAAGTAATATAAATTTTATTTAATCTATTGTTACTGATTTGTAAATACAAATAAGGAGAAAGGTAACATGAATTTGAATGAAATTGTAGAAACTTAAACTAATAGACATAAACCAATGTTGCACTGTCTTACAAATTTAATTACCAAGAAGATAGCAAAAACATACAAAACATAGATTTGAATAAATCAAAACCCCAATTTTATATATACAATCATCAATGGAAGTAAATGCAGATGTAAGATATGTAAAAACTCATCAAATTATGAAGCCACCACAAACATGTGCACACATGAGCCAAATTTATCTTGAAACACCAAAGAACAATCTTCCCAATAATTTATCATAGCAAAGTAATGCAGCAATGATAAACACCAGACTAACGAATTTGTAGATAAAAATAACCATACAATCAATTGGGTCTTTAAAATGAATGAATGATAAAATACACATTCATAACCTTCCCAAAGATAGCTAGAAAAATCACACTATGATTGGAGCACCAATTGTATATATTGTATTGCAAAGTAACTGACCATAATTACACCGTTGATTTACAATTTATAGGGCTTCACCCTTTAGGGAAATAAATTTTATAGTTAGGGTTTCAGGTGTGCATGTAATTTTGAAAAATGAATAAACTAAAACTTTATTGAAATAAAACTACACTTAAAGAAACCCTAAACTATCTATCATGGATTTGTTCCAAGTGCATTACAATTTTGTGTTGTATATTCCTAATGCATGGGCAATGATTGAGACATTTAATATGTTTAATCACTACGTTACTAAATGGGCACTTGTATTGTTGTCATCTATGTTTTGTCACTGATGTCAACATATATTTTTGTGAGGAGATCAAGATGGTTACCACAGTGTACAAACATTGTAAGGATGCTTCAGATGCTGGGAAATCAGATGAGAGTTCAAAAAGGTGTTGTGATCTTATATCTAGGATCACATCATGTAATGTTTCATATTGGAGGAATTACAGATGTTTTGGTAAAGATTGGTCACTAGACTATGAAAATGAGAAATGCCAGAGTTAGTCTCTATGTTTTTGGTATATCTTCCAAATGATATGGATTCAAGATATGCGAGCTTGAGGGATGACATACAAAGTACTAGAGGATGTTCACTAGTCAGCACAAGGTATGGTATGCTTGGTGACGTCAGCTGTGATGTGTGTTGTGGAGGTGATTTAGTTGAAAGCTGACTACAGTGATGTAGCATGTATAATGGATGGAAAACTTGAATTAAGGATGTCGGTCCTTAATTATTGTAATGTAATCATTGTATACTTGTTCTTAATACTGCATGTATCTTAGCAAGGGTTTATCTAATTGTTTGTAATTAGGAAAGCCTTATGGGTTGACCTATTCACGTGAATTTTAATAGGGTATAAATGAAAGATCTTTTCTTTGGAAAAGACATTGATGGGAAGAGGATGAAATAAAGAATTTGTGAAAGCTACGAGCTTGTGTTTGTTGTATGTAGAGAAGAGGATGGTTGGTGGATTTTATTGGAATTGATTAAGAAAAGATAATTGCTGGAAAATAGTTCAAAAGGATTGTTTATTTCCTCATATACACTTGTGTTGTGAACAAGGAGTTTTGAAGGTGGACTTAACCTTCTTTGGGCAATGTGCCTTGGGAAGTGAGCCCTTCCTTTCTTCTTGACTCCTAACAGGGTCTGTCCTCTAACAAGGACTATGTACTATAATGTTTCAATAAGCTCCTAACAGGGCTATATATTATAACAAAGATAACTATACTCTTAGTACATCATTTCTGGGTGCTAATTCCCATTGGGGTTTTTACCTTTAACATGGTTTCCCTATGACCAAAATATTGTGTTATTGTATTGGGACTTACTGTGTTTAGTAGATATGATATTACTACTGCTTAAAGTTTAATGTTTAATAGTCTTCTATACAACTGATTCACTCCCCCTCTCAGTTGTATTGTGGAATATTAGTTGTAACAATTGGTATCAAAGCATTTGGTCCTTAGAGAGAAATCTTAACAGCTTCAGGTGATCTTGGAGATGGCATTCTATAGGAAGGATAGTTCAAAATTTGATCCTAAGAACTTTGACAGTAGGAAGAAAAAGATGAGGATTCACCTATTTTGTTTAGGCATTAACTATTGGTTGATCACAAGGAACAAGGTGGATATAAATTCTAAAGATGAGCTGCTTAGAGATACCAAGGATGAAAAGAAGATATTTTTACTTAACACGATTGCAAGAGAAGCATTGATCAACGTACTCTGTAAAGGAGAGTTTACTGAAGTTAAAGACTTACATTTGGCATACCTAATTTGGGAAAGATTAGAAGCACTATATGAAGGATACACATATACAAAACAAGAGAAGTTAAAAAATTGGAAGACAAACATGGAGAAGCTACAAATGAATGAGGATGAAAGCATTAGGGCTTATGTTCAAAGGGTTACAAAAGCTATAGTTGGAATCAGAAACTATGTAGGCACTTATGATGAAGATGAAGTTATTGCAAAGATCCTTAAATCATTGACACCTGCTTACAAGTTCAAGACTGTGTTTATTCAGGAAACTATACCTCTAACTCTAAACTTTAATAGAGATATGTTGATTGCAAAGCTAACTACTTTTGAAGCTACAGAACTAGGAGAATTTGTAGTGAAAGTTGAATTTGCATTTAAGGCATCTGCACACAAGAAAATGTCTATACTTTCAAGCACCAGTAGTGAAGACCTTAAAGAAGAGCTTGGTGAATATGCTGAGGAATGGGAATAGATAATGGCAAAAGAAAGAAAAAAGGATGAACTTTTTGCATTAATTTCTAGAAGAGAAAAGAGAGGTAAGGAAAAATTTGAAGGAAAATTACCCTTGAAATGTTTTTCATGAGATAAGGTAGGTCATTTTGCATCTAGATATCCTATAATAGTTTCTAAGTACAAACCTAATTTTTATAAGATTAGAAAGGATAAAGAATGTTACTATGCTAGTGAAGCATTTCTGTTGATGATGATTTAGATTATGAAGAGATTGGATTTTTTTCTATTAGAGATGAGCCAGTGCATGAAGAAAAAGATTTAGTATCTCATGTTGACAAGAAAACTAAAAAAATAATAGAGAGTGGTTGTTCTCATCATATGACTGGAGATAAAAACAAATTTGTTAAGTTAGAAAGGTATGATTTTGGTGTTGTAAGGTTTGGAGACAATCTTCCCTAATCTATCATAGGAAGAGGATCTATTACATTGAATAGAAAGACTAATAAAGATAATGTACTGCTAGTTGAAAGATTGAAACATAACTTGTTGAGTGTTAGACAATTAATGGATAAATAATTTCAATTGAGCTTTTTCAATGGTAAATTTTTTATCAGAAGTAAGGAAGGTAAGATGATTGCAACTGGTACTAAATCCAGAGGTAATGTGTTTGAATTAAATACATCTAGAGCCTCTTGTTTTTTTGCAAAGGTTGATGACAGTTGGTTATGGCATAAGAGATTTTGTCATTTTAATTTTGATAACATTGTAAAGGTAAGTATGACTAATGCAATAAGAGATCTGCCAAAGATTGTGAAACCATCTAACACTATTTGTAGAGAGTGTGTCATGGGAAAATAGACCAGAAGCAGTCACAAAAGAAAATCATATACATCAAGAAAGAAGTTGGAGCTAGTACAAATAGACTTGTAGACCTACAAGGACAAAATCATACTATGGTGAAAGGTATTTCATACTCTTTGTTGATGACTTCTCTAGAATGATGTGGGTTACTTATTTGAAGGAAAAATTAGAAGCATTTGATAAATTCAAGTTGTTCAAAAAAAAAGTAAACAATGAATCAGGTTTAAAGGTTAAGTGTTTAAGATCAGACAGAGGTGGAGATTTTACTTTAGACTTATTCTATTCATACTATGAAGAGCATGGAATAAAGAGACATATATCTACTCCTAGAACTCCATAGTAGAATGGGATAGTAGAGCGAAGGAACATGACTATACTTGATACTACTAGGACAATGTTTCTTGAAGGAAATGTATCTCATGTACATTGGAGAGAGGTTGTTGGAACTGCTATGTATACATTGAACAAAATACAAACCAAAGAAGGTACAATTAAGACTCCTAATGAATTAAGGTTTGATCATACTCCTATGGTAAATATTTCAAAATATTTGATAGTAAGTATTATATTAAAAGAGATGATGAGATAGGAAAGTTTGATGCTAGAAGTGATGAAGGAATCTTTCTTGGTTACTCTATTAAGAGAAAGGCCTATAAATGTTTCAATATGAGATTAAGGAAAATGATTAAGAGTAATAATGTAAGGATAGATGAAAAGTTTCAGATACAAGAAATAATATATGATAGTAATCAGATTCCAGAGATCAAAGGAGCTACTGCTACTATAAAAGAAGAACTTGTTGAGATAGAACGTGAAAAAGAGACTTGTGGTGCTGACACAAGTGAGGCTAGTGAGGTTCCTACAACACCGAGGTATGTAAATAATAACCATCCTAAAAATCAAATTATTGGCAATTCCAATCAAGGAGTATTGTCTAGATCAAAGGTTAGAGAAGAAATTTGTTTGATTTCTCAATTTGAACCAAAAAATATAGATGAAGCATGTAGAGATGAATCTTGGATAAATGCCATGAAAGAAGAGTTAGATCAGATACATAAGAATAATACGTGGGAATTGGTTCCTAGGCCTAAAAACAAAATGTAATAGGAAGAAAATAGGTTTTTAGAAAAAGAATAAATGAAGAAGGAATTGTTGTAATAAACAAAGCAAGACTAGTGTTTAAGAGATATTCACAACAAGAAGGCATAGACTTTGAAGAAACATTTTCTCTTGTTTCCATAATAGAGGTAGTAAGATTGTTCTTGGCTTATGCTGCACAAAAGAACTTGAAGGTATATCAGATGGATGTGAAATTTGTATTTCTGAATGGGGATCTTGAAGAAGAAGTATATATAGAAAAACCTGATGGATTTCCTCTATGCGAAGATAGAGACATGGTGTGCAAGTTGAAGAAAGCTCTATATGGGGTGAAGCAAGCTCCGAGAGCCTAGTATGCTAGGCTAGACAAGTACCTACTTTAGATTGGTTTCAAAAAAGGTAATGCTGACAGTAATTTGTATTTAAGAACTAGTGAAGATGGAATCCTGATAATAGAAGTCTTTGTTGATGATATTACCCTTGGAGGTAATGAGGATGCATGTAAAAATATTCTAAGGAAATGGAAATTGAATTTGAGATGTCCATGATAGGTGAAATGAAATTCTTTCTTGGACTGCAAATAACCCAAAATGAGAATGGTATCTTTATTTCTCAGACTAAGTATCTCAAAGAATTCATAAAGAAGTTTGGAATGGAAGACTGTAAACTAGTAGGAACACCTATGGTGAATCGTAGTAAGATAACAATTGATGATGAATCAAAGTGTGTTTTTCAGACCTTGTATAGATCAATGGTTGGAGGATTACAATATCTGACCCACACCAGACCAGCTATTGCTAATGTTGTTGGAATTGTGGCTAGATATCAGGCAAAACCCAAATAGACACATCTAGCTACTATGAAAAGGATACTAAGGTAGCTAAGATGAACTATAGACTATGGCCAATGGTATGATATAAATGATAGCTTTGAACTTCATGCTTATACCAACGTTGATTGGGCAGGAAATATTGATGACAAAAATAGTACTAGTGGTGGTGCATTTTTCCTTGGGAAAAAGTTGGTCTCTTGGCTAAGCAAGAAACAAGATTGTATATCACAATTCACTGTTGAATCAGAGTATGTTTCTATTGCCATAAATTGCACTCAAATTGTTTGGATGAAACAAATGTTGATAGACATTGGAATAAATTTTGATGAACCTATGGTTATCCATTGTGATAACACTAGTATAGTGAATATGTCAAAAAATCCAATGATGCATTCTAAAACTAAACATATTTCTATCAAGTATCACTTCCTGAGAGACAAGGTGGTAGAGAAGGAAATCAAACTAGAATATATGAGTACAAAATAGTAAATTGTAGACATCTTCACAAAGCCACTACCAAAAGATACCTTTGAATATCTCAAAGGTATGCTTGGGGTTCAACCCCCTCCTAGTCATAACTAAATGATGTAGAGATGCATCAATCCAGATATTTTCAAAGCCTTATCATAATCTGAACTGGATGTAGGGTTCTACTCCTCAGGGGGACTAATCATGGAAGAAAGCTTCTTGAATGGAGTTGATGACTCATGGAACCCTTTTCCATTGTTTTCAAAGGGGGAGTATTACTATGATAAAATCCCTACTATATGGGGAGACTGGCTATAGTATGGGAACTTTGGATTGATATAACTTTGGGATGATGGATTTTCCCATATGTTGACATTAATGCCAAAGGGGTAGATTGTTGGATATTGCTAATGCATGGGTGGTGATTGAGAAATTTAATATGTTTAATCACTACGTTACTAAATGGGAACTCATACTATTTTCATCTATGTTTTGTCACTAATGTCAACATATGTTTCTGTGATGAGATCAGGCTGGTTACCACGGTGTATGGAGACTATATGGATGCTTCAGATGCTAGAAGTTAGATGAGAGTTCAATAAGGTGTTGTGATCTTATATCTAAGATTTCATCATGTAATGTTTCATATTGGAGGAGTTACAGATGTTCTGGTAAAGATTGGTCACTGGACTTTGATAGTGAGAAATGCCAAAGTTAGTCTCTGTGTTTTTGGTATATCTTCCAGATGATATGGATTCAAGACATGTGAGCTTGAGGGATGATAGACAAGGTACTGGAGGATGTTCACTAGTCAGCACAAGGTATGGTACACCTAGTGATGTCAGCTGTGGCATGTGTTCTAGAGGTGATTTAGTTGAAAGCCGACTACATAGATGTAGCATGTATAATGGATGGAAAACTTGAATTAAGGATGTCAGTCCTTAATTATTGTAATTTAATCATTGTATACTTGTTATAAATACCATGTGTATATTAGCAAGGGTCTATGTAATTGTTTGTAATTAGGAAAGCCTTATGGGCTGACATGTTCATGAGAATTGTAATAGGATATAAATGAAAGATCTTTTCTTTGGAAAAGACATGGATGGGATGAGGATGAAATAGAGAATTTGTGAAAGCTATGAGCTTGTGTCTATTATATATAGAGAAGAGGATTGTTGGTGGATTTCATTGGAACTGGTCAAGTAAAGACAGATGCTGGAAAAAAGTTCAAAAGGATTGTGTATTTCCTCATATACACTTGTGTTGCAAATAGTGAGTTCTAAAGGTGGATTTAACCTTCTTTGGGTAGTGTGCCTTGGGAAGTGAGCCCTTCCTTTCTTCTTGACTCCTATCACAATTTTTCCTCTAACAAGGACTATGTATTGTAATGTTTCAATAAGCTCATAATAGGGCTATATCTTCTAACAAAGATAACTATACTCTTAGTACATCATTTATGGGTGCTAATTCCCACTGGGGTTTTTACCTTTAACACGGTTTCCCCATGACCAAAATATTGTGTTATTGTGTTGGGACTTATTGTGTTTAGTGGATCTGATGTTACTACTTCTTAAAGTTTAAAGTTTAGTAATCTTCTATATGACTGATTCACCCCCCCTTTCAATTTTATTGTGGACTATTATTCCTAACATTTCAAAGCCTAAGATGCATTTAGAAACTCAAAATCTCTCTGAATTTTCACCATTTTCCTACATATTCATCCTTCAAAACTTGGATTTCTCCCCATTAATCCTTATCATGGCTCTCCTTTGAGGTTCTAATAGAAATATATCTCCAAAGCATGCAAAAAGTACCCAAGATGTGTGGTCAATTTGATTGGAAATCCACCACAAAAGATGAGAAGTTCTTGGGTGTGACGACCCTAAAATTTATGACCCTGACCCCTGCTCCAAAAAAAATGAGATTGACAAAGTGTACAACACCATGTTGATTAAAATTTTTGAATTTCAGAGGCTGAAAGGCCCAAAAATCTTGGAGTGAAAAATATGCTAAGTGTCAAGAAATCTCCTCCATGCAAAAATTGGCTAAGTCCAAAACTGAACACTTAGTAGCTTGGGAGACTATCTGGATGCACCTTTCAGAGTCTATCCACTATCTCCTAAACCTCTTCAAATTCCACCATTTGGATACCTCCAAGGAATTCCTATTTCTTTTCTCAAAAGGTTCCTAATTCATTTGCAAAAGCTTGTATCTCTTCTTCCTGAGCTAGCATTGTTTGCATTTCCTCCTTTTGGTAAAATATTTGTTGGAGGTCATCTTTTGTCTTCACTCCATTGAAAATCTCTTTGAATTGATGCATGATGTGCTTTATTGGGTGCATTGTCTGGTCATCATCAGCATCATAATGATCTAGATCTAACACTTCGAAGAACTTATGTAATTCTTCCACCCATAGCATCAATTCATCTCTCTTCTTATTAATTCTGCTCAAGCATTTCTGATAAATACTTAGGGCTCTTGTTATGTCCTTAATCCACTCTTCAAAATTATCAATTTCTAAGGCTTCATATATATTTACTAAAATCTAGAAGCATTGCTTCCTTATTATTTTAAGGTCATCAAGAACCTTTTTCCATTTAAATCCTCTTCACACAACATAGTTACCAATTTGGTGATCTCCCTAAGAATACCTCTAAAAGGTCTCAATATCGCCCTTAAGGAAGTCCTTACAAAATCCTTAAAATCATTCTTCAAATTAGAATACGCGTGAATAAAAGAATGTGAGATGTCTGTCGGCATCTCAGGCGAAAACCTTTTCTCTAAAATAGCATGCAATGAGCCCTTCAAGTTGATAAGGTCAATGGGACCTTCCATCTTAAGAATGAATTTCTTCATTGCCTCATTTTGATATTTAAAGCCTTGATTTTCTCTTCATATTTACCCATAAAACCTAGTGCATGTTTCAAACCTAAAGTAGCTAGCATTTTTCTTCCCTCCCTTATCATTTCACCCAAGTCTACTTCTTTGAAGACATAGTCCTTAGGAGTGATTTATATCATACTGGTGTTGACTATTGGAATGACTACCTATGATTTCTACCTACCCCTTTGGTCCTATGTGACATACAATAAAGTTCTTACTTGAGCAGTTGATTCTTTTTGATGAAATGATCAGCCTAGTATCGCCATATATGTGTCCTCTTCATCCATATAAACCCTCATTGTGAACTACAACTAATTGAATATCTTAGATGAACTAAAGAACTATGATTAGGGATCACTGAGTACTAAAATGATATGTAAGATGACTAAATCAGTCAATATGTTGTCATTGATGCCAACTAGTATTGATAATACTTATCATGTTAAGTTACAAACATCTGAAAATATGTTGAAGAACAAAAGATGAAGAACAAAGATATCTACATGAGGAAAAGATGAATATGACAGAGAAGGACAAGGTAAACATTGGGTAACTTATTTGCTAAGGCTATGACTATATATTGTTGACTTGATTATGTTGCATTAATCTATCTTGAAGAAGAGATTCAAAATTGGACAAGTCAATGTGGTCTATAATTAAAGTTTTATGTATACACTGAGCCAGTGCAGTGTCTATGGAGTGATAGTATTAATCGAGCTAGTCTAACTAGTTATTACTGATGCATTTCTATATTAACCGAGTATAGATGAAAACATTAAATACTAAGGTTAGCTGACAGAATATGATGAACTAGATATTGTTATGATTTCAAGTTTAAAGATAAAGTTTGTAATGAGATCCATAGCTGACAAAATTTGAAGATGATCTAATGGATGATATTGAAATATGTTATGAACACATCTATCATGGAAGGCTTAAGTGGAAAAATGGATGAAGGAGATTAAGCAAAAAAATATAATGGTTGAAAAGAAAACATTTTACCTGTCTATTTAAGAGACATGAGTTTCATTGTTGAAACTATGTCGAAAGAAGGAGACTGTAGAGAATCCGCGTGAAGACAAGTTTCATGCATACTTGATCAAACTAGTTATTGAAGAACAGAGCTGCAGATTTTTACCAAGCATCAGAGAACACTT
>BSBK01006151.1:0-277500 GCA_027943335.1 Chamaecyparis obtusa | reverse complement strand
TCTTGTAGAATTAAGATATCCTTATCTCAATAATAAAACAATCTTCCATAATAGCTTTTGAATCACATTAACACACACCCATGTTTTGTAGCATAGTTCATTTTAGAAGTGTATGGCTGATGTGAAGTGTGAAGTGTTTGATCTCTCTTTATTTGTTTCACTATTGATATTCACTATGTGGTACTGCCTATTTATGATCATTTCATGAGGAAACGTCTTGATGGATTGTGGGCTGCAAGCTAGGGCATCATGCATTGTTTATGAGCTCACTGTTTGAGCAACTCATGTCCCTATTTGATTGGCTGGTGCTCTATTTGTTATATTAAGTTTACATCATATATTTAGTCTTAATAAATATCTTATAAAACAACATAAAACTAACCCAAAATACTATCTTAATAAAATTTTAATAAAACAATATATTTAATCTCAATAAAATCTTATAAAATAACATATATTGTGTGAAGTGTTTGATCTCTCTTTATTTATTTTTTTGTTGATATTTACTAGCTATGTAGTACTCCCCGTTAATGATCATTTCATCAGGAAATGCCTTGATAGCTTGTGGGATGCAAGCTAGGGCATCATACATTGTTCATGAGCTCACTGTTTAATACGAGCATTGTTTACATCTTTTCATTTGGAATGCTTGATGACCCGTGAGCTTTGAGAGCTGGGGAATCATTGCTGTTACCTTCAAGGCATTGTGTGAATTTTTTGATCTCTCTTTATTTTTTTTTCTATTGATATTCACTATGTGGTACTCCCCGTTTATTATCATTTCATGAGGAAATGTCATGATGGTTCACAGGTTGCAAGCTATGGCATCATGCATTATTTATGAGCTCACTGTTTGAGCACCAGCCAATCAAATAAGGACATGAGGTGCTCAAATAGTGAGCTCATAATGACATAAACAATGCATGATGCCCTAGCAAAACAAATAAAGAGAGATCAAAGATTTCACACAATATGTGTTGTTCTATAAGATTTTATTAAGACTAAATATATTGTTTTATTAAGATTTTATTAAGACAAAGTATTTTGGGTTAGTTTTATGTTGTTTTATAAGATTTTATTAAGACTAAATATATGATGTTTCTGCTATTAGATCATACATTAATACACTTACTATTTTGAATTTGAGCTCGGACATCATGCAATGTTATTGTTGTCATTGTATTCTTGCTTCTGTTGTGCACCATATACTGTTTTATACACTGTTTATTTCATTGAGACTGTGAGTTTGGCATTTGTAATGTATTTTTTGTTATTGGATCGATGTCGCCATGTTTTTGAGGTTGTAGATGCATTGAATCACCACTCCCATTCTATTTTGATAGTAGTAATCTAACAGATAGAGCACCATCCAATCAAATAGGGACATCAGTATAGATGATGCAGATTTGTGTACCTCTTTGTTTTGATGTAGCTTACTCACTGCATGCAATGGGGCCTCCTTGGGGCTACCAACCATGTTGTGATGTTATGATCTTTACTTGAAATCACAATAGTGACTCACTAGGTGTTCATGCAGACATAAATGTAGCAATTTACTCTCTGCAACATTCTTCTGAGTGCACATGTCCTGTAGCATGGTTTTTCTTTCAAAAGTGTATGCCTTGACTATGCACGTGCATAATTGTAGATGAGGATCAGTAATAGGATGCCATTCATTGCTTAGATATTTTTTATCTAACCCCCATCTCTCTTTTCTTTGCAGGTTCTGGATGACACAGGGGCACACTAGATTCATACCTGGGTAAAAAATTCATCACTTCAGGCAATGTCTCGCATCATTATTATTTATGTTCATCCTCTTATGTATGCATGTACTCTTGCATTTTCTTCAGAAAGTTATTTTCCTTGTATAGTATTTACAAGTTATTTTTCATATATATACATGTAATATTTAGATGCAAATTTTTTTTTCCTTTACATGTATCTTTGTATGAAATGAACACAACTTTAACAAGATCATCTAGTAATGAAAACTAGGGTACTTGATGTTACATAGACCTTGCTTTAAATTTGTCCTAGGCCCTCCTATAATCAAAGAGGCTAATCTCATAGCCTTAAGGGTGCTATCCTAGTCCCCTTCTAAGAAGTTTCAAACTCCTACTTTCTCCATTTATCTATGACACCAAGAATATGATAAAGTTCACTGTTCTAGGAACCTCTTTGTCCCTTCTAAAAATTTTTGTCTCCTATCTGGCCTAAAAAGGCTACTAGGTTTAGTAGGCCTAATTGACCTTTTTCTACTAATAACTCCAAAATTCTCTGAGAAAAGCATCCAAATAATTATGGATTTGAATACCCTCTTGGGAGGGCTTTAAGATTCTTTTGGTCTCCTTTTCTCATATTGTCTGTACAAGGCCTACTGAAAATGGGACTATAAATGAGGGTTTGGTAACTCACAACCTATAACAGTGAGGGTTTAGTATTTTCCCTTCTATCCACAATCCCCTGAGCTCTCTCTACATTGGAGATGCTTGATCATGCATTTGACCTCCCCTCCACATCATTTGAACCAGGCTTTAAGTGCTCTCAATCACTCCATCTGCTCTGTAACAACACATTGACCCCTAACCAAACACTGATAGCTTGCCTAGGGCATCAATTTATAGATACATCCTAAACTTTCTAGGGCCCCTCCTTTGCACAAAATATATTATAGGGAGTCTAGACACAAATCCTATAGACCCATATAGATTGTACGGTGGAAGAGTGCTCTAGCACTCCATTATTCAAAGCTTTGTCAGTAGTAACCCGAGATAGGCCAAAATAAAGAAAACTATGAAGACTAACTCAAAACTGAAATGAAATGCTAAATAAATATCCTAGGAATTCAAAAACATTAAAAATAATCACATGCAAACATTACATTTGGATATTCAATCCATTTCTCATCTCTATCAACACAAAAATGTATATCTCTGTCAAAGGAAAACTAGTTACACAGTCTAACTACAACCAAAAGTTTGCTCTCTATACTGCACTCTTCCCTATGCCACAAATTATGGTTTTCAAAGCTTAAATAGCTCCCTCCTTTGTGTTAGGGACCATGGATTGGGCTAGCTATCTCTTGAGCCAGTTACATGCTTTTGCAAGAAAAATTGTCATGACAACTTTCAAAGTTGTCAAGCAACTTTTGGTGGACAGACAAACCACCTACACACACCTCAAAAGCACTCAATCCTTGATTGAGTAAGGGTCATAAAGGCCATTTTAAAACCTCTAAAACATTAAAGAGGCCATTTTTTCAACTTTAGAACACTGTCTGAGCTGGTTACATGCTTTTGCAAGAAAAACTGTCATGACAACTTTCAAAGATGTCAAGCAACTTTTGGTGGATAGACAAACCACCTAACACACCTCAAAAGCACTCAATCCTTGATTGATTAAGGGTCATAAAGGCCATTTTCAAACCTCTAAAAAATTAAAGAGGCCATTTTTTCAACTTTAGAACAGTGTTCGAGCCGGTTACATGCTTTTGCAAGAAAAACTATCATGAGAACTTTCAAAGTTGTCAAGCAACTTTTGGTGGATAGACAAAACACCTACACACACCTCAAAAGTACTCAATCCTTGATTGAGTAAGGGTCATAAAGGCCATTTTCAAACCTCTAAAACATTAAAGAGGCCATTTGTTCAACTTTAGAACACTGTCCTATGACAGGCAACCTAGGAAAGTTGGCTAACACTGCTACAACTAGGCTCCAAAAGACATGCCAAGGACTCAAATGAACAAAGAAGAAAAAACACTAGCTAGCACACCTAGAGAGACCAAATAGGCATCTCCCTAACCCAGTAGCTTGGCAAAGGCCACTACAAGCCAAAATGTAGGAACATTAGGTACCCAACAGCCCTACCTAGGTTCCCTCACCAGTATTGTAGTCCTTTTGAATCTTAGGATGACATCTCAATTGGGAAAGGAAAACCAAAACCTTTCATATACCAATAATAGCCAAGGCATGTGGGTGCTCTTGTATTGTATAGTAATACTCATAAAATATATGTACGGTTATAAAATTTCATGCCTTGAAATTTTATAACATAGTTCTGTTGGTTTTTTTTTTTGTAGGACCAAGCTTGAATCAAATAGTTGGGCTTAGAACACTGGTTAGGAACTCATGCTTGACAAGGAAAACAAACCAATTGATGAGGATAAAGAGAAATCCTCCTTCTGCTTTGAGCTCCACATTCACTTAGGTGGGTATTGCCTTATCTGGACATTCAAGACACCTCATGACAAAACTAAAGGACTACAGATGGATTATTGTGGAATGGTTCTCAAACTCCTAGGTATCCTGTACCTCAATGAAGCCAATATCTCATGCAATAGCCCTACTTTCATGGAGTGAGTATGAAAACCAGAAACCTATACTAACAACTTAAAAGGAAAGGGTGGGACAAAAAGGAAATGATTTTAAAGATGATTGAAAGGTCCCCTGAGATGCCCTAAGTCCCTGATAGACCAGTGCCTTATCCATTGGGCAACAAAGTCAAATACCTCACTACAACAAGGCTATGAAACAAGAAGACAACACACTCACCCTGACCAAATCATACATTACCAAACCACCTGTGCACCCAGATATGCTATCACCTACCCAAAGAAAGACCTAGGAACAAGCAATACATTAACTAGCATCCACTGGAAGACAAGCATGATGCATCTTTGATAGCGTAGCCCATACATATCTAAACACTAACTCTGAACCAGTTATCCCTGCAAAGACAACTCCACTTGCAAACACTTAGGCAATGCAAACGGACAAATCAAACACCCTTGATGTATGATTAATGATTCAAAATTCAAATGGAGACAATCTGATACAAGAACAAGTATGCTGCAATCTCATACATAAGAAAATCCTATTACAAAATGTATTGTATTCTCTGAGCCAACAATGGAAACAGAACACCCTATATGCAGAGAAAAGGGGAAATCTGCAGAATAGAACCTTTCATGGAACTAGAAAGGAAATCTAAGCTGGAACCCTTTGAAAATCAGCAAAAACAACATATATACCCATGGTTACCTTGAAATCCCACACGAGTTAGGATGCAACAAGCTAAGGGTAACCATGGTTAGAGTTTTCCATCAATTTGGCATTTCAAAATATGATACAATTCAGAGGGAAAACACTAAGACCTGAATGCAATTAACACTTGATCTTCAATCATGAAAGAATCTTTGAAAGGCATCGAAGATCAATAAAAAATCTACCAAATTCAAACTGGAAGTGACCCTGCAACTGCTTTTGGTACATTTCATTTATTCCCCTATGGCAAGACACTCCACTCTACAAATCATCTCACACCCTGGAGCACACTAGAGTGGCGGAGAAGATCAGTTTCACCAACTTGGGCCTCCTCTATCATCAATTTTGGTCCTTATAGATCGCTAAAAATGTTCACAGAGATCAAATTTAAATCTGCAACTGTCACCATGCACTCGCGGGCTTTAAGTCTTTTAATCATTCACCCCAGTCGCGCAACTGCGTAGTCCTAACTCACCGCCATAGGAAACCAGCTCAAATTTATGCTTGGTCACACGATCGCATATCCCGGAGATGGATTATTTGAACATGTGACATCCTTCTCCCTTTTCCCTCAGTAGAACCACAAACGCCAGACTGCTCCAACAACATGGTTTGTCACATGTTCGCAAGCCGAGAAACTGGCTCACGTGAACATGTGACAAGCCACGACCATGCACCCCACTGGTAGTCAAATCACTACCAAGAATCCAAGCCCAAGCCCACATTCAAATTCACCTTCCCGCCAACACGGTCCAACCAGAAACTCCCACGACAGCACCCTCCACCGAGCCCACCAAATAGTTAGATGGGCCCACAAGGACACATGGCACCATATCGCATGATTGCATAGCCTAGAAATGGGCTATGCAAACATGCACCAGCTCACAAACACTAACCGCCACCATTAACAACACCGCAACCATCACCGCAACCACCACCGCACTGCCAAGGACATGTGTCACCTGGTCGCATGATTGCATAGCTAAGAGAAAGGCTATGTGATCATGAGACAGCCAATAGGAAGTTGCCACATCACCACACACTAGCCAAGATGGAATGTTCATGTGCTGGAAACACCGGCCCCACCAACTAACTACCAAGCATTCAATGACTATGCAACTAACTGTTCGCCAAGTCACTGGATGCTAGCCGCTTAACCGCCAGAATTAGGAGATTGCATGACTGAAGAGAAATAGACCGCCCACCAGGTCACTGAATGCTAAGGGGATAACTACCAGAAACCAGTGAATGGGAGATAACCACAAGTCTCAAAGTCATGGAATGGAGACATAACCGCTAGCCAAGATGAACAACAGGAAGAACTGGACCCACATGGATAGGTGGCAAGTAGTTGCATGATTTCATGTTAGAGAAGTCTGACATGCGGCCATGCGATAGCCAATCAAAGAAGAGCCCTTGAAAACTCAGGCCCATCTATCATCGCACTTGCACAGCTGAAGGAACACAGCAAACAAGGAACTAGTGTGAGGTTGAAAATACAATGTTTTCGACACGGAGAGAGACTGAAAACACATAGAGTTTTTGACGCCAAAGAATAAGCCCACAAAAGTAGGAAGCATAGGGTCGAAAACAACACACAAGTCAAAAATAGCGTGGACTTTTTGAAAACACTGTGGGTTTTTGACACTGTGGCAGACTTTGACAATATTTCCAGCAGACTTTAGAATTTGAATAAATTTTAGGATTTGGTGAATTAGGAGATTTAGATTTGACTAGAAATTGGTGACAACAATAAAGAGCACGAGGTAGGAGGCAAGAAGAACACTCTTTGCAGGGAGAAGGCCATTTTCAAAGATTTTGCAGTGACAGAAAATTGGCCTAATAGTGGCTCTATCTGGGGATGATGGGTAACTTGTGCCCATGCGAGAATTTAGGATTTCTCGAAGAGTAGACCACCAACTAGACAAAAAGGTAGGGACCACAAAAAATTCAAGGAACAAGCCAGGAAAGAAACACATGGTAGGAAAGGGAAAGAATATTTACAAAGTGTACATTTTATACAAAAATCTGCAGCAAGAAACAAGAGTTAGTTCTTGCCTCTATCAAAAACTTGATTTTTAGTTCTTCCTCCATGAGGAACACCAGGCATTTTGTTTTTATTTGTCTCCATAGGCCTATCAACATGTTCAACCAGAAAATCAAGAAGAACAAAGAAGCTTTCTTCACAGTGCATGTAAAAACTTTTGGCACTCTCTCCATCTTGCTCACTATGAAAGTATGACTCAGCATGCCAATGGTCAACACCTCTACATTGAAATTGATCTTCACCTACTGACTCATTCATGCTATCAACTAGAAACAAAAAAACCTCATACTCTACCTACAGAAAGGCCCCATCTAAATCCTATCTTTGCATTTTCACAGGTGCAACCGGCTGGACCTCAAAAGAAAATTCAGATACCTCACAGACGGAGAATGAACACCCTGAATCAACTGGATCTGAAACCCCCACAGGCTCCTCAAACAAAGGATTGACAACTTCATGCAATACACCTTGTTGAACATCATGACAAAAAATGGGCTGAGAATCAAATTCTTCATTATATAAAGCATTGGAAAACACCTTAAAATCAGCACCCATCTCAACCTCATGGAGACTCCCAGCACATGAAGAAAAATCAGAGCCATATGAAGACTCACTGATATCATATTGAATTATTTTCTCTTTATCTTCATGCTCTGAGGATGAATCATCCTCAGCATCTTCACTATCCAAAGAATGTTCACTTCCATCATCACTTTCCTCTTCCCATGTTGCATCTGACTCATATGAAGACACCACACCCTCACTGTCTTTATCACTCTCAACATCAGCATTTAAGGACATGACCCTAAGTGCATCCTCAAGCTCAAGGAAACCATCAATAAGTATCTAATCCCTAACACATATGTAATGATCTTCCCACAAAGCATCTAACCAACTAGTTGACTCATGAAAACAGAGCTCCAAGAATAAACCAATGAACTCAGATTCAGAAAACTCAACATCCTCAGGAAGCTCATCATACACCTCATAAAATCTATCATAAAATAGAGATATGGATAAATCCTTTCTGCATCCTACCTTCAACCTTACCAATTTCATATAATCTGTAAGGATGCCCTCCTCAAGGAAATCCAGCTCCTCACTCAACTTATCCATTAAACTTACTGCAATACTTTCATAAAATTTTGCCAAACTACAACTGAAAACTTGAAGTATGCTAACCTCTAATCACACCTTACTCCTTTCTTTGTGCTTGACCACTTAATAAGGAGACATTTAAAACTTGAAAAATACCTGGGAAATCTGCAGCAATAAGACCTTTGGCTGGAAGGCAGGGTAGATCTAGAGCTCACCTATAGCTCCATCAGGTAACTTTATCGTGTAGAGCTGCCACCTCCTTGAGAGGAAAATGTTTCATTATTTCTTCTTCCAACCAGCACAAAGCTACACCAGGTATACACACTATTTATCTGGAGGAACACTGATCAAACAGAGACAAATCAGAGCTGCCACTCACAACTAGGTGAGAAAATTTTGCAAATGCTTGTTTTTGTATTTCAAACTCTATTCTAGACTCTCCCCAGTAGAGTCACCATCTTGTTGGTTTTTTTCTCTTGCAGGACCAAGCTTGAATCAAATAGTTGGGCTCAGAACACTAGTTAGGCACTCACACTTGACAAGGAAAACAAACCAATTGATGAGGATAAAGAGAAATCCTCCTTCTGCTTCAAGCTCCACATTCACTCAGGCGGGTATTGCCTTATCTGCACATTCAAGACACTTCATGACAAAACTAAAGGCATGCAGACAGATTGTTGTAGAATGCTTCTCAAACTCCTAGGTATCTTGTACCTCAATGAAGCCAATATCTCATGCAATAGCCCTACTTGCATGGAGTGAGTATGAAAACCAGAAACCTATACTAACAACTTGAAAGGGAAAGGGTGGAACAGAAAGGAAATGATTTTAAAGATGATTGAAAGGTCCCCTGAGATGCCCCAAGTCCCTGATAGACCAGCACCTTATCCATTGGGCAGCAAAGTCAAATACCTCACTGCAATAGGGCTATGAAATAAGAAGACAACACACTCACCCTGACCAAATCATACATTACCAAACCACCTGTGCACCGAGACATGCTATCACCTATCCAAAGAAAGACCTACGAATAGAAATTACATTAACCAACATCCACTGGAAGACAAGCATGATGCATCTTTGATACCCCAACCCATACATATCTAAACACTAATTCTAAACCAGTTATCCCTGCGAAGACAACTCCACTTGCAAACACTTAGGCAATGCAAACAGACAAATCAAACACCCTTGATGTATGATTAATTATTGAAAATTCAAATGGAGACAATCTGATACAAGAACAAGTATGCTGCAATCTCATACATAAGACAATCCTGTTACAAAATGTATTGTATTCTCTGAGCCAACAATGGAAATAGAACACCCTATATGTAGAGAAAAGGGGAAATCTACAGAATAGAACCTTTCATGGAACCAGAAAGGAACTCTAAGCTAGAACCCTTTGAAAATTAGCAAAAACAACATATATACCCATGGTTACCTTGAAATCCCACATGAGTTAGGATGCAACAAGCTAAGGGTAACCGTGGTTAGAGTTTTCCATCAATTAGGCATTTGAAAATCTGATACAATTTGGAGGGAAAACACTAAGACCTGAATGCAATTAACACTTGATCTTCAATCATGAAAGAATCTCTCAAAGGCACCGAAGATCAATCAAAAATCTACCAAATTCAAATTGGAAGTGACTCTGCAACTGCTTTTAGTACATTTCATTTATTCCGCTATGGCAAGACACTCCACTCTGCAAATCATCTCACACCCTGGAGCACACTAGAGTGATAGAGAAGATCAGTTTCACCAACTCAGGCCTCCTTTGTCATCAATTTCAGTCCTTACAAGTCACCGGAAACATTCACAGAGATCAAATTTAAATCTACAATGGTCACCATGCACTCGCGGGCTTTAAGTCTTTTAATCATTCACCCTAGTCATGCAACCGCGCAGTCCTAACTCATTGCCATAGGAAACTAGCTCAAATTTATGCTTGGTTGCATGATCGCATAACCTAGAGATGGGTTATATGAACATGTGACATCCTTCTCCCTTTTCCCTCAGCAGAACTGTCGATGCCAGACCGCTACAGCAACATGGTTTGTCGCATGTTCGCAAGCTGAGAAACTGGCTCACACGAACATGCAACAAGCCACAACCACGCACCCCTCCGGCCATCAAATCACTGCCAAGAATCCAAGCCTAGGCCCACGTTCAAATTCACCTTCCCGCCAGCATGGTCCAACCAGAAACTGCCATGACAGCACCCTCCACTGAGCCCACCAAATAGCCAGACGGGCCCACAGGGACATGTGGTTGCCTATCGCATGATCGCATAGCCCAAAAATGGGCTATGCGAACATGCACCAGCCCGCAAATAGTAACCACCACCATTAGTAACACCGCAACCACCACTGCACTGCCAAGGACACGTGTCACCTGGTCGCATGATTGCATAGCAAAGAGAAAGGCTATGTGATCATACGATAGCCAATAGGAAGCCACCACATCACCACACGCCAGCCAAGATGGAACACCCATGTGCTGGAAACATCAGCCCCAACAACTAACTACCAAGCATTCAACGACTACCCGACTAACTATTCACCAAGTCATTGGATGCTAGCCACTTAACCGCTAGAATCAAGAGATTGAACAACTGAAGAGAAATAGACCACCCGCTAGGTCACTGAATGCTAAGGGGATAACCACCAGAAACTAGCGAACGGGAGATAACCAAAAATTGCCAAGTCACAGAATGGAGACATAACCGCTAGCCAAGATGAACAACAGGAAGAACCGGAGCCACACGGACAGGTGGCAAGTGGTCACATGATCGCATGTTAGAGAAGTCTGACATGTGGCCATGCGACAACCAATTAGAGAAGAGCCCTTGAAAACTCGGGCCCATCTGTCATCACACTTGCGCAGTTGAGGGAACACAACAAACAAGGAACTAGTGCGAGGTCGAAAACACATAATGTTTTCGACACGGAGAGAGACTGAAAACACACAGAGTTTTCGACACCAAAGAATAAGCACACAAAAGCAGGAAGCACAGGGTCGAAAACAACACAAAGGTCGAAAACAACGTGGACTTTTTGAAAACACTGTGGGTTTTTGACATTGTGGTAGACTTTGAAAATATTTCTAGCAGACTTTAGAATTTGAATAACTTTTAGGATTTGGTGAATTAGGAGATGCAGATTTGACCAGAAATTGGTGACAACAATAAAGAGCACGAGGCAGGAGGCAATGAAGAACACTCTTTGTAGGGAGAAGGCCATTTTCAAAGATTTTACAGTGACAGAAAACTGGCCTAACAAGTTCATCTTCATCAAAATAGAATGGAAGTGGTGATTCAATGCATCTACCCATATTCTATGTCCCTATTTCATTGGTTAGTGCTCTGTTTATTATATTGCTGCTATCAAAATAGAATGCCAGTGGTGATTCAATGCATCTACAGCCACAACAACATGGTAGCTTTGATCCAATAACAAAAAATACATTACAAATGCCAAGCTCATGGTCTCAATGAAATAAATAGTGTATAAAACAATATATGGTGCACAACAGCAGCAAGCATGCAATGAAAGCAATAACATTGCATGATGCTTGAGCTCAAATTCAAAATAATAAGTGTATTAATGTATGTTTGCATGATGCCAGATATTAAATAGTGAGCTCATGAACAATGCTAGTATTAAACAGTGATCTCATGAACAATGTATGATGCCCTAGCTTGCAGCCCGTGACCTATCAAGACATTTCCTCATGAAATGATCATAAACGGGGAGTACCACATAGTGAATATCAATAGCAAAACAAATAAAGAGAGATCAAACACTTCACACAATGCCTTGAAGGTAATACCAATGATGTCCTAGCTCTCAAAGCTCGCGGATCATCAAGCATTCCAAATGAAAAGATGTAAACAATGCCAGTATTAAATAGTGAGCTCATGAACAATGTATGATGCCCTAGCTTGTAGCCCACAAGCCATCAAGACATTTCCTCATGAAATGATCATAAGCGGGGAGTACCACATAGTGAATATCAATAGCAAAATAAATAAAGAGAGATCAAACACTTCACACAATGCCTTGAAGGTAATATAAATGATGCCCTAGCTCTCAAAGCTCACAGGGCATCAAGCATTCCAAATGAAAAGATGTAAACAATGCCAGTATTAAACAACGAGGTCATGAACAATGAATGATGCCCTAGCTTGTAGCCTGTGAGCCATCAAGACATTTACTCATGAAATGATCATAAGTGGGGAGTACCACATAGTGAATATCAACAAAAAAACAAATAAAGAGAGATCAAACACTTCACACAATATATGTTGTTTTATAAGATTTTATTAAGACTAAATATATTGTTTTATTAAGATTTTATTAAGAAAAATTATTTTGGGTTAGTTTTATGTTGTTTTATAAGATATTTATTAAGACTAAATATATGATGTAAACTTAATATAACAAACAGAGCACCAACCAATCAAATAAGGACATGAGGTGCTCAAACAGTGAGCTCATAAAGAATGCATGATGCCCTATCTTCCAACCCATGAGCCAAACTCAAATGCCCTCTTTGCACCACGCAAAAGTGCAGTGCCATCTTTGTGGCAGCTCTTCGAATTCACAAAAATTACAAATGACACTTTCTTTTTATTTATTTTTTATTTATAACCAAGCTGGTGTCGCAATTAAATCAACAAATGCCATCAAAATGAAATTGAGTTAATGAGAAGACAAAGCTTGAATGCCTACCTCAAGTCATGGTTGCAATATGAAGATCAAATGCTAAGGAACTATGTTATAAAATTTCAAGGCATGAAATTTTATAACTGTACAAATATAAAATTTTAAGAAATGAAATTTGACCTCTGATTTGACCTTGATAATGCCCCCTCCATTGCTTATGCTTGATCATGTCTGCCTTGTGTTGATGGGCATGGTGGGTTACTATTGTGGATGCATCATTTGGAAATGATGCCATAGCAAACACTAGATGGAACAACAACATCTGGTGTTGTTGTTGCACTATTTCCAGGATGATGCAATCACAATAGTGATTCACCAGATGTTCATAGAGACATAAATGCAACCACAACAGTGATTCACCAAGTGTTCATAAAGACATAAATGTAGGGCTTCATTTGGAATCCAACACCTATACACTGCACATGTTCCTGAGTGCACATGTTTTGTAGCATAGTTCCTTTTAGAAGTGTATGTCTTAACTATGCACATGCATAATTGTAGATGAGGATCAATAATAGGGTGTTAGGCATTGCTTAGATCCTTTGCATATAACCCCATACTTTTTTTCCTTGTAGTTTCTGGATCATACATGAGCATACTAGATTGAACCCAGGGTCAACACTTCATTACTTCAAGCAATATCAGGTACCTTCATTATTTATGTTCATCCACTTATGTATGTTTGCATTCATTCATATTCTTCTGAAAATTGGCTATACTCATATTCTTCTTATGTCTGAGTCTTCTAACTATGATCAATTTAATGTTGTAAATATTGACATAGAATTCGATATCAACTAATCATATATCCATTCCAAATGATATAACTCCATTTGAATAAACATGCATGCCAACCATTTGACAAAATGTCCATATGAAATCTAGAGCAATACATTAATTTTATAGCGAATTCATGATTTATAATGCCCCTTGATTTATAGTGAATTAATTTTATAGTGAATTCATGATTTATAATTCAGTTGTAGCAGTTCAATGTGTTTGAACTCAAGAATACCCCTTAGGAAGTAAGTGTATAAATGAAGGATGAAACACATAGGAAGCTATGAGAAGCTATGAAAAGGTGACATGAAGCTAATGAAAGGAGGCATCTCAATGATGTTAAATCACAAGGAGTTCTCTTTATTCCCTGCAATAGAGTGAGCTAATTCTGAAAGTATAATTAGGTAATTTTAATAATGTATAAAGTCTTTCACAAGATGTAATAAAAACACTAGTGGTAAGGCATGAGAACTATTTGACAAAATGCCACAATAGTGGTGTCCCATGCAATGCTGCGATGTTTAGTTATATGCAATGTTGAGATATTCAAAATATTGTTGGATAAATAGATAATTTTAACAATGAATAATGTACTTCACAAGATATAATGAAAACTATGGAGTGAACTATGTTTGTTTGATTATATAACTATTATCTTATGTTAGGTATCCCACACAGTCTCATGGATTATCAGGTACAAGTCAATACACCCCATAGAGATTAATGTCTTTTACCATATGTAAAATATCTCTCATTGCCACTTGTCTTTCTCATTGCATGAGGTGCAAGTACTAGCTAAAAGGTATTTGTCAGAATTGTCTTCCTTGAGTGAGGAAAATCTAGGATTGGAAGAAAGTGAGACATTTAGCACATGTAATTCAATGAGATTGACTCTAGGTCAAAAAGATCAGAAAGAAATTTAATAAATGCATGAAATTTTTCCTTTCTCAAGGGGGGTCGTGTTCTTATAATGATGAGAGAAAAGGTGACTCTGAGCTATCGTTTATGTACAAACATCTACAGAAACAATGGGTCCTCACTGAACTTCCTCCAATAAATATTGATTTTTGTGTTAAAGAGAGGATATATGGCATAGCACTATCTTCATTACATGGTTTGGGCCTATTCTACATGGATGGCATAAAGGTCTCTTACAAAAAAGTTGTCGAATTGATGGAGTATGTCAGACCTTGTTATGATTACAGTAGTTGGATGCAGATTGTTAAATATAAAAAAAGTATGTGTAGGTATGCACTCGTGGAAAATTATATACAACAAAAAGTCAATGAACAAAGTTAAAAAGTAGCTATATATGTTGATGGAAGAACAAAAGCATCAAGGAATATTGCAGGTTTTATAAATAGTACATGACTTGCGTCAACTAAGAAGCAACCCAATCGCATATTTGAGGTGCGCGAGGGAAATCACGTATTTGTATGTGTGATCAAATCAATACGTGGAGGCGAGGAGTTGCTTATCAATTACAGTTTGAATCACATAGATACAAAAAACCCCATCACTATCATGGACAAGGTGGTACACATATTTTGATAATTGTCTATTATTCAATGTAACTTAGAATAGGAACATGTGTTTTAACATGTCTGAATGTTTTTTTTTGAAATACAGAGCTATAGTATGGATCAACAACCATAGGATACGCATAGTGGTGATAGTTCTCATGTGACTTCTTCTTCCTGATAGGTAAAACTCATTATTGTTGTACAAATGCACATACAAGAAAAATGTTAATGCATATATTTTGTTCTACTATTTTGAATTGCTTTTAAATAAAGGGCTAATAATATTGTTCTCACAAATGAGTGTTGATTAGAGAAAGGGAAAGGAACAAGTAGTCCATGAGGAGCCATAGAATGAGCATGATCCATTCAATGTTGATTTTTTATCAGAGATTGATCATGTGGTTGCACTGGAAAGGGTCCTTCATGCAATATCAAAAGAGTTAGCTCGAATGACAAATATTCAACCTCACACTCCTAAAATATAGAGGGCAGCACATATGTTGATTGGTCATGTTCAGAACTATAGAGTAAGTATTAATGTAGTTTTTTATTATAACAAAAGTTCAATAATATTGTTTATAGTATACTATTTTATTTATGTCATTAACTAAAATATATATGTGTTCTCTTTATAGGGAATGCTAAATAGATTAAAGGGCATTACCTTAGATACAAATACTTTGGATGGTACATCACATGTTTTATCCTCCATCTTGTCCATGGTTATCCATATTTTTTTATGCTCTAACGATATTTTTGTTTAGCACCTGCTATTGAACCTATGTTGAGTACAATGCCTGGTATGAGGATCAGATCCACAGAGGTAGTTCTGCCTGAAATGTTGGCAAGTACACCTACTATTGGTATGTAGACTCCTCATTTTCTCTCTTATTTATCATGTGTTTATTTCACTTGAACTATATATTCTTAGGCATTTTGTAATATTGGATTCATTTTATGTAGGAGGCAATGACGCAATTCCTGGATGTGCTCATGTTAAATGTAGGGGAATAATATAGTATGATCAATTGCTCGTGAGAAATGAAGATGGACTTCCCTTGAGAGTACCCCAACTTCCAGGTAATTTAAAGACTGATCCTTTCTTTTACTATACAATATAATACTCATAACGTAATGCACTAACCCCCTGTGTGGTCCCTTGCAATAACTAATTATAATAATCTCATAATTATCTTTTAGGGAATAATCTATTTTATGAAAAACTTAATGATGAATGTTTACGCATTTTCAAGCTGACCATACACACATGGTATCATACTTTGATTTCATTGCAAGATTAGATTTTGTTTCATCCCTTTCTTCAAGTATATTAAAAGGTAGCTTCACTTCATTTACGAATCTAATAGTTTTTTTTCTTAAAAGGTGGTCAGCACAAGATAAAGGGTTAAAGAATAAGCTCATTGACTCTATGACAACACTTTTTGGACCTGAAGTCTTTCATAGACTTAGAATCCTTGACAAAGCGGGCACTATTTTGAAGTATATTAGGGATAGCTATAGGAGAAAAATAGAACACAACCCTTATTATGAGCAGCCTCCCTATATTCCTATTAATGAGTGGGAGGATCTTAAAAAGAATGCACTTTAGAGAACTGCAAGACATAGTGGACGAGTAGTATCACCCGAGGAAAGAAGGTACATGATAATGTTAATAATGAAATTATGTACTATTTACTCTTTGTACATATGTGATCTAACATACTTCAAACATCACATAGGTTGTCTAACACAACAAAGGCAACAACAACAAGAAAACAAAAGTATAGGCAACACAGGCTTGGCTCGGGTGGATATTCAAAACTTGTTGCACGAGTTGTAAGTATTAGTAAATGAAAAATCATATGCAAATATTTATAATTAAATTGAAATCAATTTAGTTTTGATGAAATTAACTACAATAAAAATTCATGATACCACTAAAAAATGCAGGCCTTGGAGTTCAAAAAAGAGATTACAGAAGATGACAAAAAAAAGGCTTCAAACAAGGCTATAAAGTTGTGGTTGAATGATACCGAGCAATGAGTGCACAAGGTTCTTCTATTGGATCTGTTGATTAGGTAAATAAGCCAATTCATTTTTATTTCAAGTTGAAAACTTTACCAATTATTGTATTTGATGTTAAGTTCCAACATAAAGTGAATATATTTGTTTTAAGTAAGGAAACACTGATTATATATTTGTTTAAAACTTTAAAGTGAATATATTTATTTTTAGTAAACTAAATGATTAACATTTCTCAGTATTTGTCTTGTATTTATATGTATATATTATAGATAAATACACTAATTATTTACATTGGAATGCAGCCTGCCGATATTGATACTACACCTGCCGAGCACGATGGAGGCATCGATTCTAATGTGAATTGTAGTACTCAAGGTATACATTTTCTATTCAAATTTTGATTAATGAATATTTAATACAAGCAAACATGTTAAATTGAATTTGGCATAGTAATAAAAATTTAATTATAAAGTGTTAGGATTAATAAAACATTTTTTATTGTAGTTACAGGGGATGTAGAGGACGTTGTTCCCAATGAGCGTGTTGAGGTTCAAGCCACCAAGAAAGATGATGTGGTTGGACAAGGTAAAGAGTGTCATGTTTATGTTTTTTAATGTATTGAAATGCTTGTAACGATAATGAATATATTTTAAATTAACCCCAATTATGATAATATGTTTTTAATTGAAGCCTTTTATTTGTTATTGCAGAGGAACTGCCTTTGCAAAGTTGAGTGAGATCACATGCACGACTCTAGACATGGATATGCCTCTGCAACAGTATAAGGAAGCAGAAAAAAAGAGAAAGCCAAAAAAAAAATGATTCTCATTTATGCAACTTATTTGATAATGACTGATGTTTATTTGATAATGTTTGATGTTTATTTACATGTGTTTGAGCTTAGTTCCATGTTTAGACACTGAGTTTCCTTTTATACATTGTTGTAATGTTGGAGCAGTTTTTGTAAAATTTTAGTGGATTTCATATTTTGGGAGAAATTAGTATTAGAATGTTCAATGGGCTCTTTTTAAAAACACAATACTTAAATCATCATCTTGTCTAGAATGGTTAATCAATTGTTTAAGGTGGATTAGATGTGATGATGAGACACACTATTTAGATGTTAACTGTGATAGTCTCTTGGTTTCAAGCAATGCAGAAGGAGATGCCTAGTTCAATATGCAACCTCAATTCATATACATAGGATATCAGGTGGAGCTAAAAAACACAACAGGGTTGTATTTTTGATAGAGGTCTTTAATTGCATATTTTAAGTTATAGACCATCGTGAACATTGTAATTTTGACCTATTAAAAAAATGCAAATGTGTTGTGTTTTTTCAACTCCACCTACTATCTGTGCATATTCTACTTGTGTTGCACATGCATTCTCGATTCAGAGTGGGAAAAATCTTATTTTCAATGCGAGGGAGAGAAGCCATATACATAAGTGATGGAGTTGAGGGGAGATGAAGGAATACCAAACATTGAATTTGGAATTTTTCATCAAAGAAATTGCAGCGGAGGTCTGATCAATAGAGAAGATAGT
The DNA here is from genome assembly GCA_027943335.1 of Chamaecyparis obtusa. Taxonomy (NCBI): domain Eukaryota; kingdom Viridiplantae; phylum Streptophyta; class Pinopsida; order Cupressales; family Cupressaceae; genus Chamaecyparis; species Chamaecyparis obtusa. The sequence continues at coordinate 258,701 of BSBK01006151.1, read as the reverse complement.
AATGACCGCAGGAGAATGAATAGTGGTTACAGTTGTAGTGGGGAAGATAGTAGAGGCCATCCATGAAGAAACTTGCTGATAGTGATGGTGTACAAGAAATAAAGGAGAAAAAAATGTAAACGTGCTGGGTCTTCTCAGCTCCACCTACTATTCATGCATATTCTGCTTGTGTTGCATGCACATTCTCGATTCAGAGTGGGAAAATCTTATTTTTGATGTGAGGGAGAGAAGCCAAACACAAAGAACATGCAAATAAACATGACAACTACAAAACATAAATGTAGGTATCAAAACAATTGAGAAACATAAATGTAGGCATCATGGTCCCAATTATTTGGAGACACAGCATAGTTGAATTCTATACCTAGAAAATGCAAAACAACCACTACTCTTGTAGTTCTAAGTTAACACTATGGGATCCAAAAACCATATATAGATTCCTTATCTTTGGTTTTTTGATCCCGCAATGTCAACTTGGAACTACAAGAGTAGTGGTTGTGTTGTATTGTCTAGGTATAGCATTCAATTATGTTGTGTCTCCAAACAATTGTGACCATGATGCCTACATTTATGGTTCTCAGTTGTTGTGTCCCAGGACCCCTTATGACCCTTTATGACCTTTTATGACCCCTAAGAATACACATCTTAGAGGTCTTAAAGTGTCATAAAGGGTCATAAGAGGATCCTAGGAGGTGCCAGATGAGCTTCCACCTTTATGTGGTATGCCCTATTAAGTAGAGAATGTTAAACTATTATCGAAACAAAGAGAAGCTTAATAATTTAAGATATCAATCAACGTATGACAAATATATATTACTTTTTAAAAAATAGTGAACACAAATCACAATTACGATGGAAACCAAAGAATAATCAATGACAAAACTAAAAGTGATGACTATCTGTTGGAAACATCAATCACTTCAAGGAGCAATGATCACTTCAGCTCACCTCAATAAGTCTTGACCCAAGATCAAGTCATATTGATTTATCTCAATGGCTACCAAGAACCAAGTCGCAAAGAAACACCACAAACCACACTGTGAACCTGCTGTGAAGAGGCGTCCAATGTCTCATAAGTTGCATCAAATGACCTTCTTTATATAATGCAAGTCTCTTAGCTCGGTTCACCTAGAAGAAGACTTCTCCCAAGTCATCATGGACACCACAGTGATCTACAAATCCAAGTCTCTAGACTTGACTCAATAATGTATGAGCTGCTACCGAATCTACTGTAAAGTCATCTCTAAATGACAACCAAATCTGAAAGAACACCAATTGAGTCAAACTAGATCAACAAATTTATATTTTTTTATAAAAAAATTGTGATGTTAGTTGCAATTACAACAGCATCAGAGAAGCGAGGATAATCTGTCAGAAATTCACGACGGATAACCATTGCACCAATAGCATTTCCGTCGGTATACAATCTTCCAATGAAATATAGGTATTGGAAGCTTATGATGGTTACCCATCACAAGTACATCATTTCCATTGGTAACTAACTACATCCAACAAAGATCCATCGAATGTGGGATGACTACAAGTAGACCCGACAGGTATATTTGTTTTGTTGAAACCTCCTTTTGTGAGACTATAGATGTTGCATGTACAATGCCTATCATAACCATCAGTGTTTCTAATTACAAAACTATGATGCCAGCTAGTGTCGCTTAATCTATGGTATACTATCTGAATTTAGATAATGAGCCATCAAAAAAAGGTCTCAAATGTACTAGTGAGTGCTTGGCATGCAAACAATATTTGTCTTGAAGAACCAATGACTTCATAGGCTCTGTCACATAGTTGGCAAGCAATGATGTATTTAATATTTCTAAAGTACTTCAAAAGGATTAAACTCACCAAGAATCTTCACCAATACACCCCCCATCCCACCATCCACACCCATCCACTCATGTCAAGATCTTGTCCAAAATCCTGTTGAAACATCCATTCACCTAAATCAAGATCCTTCCCTCTCACTTCCTTTGTTACATAATCACTTTTGGAGTATATTCTAAAGTCCTTGAATCCAAGCAAATGTAAGTGAATCACACAAAATATATCACTTAAAATCACCAAGACTCTTGACAAGACTTCTAAGTGATATATTTAATGTTATTGATGTACATTTGCTTGGATTTAGAAGATCTTGACATGAGTAGATGGGTGTGGATGGTGGGATGGGGGGTGTATTGGTCAATGTGATCTGCTCGTGAAGACATAGTCTAGTGTTTATATTATTAAACTCTCTATTCAATGCAACATTGATAGGAAAAGAATTCATTGATTGGTATTATAAGTTTTGATCATTCTATGTACTAATTAAATTGTTTTGAAGTCTTAAAATCAAAGAATTTCAATCCTTTTATAGACTGTTCCTGTATAGTGCTTGGTGTGCAAACAATCTTTATCTTGAAGAATGAATGATTTCCTAGGCTCTATCAAATAATTGTTAAGAAATGATGTATTCAATATTTCTAAAGTGCTTCAAAATAATTAAACTCACCAAGACTCTTCACCAATACACCCCCCATCCCACCATCCACACCCATCCACTCATGTTAAGATCTTATCCAAAATCATGTTGAAATATCCATTGACCTAAATCAAGATCCTTCCCTCTCACTTCCTTCTTTACATAATCACTTTTGGAGTATATTATAAAGTCCTTGAATCCAAGAAAATGTAAGTCAATAACACCAAATATATCACTTCAACTCACCAACACTCTTGACAAGACTTCTAAGTGATATATTTTTTGTTATTGACTTACATTTTCTTGGATTCACAAGATCTTGACATGAGTGGATGGGTGTGGATGGTGGGATGGGGGTGTATTGGTCAATGTGATCTGCTTGTGAAGACACGGTCTAGTGTTTATATTATTAAACTCTCTATTCAATGCAACATTGATAGGAAAAGAATTCATTGATTTGTATTATAAGTTTTGATCATTCCATGTACTGATTATATTGTTTTGAAGTCTTAAAATCAAAGAATTTCAGTCCTTTTATTCACTATTCATGTACAATACTTGGCGTGCAACCAATCTTTGTTTTGAAGAGCCAATGATTTCCTAGGAAGCTCTATCAAATAGTTGGCAAGAAATGATGTATTCAATATTTCTAAAGTGCTTCAAAAGGCTTAAACTCACCAAGACTCTTCAAAATAATTCTAAGTGATATATTTGGTTATATTGAATTACATTTTCTTGGATTCAAGGACTTCAGAATATTGACTTACATGGGGGGTATTAGTGCAGGGCACCTAGGCCATTCAATTTTTCTTTGGAACTTGAGTTCTATATTTTGTTTTACTTTGTAATAAAGGATGTCTTATAAATTCCTAGACCATCTAATGCACAGGTAAGTTTGGTGGACAAGGTTTCATTAAAACTGAATAATTCAACCCAAGAAACTCAATGCTTCAATCTTGAGCAATCTTCCTGAGACTCTTGTTCTTTACTGAGAACAACCACAATACCTATAGTCCCAAACAAAGTATCTAAACCAACATTTGAACAACCAGAAACAACAACCTACAACCTCTCATACCCTTTTGAGTCATTAACTCAACCTTAGAAATTAAATAAGACAAAATACACAACCTTGCTGCCCTATGGATAGACCTGTTGAAAGTTGTAATAAATTTTTAACCAAATAAAATTTCTTCAATCCCTTTTGCGAGTTTGGGAATAATTAGGTTCTCTTCATTCTATTCAAAGCACATCAAAATCCAATGGCTCAATCCAAAGATATGGCCCCCGCATTAGACTGCTTTTTATGCTACCTTCATTTTTGAATTTTTACCCTTTCTCCAAATTCTGATCACTCTTTTCTTCTATCTCATCTGCATGTGAATGATTAGAGACTATGATATAGGGTTATTTAAGAAGCATTCCATGGATTTTAGGCCCTTGAATCGATGGAATGTCTAATGGATGCTAAAAAAACTTCAAACTACCACTAATAATGTATAGGAACAGTGATCTTCTAAACCAATGAAGGAATAGTCATGACAATCAGTCTTCAAAACATTCAAGGTATTTTGGTTATTGTCCTCGAAGATCCCTAATTGTTTTTGGACTTGTTCCTAACCCAAGATCACATAGAAAACATTATAAAAACCTCAAAACAATAAGGACACAGTCACTGTTGTACCAGTATTCACACTAGGGACAGTGATTCTAGAATCCTCAAATCATTCAATGAATGGAAATGAACATATGAGGTTGTTCCTTATTGCATCATTAAAAATGAAATCCAACAAAGACCTTTAATACACTTGAGAAATCCCAAATTGCAGATAAAACTTGTTTCTTATTTCCATTCATTGTTCCTTCGTACACCAGGCTTTCTCTCCCCATACAATGGGTTTGTGGGATATTTACTAGACTCCTATCAACTTACCCAACTGACCCAAATTGGTTGGATGGCTTAATTTGACCTAAAACAATAACAAAAATTAATTCCCTCCTAAATGTCCATAACCGTTATAATTTGAAACTTCAAATTTAATTATAACTTTGTAACTTTTGAATATTTGAAATAGCTAAGTGTTGAAACTTTACCAAATCATCTAAATGGACTTATTGACCTATTATTAAGACTAATTTATCCTATTTGAAACTTGTAACACTTAACTCTATCCTAGACTCCAAATTTAGTCCTAAGGCTTATTAGGCCCTTTAGGACTAATTACACATTTTCTATTCTTATTACATGAAATGACCTCATAGGCCATTATAGGTGCCAAAATCCTCCAGTTGATGTCTTTGGATGTCTTTATATGCTCTAGTGTCTCCAAGTGTGTCTTCATAGGTATTTGGTTTTTGTATCTTCTAGGTCCCCTTGCACCATGTTCACCAGCTTTGAAAAGATTCTTGTCCCAAGAATTAGTCTTTGCAATGGATGGTTGAGTCTGAACCATTACTCCAAGGATATGGTGCCTTGGTGAAGAAATGAAGTCCCCTAAGGTCACTGCCCTCTTCTTTCCATACCCTACATTTACATAAACACATTTTTTAGAACAAAAAGGTTTAGAGAGCAGTCGTCTCTCATGATCATGTTGTTTTGTTGTTGGAGGTTTCTACCCACTATCCTCCCACATTTGAATATGTTTGTTTACTATCTACCCCTCAATAGGAAATTTGACTGAGCCTATTTGAACATACTTTAAATCCCAAATGTCTGCCTTCCTAGTACTATTAAACACTATCTTATTCAGTCCCTGTTTGGGTTCTTGCCAACCGGTATCATCTTCAATGTTTTATTTCTTATTAAGAGGAATATTATCACCAAAACATATCAGTGCCATGTCTTTATCCCTACAATTCAGTGGATTTAATATAAACTTCTCTTTTCCTTTATGAACAATATAAGTATTAGTGTAACCATTATGGATTGTCTTCCTCATACATTGCCATGGTCTACCTGATATAATGTGCCCACAATTCATAGAGATTACATCACACCAAACTTGATCATGATATGGCCCAATTGAAAAATTAACAAGAGCCTTTTGACTAACCTTCACATTCAACTCTTGGTTTACCCAAGTGGCACTGTAAGGGTTAGGATGTTCTACTAATGCCAATCTCAAATTAGAAACCATATCAACTGAAACCAAATTGCTATGTGCCCCTGAATCAATAATTAGAGTACATACCTTGCCTTGGACTAAACATCTTGATTTAAATATACCTTCTTGTCCTGATGTGGGTAATGGTCCTCCTTTCCTCATGAGTATAAATTCTCCTACCTCAGAGTTTGCTGCTTTGGGTTCATGAGTTTCCTCTTCTTCAATCAAATTTACCCTCCTTTCCTTGCCTTGATCAGAGTCTATCCATTTAGGGCATCTAAAAGATTGATGTCCAACTTCATTGCAATGAAAGCACCTACCTGTGAAAATGCCACTTCCTCTTCCTCCTCCAAATCTTTCACCTCTTTGGGTGTGTCCTCCTCTTGCCTCAGAAGTAGTTCCTTTATCCTTCTGTTCCCAAATCTGATTTGTCCTTCCTCCTCTTCCCCTCATTGAAGAACCTCCTCTATTGCTGCTATTCTATCTTTCACTTTTCCTCTTCAACTTCTCCTCTATTCTAAGGGCCAACTAGTAACATTCCTTCACACTTCGGGGGTTAGAAGCCACAAACTCATCTTGAATGCTAAATCTTAAACCACCTAGATACCTAGCAACCTTAACAACTTCATCTTCTTCCAATCTAGATCTTATACTTTGTTTATAAAATTCATCAGTATATAATTTAACATCTAAGTCTTTTTGTCTTAAACCTTGCATTTTCTTATGCATTTGTACATCAAAATCTTTTGGAAGAAAATTAAATTCTATTTTTGCTATCATCCTATCCCAAGAGAAAATCTTTGGCTTACCTCTTCTCCTTCTATCTGCCTCCTCATGATCCCATGATAGGAGTGCACACCCTTTGAGTTTTGTTTTTTCCAATCTAACCCTTGGTTCATCTGGTACTTCTTCACTTTCAAAGTAGGCATCCATTGATGCTATCCAGTCCAAAATCTCTTCTTCTTTTAGACTTCCATCATACATAGGGATATCTCCCCTCACCTTATGTTGCTCATTCTTCACAGCCTTCAATATCTTGATTCTCCTCTGCTCTTTAGGATCTATATGTTCCTCTTCTTCTTCTTCTTCTTCTTCCCCCTTCCTTATGGGTTTCTTCCTCTTCTTCACTATAAATACCTTCATCTGCTACTCTCCTTTGATTGGACTCCAGTGCTTCAAGCCTTGCCAAAAGTGCATTGTAATATTCCTGCAACCTTGTGTTCTTCTCCTTCAACTCTTGGATCTCCCTGGCAGTACCTGCATTCCTTGGAGGCATTTTCACAAAAAATAGTCAAAATTATTTAAAAAAGTGTTCCTCTATCCCTTTAAGGATCTACTAGTGTTCTTTGGTACCACTTAGCGTAGAGGTAAGTGTGGTGGACAAGGTTTCATTAAAACTAAATAATTCAACCCAAGAAACTCAATGCTTCAATCTTGAACAATCTTCCTGAGACTCTTGTTCTTTACTAAGAACAACCACAATACTTGTAGTCCCCAACAAAGTATCTAAAATAACCTTTTAAAAACCAAAAAAAGCAACCTACAACCTCTCATACCCTTTTGAATCATTAACTCAACCTTAGAAATCAAATAAGACAAAATACACCACCTTGCTACCCTCTAGATAGACCTGTGGAAAGTCATAATAACTTTTTAACCAAATCAAATTTCTTCAATCCCTTCAATGAGATTGGGTGTACTTAGGTTCTCTTAATTTTTTCCAAAGCACATCAAAATCCAATGGTTCAATCCAAAGATATGGCCGCCGGATCAGACTACCTTTTATGTTACCTTGATTTATGAATTTTTACCCTTTCTCCAAACTGCGATCACTGTTTTCTTCTATCTCATCTACATGTGAATAATTAGAGACTATGATACAAGTTTAGTTAAGAAGAATTCCATGGAGTCTAGGGCCTTGAATCCATGGAATGTCTAATGGATTCTAAAAAATCTTCAAACTACCACTAATAATGTACAGGAACATTGATCTTCTAAACCAATGAAGGAATAGTCATGACAATCGGTCTTCAAAACATTCAAGGTATTTCGTTTATTGTCCTCCAAGATCCCTGATTGTTTTTGGAATTTTTCCTAACCCAAGATCACATAGAAAACATTATAAAAACCTCAAAACAATAAGGACACAATCCTCTTTTACAGACACAGTCACTATTGTACCAACATTCACGCTAGGGACAGTTATTCCAGAATCCTCAAATATTTCAATGAATGGAAATGAATGTATGAGGTTTTTCCTTATTGCATTATTAAAAATGAAATCCAACAAAGACCTTTAATACACTTGAGAAATCCTAAATTGCAGATAAAACTTGTTTCTTATTTCCATTCATTGTTCCTACGTACACCAGGCTTTCTCTCCCCATGCAATGGGTTTGTGGGATATTTACTAGACTCCTATCAACTACCCCAACCGATCCAAATTTGTTGGATGGCTTAATTTGGCCTAAAACAATAACAAAAACTAATTCCCTCCTAAATGTCCATAACCATTATAATTTGAAAATTCAAATTTATAACTTTGTAACTTTTGAATATTTGAAATTGCTAAGTGTTGAAACTTTACCAAATCATCTAAATGGACTTATTGACCTATTATTAAGACTAATTTATCCTATTTGAAACTTGTAACACTTAATTCTATCCTAGACTCCAAATTTAGTCCTAAGGCTTATTAGGCCCTTTAGGACTAATTACACATTTTCTATTCTTATTACATGAAATGACCTCATAGGCCATTATAGGTGCCAAAATCCTCCAGTTGATGTCTTTGGATGTCTTGATATGCTCTAATGTCTCCAAGTGCATCTTCATAGGTATTTGGTTTTTGTATCTTCTAGGTGCCCCTACACCACCATCCTATGGTTTGGTTTTAGTCCTTCTTGTGTGGAGGTGTGTATTATCGAAGAAGATAATGTAATGAACTATCAAGCAATAAACTTTAAATTCTTTACAAACAGTCACTTTTCTGCTCATGAAGACACAGTCTAGTGTTTATATTATTAAACTCTCTATTCAATGCAAGATTAATAGGAAAATAATTCATTGATTGGTATTATAAGTTTTGATCATTCCATGTACTGATTATATTGTTTTGAATTCTTAAAATCAAAGAATTTCAGTCCTTTTATTGACTGTTCTTGTATAGTGCTTGGCATGAAAAAAATCTTTGTCTTGAAGAACCAATGATTTCCTAGGCTCTATCAAATAGCTAGAAAGCAATGATGTATTCAATATTTCTAAAGTGCTTCAAAAGGCTTAAACTCACCAATACTCTTCACAAGACTTCTAAGTGATATATTTAGTGTTATTGACTTACATTTTCACCATTGGTATTCAATGCCACCATTTTTAAATTATGCAAGCTAAAGCATGAAACTATTTAGGGCCACTACATTGGGTTAACACAATGAATAATGGATCAAAGATGTGAAACCCTGTGAATACCCATAGTACTTGTAGTCATAGGTCTAACATGGGCCACTTAATTGCCAAATAACTTGTCACCAAGTTTTCTAAAAGCTTGTGATTTTTCTAGAAAAATTCCCTCTTACGTGGGGTTTTTTTTGCAAAATTCATCAAAAATGGGTTCCAATACCCCTTGTAAATTTGACTTCATTGCAAACATATTGGGGGGTTTTTTTTTCCATGTTCAAAACATGATTTTCTATCTGCAACTAAGGTCACACAAATAACAGAGGTTTTATTCTAAATTTTTAATAGTTCACGGTTAAACAATGTTTTGTTGGCTTGCGATTGAGTTTAACCACTTATTCAACATTTTTTACAATGAAGCCAAAAGTAGCATCAATTTTACCTTGAACTCAGTTGACGAGGAAACAAAGAACCCACCCTTAGTTAATTGGTTGCTCTGTATCTCTGGAAATTGAACACCATTAGAAGTGGAAATTCACAGGCTAGTTCTAATGGTGCTCATGCCACTTATAATGGTGGTATGAACACCATTAGAAGTGAAGAAGGGTTTCAAACCCATGACAAATGAAAACAATTTTTAAAAAAAAAATGTACCCTTCATTAACAAAATGCCAAAAAAATCAAATCTCTTACCAAGGTTGCAATGAAATTGTTGAAATCGAATGCATATTCCTCTTGATGCTTGCTCAGGTTTGAGAATAGTTATGTGGAAGAGAAGAAGATACCACAACTTATAGGCTAGATGCATATAGGGGGTTTCGACATACAACTTCCCTCCTTATACCGCCTCCTTCAACACTCCTTTTCTCATGGACTATGCCAAAATGAAATAAAATGAAATGTGCCGGTAGGTGGGATCGTATGTATAAAATTTGAATTTTTTTTACTTATATTCCTGTGTTGGTCAGAATTAAGCCCACTCTTTCGGGTCGTAATTTCGACCAACACGGGAATAGAAGTAAAAAAAATTTAATTTTTTCTTCTATAAACTAACCATGCAAAATCATTTTATAACTTGGTCGGAAATGTTGGTCTAAAACATGGGTCAAATGTACTAGTGGCTAGTATCAAGATGAGCTCAACATAAAACTTCTAGTCATAGAATATGATGCTAAATGTTGAAAAAAATCCATACAAATTTTTCCCCAAAACTTAGATAGTAAAACAAGGCTTCATAATGGATCAAAAAGTTTAATATAGAAAGAAAAATTAAAAAATTAAAATCTAAAAATAATATATACTAACATCATGAACTAGAAAATTAACACATTTAATCAAGAAGACGATGAAATAATACACAATAAAACCTAAAAATAATAGAAACAAAATTATGAGCTAAAGACCATCATCGGATTTTCTAGTCATAACAAAAATACTTGTCCCAATATATTGTGTTTACACTTCAAATCTGCTTGCTAAAAGATTTTTGTAAACATCGTCATCTCACCAAACCTTAAACTAATGCTATTGATATGGAAGACAAAATGTATTCTACTCTCTATCCCACTAAAAGTCACAGCTTCTACATAAATATTTTTGAAAATGAAGTCTCAGAAAACTTATTTATTGTAATCTCAAATAATCAGAAATCATGTTATTCTTGGGTATTTATTGTAAAATTCTAAGAGAAAAATGATATTGAATCTAGTTTATTTCGAGTGAGATTAATAATACAAAGCATATTCCAAAATGGTTGGTTCCAAAATATATCTTTGAAGAAAGGTAGCAGTGACTATTTAGTAATCTAGCATTTTATTTCGATTTGACTTAGAGGTCTCTCCCAGAACATTAGACTGAAAAGGTCGCAACACAATTGGTACAATTTTTCTACTATCTATTTGGACCTTCTTAACATCCATATTTTGTGCACAATCCTTTCTTGTACCTAATGCGAGCACAATAATTCGTTGCATATCCCAAACTTCTATTTTGTTGGTCACTTCGACAATTTGGAAAGCATTTAACGAAATGTTTTTTCATGTACTCTTGGGAACAATGTGTTCTAAGAAATTTTTATGATTGTGGAGATCATCATTGTGAGAATTGTGAACTACAGATTCATCCAATTCAACATCATAAAACTCAAAACTAGCAGCTAAAAAGTCAAGAGTTGATGCATCCAATGAAGCATGAATTTTCTCTATAATATATTGTTTATTATAATTTTATTTAAGGGGATTACCAAGAGTGTCAATATGAAAAAGAGGTGGTACAATTGGTGAAGCTATTCTACCATCTAGTCAGACCTTCTTGACTTTTTTATTTTGTCTACAATGTTTTCCCGTCCTCAATGAAAGAACAGTGACTCCATAACTGTCCCCAACTTTCTTTTTATTTGTCACTGCAACTATTTGTAAAGTGTTTATAGAAGTTTCTTTTCATGCATTATTAGGCACAAGGTTCTCTGAACCATTTTTAATATTTTGAATATCATCTTTGAAATAATTGGAGGGCACAGATTCATCCAAGCCATTTCCATGATCCTCAAAACTAGTAGATGAAAGGCCATGAACTACATGGTCCAAAGAAACACTGCATTTATCAATAATAGAGAGTTGATCATGGCTTGGTTTAAGGGGATTTTTTAGATGATCAATTGATTGGATTTTTAAAATAAAAGAGCCATTGTTTCTCTAAGCTTTATCATGAAATTTTTACTAGTGTTGCCTTTATCATAGACTGGCTGATCACTTGAATCTATTTTCATGTTTCTATCAACTACTTCTATGTTCTGGCAAGTATGATAATATATTTTGGAAAGTATTAAAATAATGATTGTGACTCCTATGGCCTTTCCCTGAACCTTACTTATATAGAGAGTGCAGTCAATTTTTGATATTGTTACAACCAAAATTTGAACCTAGGCACTATTTTCCATATAAATTAACAACCAAACCTTGAAAAGGAACATACTTAAAACTCATGTTAGATGAATAGTGGCCCGTGTAAAAAAAAAAGTCTATTGTGGTAGAGAATAACCAATAATCCACAATGGAAATAGTGAGTGTGAACTCTCTAAGACATAAGTTACATAGGGACCTTTCTATATTGGATATGTTAAAGATTCCTACCAGACTACACATATTTTACATATATGAAATCTGAAAGAAAACATTAATAAACCCTATTTATGCACCCAATAAAATCTTATGAAACCTATACTAGGGTATGTGCAGGATCATGGTATGCCAAAAAGTGGCGATGTGAAAAAGAAGTCCTGATTGATAGACTCTTTGAAAAATAACTATAACTTTCAAATAATATAACATTTTTGAAATCTGAAATATACATCATAGTCTATGCTTCACCTAATACAATAATAATAAACAATTATTTCAATTTGATGAAATTAGACTAAGTTAAGGTGGTCAGACACGAGAGTTTTTATATTCAGAAAAATTTGTAGTAGAAAAGTCATAATTAATTATTTACTTGGAAAAAGAATACAAAAAAATATACATTACATCCAGACATGAGTCTACTACTTTTATCTAGTATCTTTTAAGAAAATATTATCATTTGATTTTGTTTAATGTGGTCAGACATACACCTACTTGTTATCTTTCTAGTCTTGATTGATAGACTTATTGCAAAATAGCTATAACTTTCAAACTGTATAACATTTTTTCAATCCAAAACATGTGTCACATTGTATGATTTTCCTACTACAAGAAAAATAAAAAAAGCTTCCAATTTCATAAAGTTTAAAGTTAACGTGGTCAAACACGAGAGTTTTTATATTCTAAAAAAGTTGTAGAAGAAAAATCATAATTACTTATTTAATTGGAAATACATTACAAAAAAATATGTCACATCCAGACATGAGTCTGCTACTTATATCTAGAATCTTGTAACAAAAAATTATCATTTGACTGTGTTTAAGGTGGTCAGACATACACCTACTTCTTATTTTTTCCTAAAATTTTCATACTACTACATTGAAATTTGAAATTTTCAACATATAGAATAATTGTTTTTCAAAAAATTCCTAGTATCTTAGAAACTAAATTCATTTTTCTACAGATTCTCTTCTTACATATTTTTGATACAATATTTATAACTTGGTCATTTTTTCATGTCAACTTGCCTAAACCTGATTTTCTAAATTTTCATTGCCACTTAAGGGCCTAGTTTGGCATACCATGATCCTACACATACCCACTAAAAAGAGAAGTGAAATCAAGCTTCTCTATGTCAAACAATTATTTCATTTAGCAAAGTGTAGAACTACTACCTAGGGTTTATAAATAGAACTCTTAAGAGAACAATGGGTAGGAATATTAAATAAAAAGCTATGCATATCATCTAATCATCACATTCCATGATCAATAGAATCTTATTTGTGGAATATGTCAAATGGCTCATGCACCTTATCATGCTTTTGTATTTCGCATTAATTTTTAGAATAACTAAGAGGGGGCTGAATCAGTTATCCATAGTCCCAAATACAAAATGTATATCCAAAAATAATTTAAACAAATTTGTCTAGCTTGGTAACATAGAATAGTAAACTATCTGTGCTTTTACCGATTACCAGTTAATAACTTATAGTAACTACCGATCAAATCAACTATGCAACATGTAAAGTATGATATCCAAAAATCATCACAATCAACACATAACACAAGAGATTTAATGTGGAAACCCTGTAAAGGGAAAAGCCACTTGGGACCGGTAACCCAAAATTGTTCACTCTTATGAAGTGAGCTCGGTGAAGAGCCAACCTTGTTAAAGGTTATTTTTATACACTAAGTTTGCACCCTTTGTTTCAAGCTCCCTTGGTCTTGATAACTCAGTATAACATGGGAATCATCTCCAGGTTGTGGGACCTTTGCTAACTGAGATGAGACCTCCAAGTTCTAGGCTGGTTCCTCTTGGATAATCACCTTAATTTGCTTCCTGACATGAAAGTAAAACTTTTGGAGGGAAAGGGATAGAAGGAATGCTTGTAAGGGAAATGACTTGAAAGCAAATGACCTACTAGGTGATGCACTGAAATTAGGGTTTGGATCTCAGTATGTAGGAATGAAATCGATGAAAAGCTTAGGTCTAGTAGGTCACAACTTACTGAATAGGCTTGCATAAGTATTTCATAAGAGGGCCTGAGAATAAGACACAACTTATGACCTATAAACAGACATTCACTTCTACAACTCGGTGTAGGATTGAGACAAGACTGTTAAGGGGGTTGAGGTATACCCACAAGATCATCTAAATCAAATCAATCATAGTAACACACAAGATTGCAGAAAGCAAGAGGGATCAGGAACCCTAAACTATCATTGAAAAAACATGCACATACTTTGATCTGATAAGGGATAATCCAAACAAGGAAGCATAGGGACATGAAGGATTGTCACAAAATACCTCTGCAATATTTGAATCATCAATGGGAGAAATACAACTATATGAGCCAAAGGGTAGAAATGATACCACAGATAGCCTTTAAGAAAGTATGAATTTCTTCTAGAAATTGTCCAACTCTTCTTTTCACTAAAGGCTCCAAAACAATATATACATACTCAATTGCACGCAGGTAGGAGTCAAAACTAACCTAACTAGGGTTACAAGATTTTACAATAAAAATGTCAAACCCTAAGTACACTGATGACCCGTCATGAAAATCACTAAGAATCGGTCATCAGATCAGATCTTTCTCTTTGCGTGTTGAGCCTAGACTAAGTCCACCTATAGACACAACAACCTTGACCCATCTACCCACCTGCAACTCGACTAAGCCATGAAGGCTTCAAATCTGATCTCATAGATATTTCTATTTTCAATAATCACCCTGCAAAAGGTGGTGACAACCCATTGAGCATTTCACACGGCATGGTACCCCTACAAAATCTATGGTTCCCATGATCAGATTGTTCATTATCATCTTCCAACCATCTCCGTCATGAAGAAATCAATTCTAGCTACCAAACTATCATGCATGGCTATCAAAATGCAAAACCCTAGCAAGAAACCAGTGCAAAAATTCAAATTTGAATGTTAACGGCTAGCGGGGCGTCGAGTTAAAACACAACCATCGATGAAAGATCCTTCTTAGAAAATGAACGGCTGTGATGCACCCTTTAAAATAGCTTAAAATCCTTTCTGACAAGTCAACCGCCATCGTGGCAGTCAACAACTGATCAAACTGTGCCATTTCGTATACACATTGTGACCTTTCGACATCAGACCCACCACTTGAGATACCGATCTAATGGTGGGCGCATGATCTTATAGCCCTAAAATATTCCTTACGCTTATACACCGGCCATTAGATCCTTTCTAATCTGAGACCCCACTGACACATCAGTCCACCTAGAAATCCTCATCATCATTCGATAGCCAATCAAAAGCATGCATGTCAGCAATACACAGCACTGGGACCACCTGACATATCTCTTTAATCTGACCAATAAGGACTCGACAACTCATCCTGACCTAGTACCAGACCCACTGACAAGTCTGAACACTTTGGCAAATTTGATGGCTAGTGCAAGATCTCATACTCTGACACAAACCTTTGTGAAGATACGCCAACTGTCGATCTTCATCTTTCTGACATCTTTGTAGGTCCTTTGACATGGTCCCACTACGGCATCCAAGTCATTGCTATGTGGACCAATCGAATTCAAGCAAGTCAGCTCATAAAGACCCACCGAAGGAAGTTCTAACACCAACCAAGATCGACTGTTGTCGTAAGATCATGAGCCCTGACACAAACCTTTGCAAAGATACGCCAGCCATCGATCCTCTGCAGATGTCAGAGCCTCCTGACCACTGAAAGGGCCCGGCCCCACTGACAACCTTCCACCTGTATTCAACCTTAGCCAATCACAGGCTGCCAAAATGGATCCACGTAGCACCGGTCCCACTAACACATTGAAGCACTGCAGACATGGAAGATCTAACGGTCGTCTTAAGATCTCAAGCTCTGACACCAGCTTATGCGAAGATATGCTAGCCATTGGATCCTTCTAACTGGGACCCCACTAAAGTGACCGCTAGACTTCCACATGAATATGCAACTGAAGAGAAGCTAACCATCGCTAGGTCGCAAGAAGTTAAATGGTGACTGGGAAATACTTAGCGATTATGAGAATTGATGTATTCGCTAAGTCACCGAATAAAAAGGGGACCGCTGAAAAGAAATAGAGAACTGGTGATTGGGCCAATAGGAAATTAGCGCACATGGGAAATGTAAACCTTTAGCCGAAAAAGGTAATGAAGAATTATAATGGGCCAAAGGGTTTCGAGGGTTTTAAAAGGTTCCCAACACAATGGCTAGTTTTATGAATATTTTGACCTGCAGACCAGGGACTTGAAATAATTGCAGAGGCCAGGAAACAAAACATGAGGTCATGAAACTTTTAGAGATGCTCCGCAAGAGTAAAATAGAGACTTTAGAATAGATTTTAGCCAAATTTGCATGGATATGAAAATTAGGGTAATAGTTACAAAACACATTGTAAGGTATGACCTTGTTAGAGGACTTAACACTAACCATTATCATCCAACCAGAATTCACTATGGGGTTGACAGGAAAAAAAATGTACATTGTATGAATGACATTACAAGACTTTCTAGTCTACTCAGTTAAGAGATTTATTTGATTACAATGGTTAAAATATAATAGCAAGTGATCTGCTTATAATACAACTTCTTTTACAGATGTATAGATCTATATTATGCTCATTCAAATCATCTGATCAATATATCAATTATGTTCAACAATATTCAGTAACTTACTGATGCTCGGTAATCTCTGCAGTTCGGTTCTCCTTAACTAGTTTGATCAAGCATGGATGAAGCTTGTTCACACAATATCTCTATAGTATTCTTTCCTCTAGCATTAGTTTCATAATGAAACCCTCGTCTCCTAAATAGACAATTAAAATGTTATCTTTTCATCCATCATATTTTGTCACTTAATCTCCTTCATTGGTTTTTCCGCTTAAACCTTCCTTGGCTGATGTGTCGGTAACACATTTCAATTTTGTCCTTTAGATCTTCCTTGAATTTTTCTAGTCGTTGATCTTATAACAAACTTTATCTTTCCATTCCAATCACGAGGTACTTTCCAGCTCATCAACTTCTATCGGCTAAACTAATCATTTAGTTATTTTGTCCATACTCGGTTAACAAAGAAATGTACTAGTGAACACAAGACTGGTTTATATTGTGCTCCGTATACACTACACCACTCGGTGTATTCTGGAATGCTTCATTAACCGACCACACTAGTTTGTAACATTTTGCTCCCAACTTCATAACAGATTAATGCAACATAATCAAGTCAACAATATGAGGTCATAGACTCATCAATAAGTTACAAAAGGTATTCCTTATTCTCATCTATCATAACTATCTTCCTCCATGTAGATATCTCAGTTATTCATTTTTCTCTTCTCTTCTACATATGTGTTAGATATTTGCAACTTCATGATAAGTACTGTCAAAACTAGTTGACATCAATGACAACATAAAACTGATTCAATTATCTTACATAATAGTTCAGTGCTTGGTGATCTCTAATCACTTGAAGTTCTTCAATCAAGTTCTCAATTAGTTGTAGTTCATCAATCTCCCCCTTTGGCATTGATGGAAACTCGAGCAATATGAAGTATACCATACACATGCCAAACATGTATTCTACAACTCTATAAACAAATGCTATAGCTCGGTAAGCTCTCCCTTAGCTTAATATGTTTAATCACTATGTTACATAACATCATTGCAAGTGCAAACTATCTTCAGCAGATATGATCTTTGCAATTCTTCGATTCCTTCTATTTATCTCTCCCTTGATCTTCTCAGATTGTCTCTCCCTTAGATATATGTTCCAGTATTCTCCTCAGTTATCATATTTTTTATCTCTCCCTTTGATAACAATGCCAAAGAAACACATAAACATATAGCTCTGTAGTAGCCATGTAACTCTTTGTTATCCAGTTCATTTACTATATCTCTATGTACTGATTATGCCACTTGCTTATCCTGTACTTGTTATCTTAAGTAGGGATACTTGATAGATATGTTCTTTATTTTTGAGTGCATCACTAGATTCTTTGAAATGTTTATAGCACTAGTGTTATCACAATATATTATCACCGGCTCAGTGATTACCTCATTCATTCTTTCCAACACTTTCTTGATACATACAATATTTGAACAGTTTGTAGTAGTAGCAACATACTCTTCTTTAGCTATAGACTGGGAAATACAAGACTACTTCTTACTTGTCTAGGTAACAAGTCTTTCACCAAAGAAAAATGCTCCTCGAGTTGTGCTTTTTTTGTCATCCACATTTTCAGCCCAATCATCGTCGGTGTATACTTTAAGTTCAAACTTGCCATCCTTAGGATACCATAATCTATAATCCTCTATTTTCTTCAGGTATTTTAATATTCTCTTCATAGCAACTGTGTGTGAGTCCCTAGGATTTACAAAAAATCTTGCAACAATCCCCATAGCATGTGTTATATCTTGTCTACTATGTACTACATACATCAACTTACCAATCATTGATTAGTACAGTGTCTATTTTACCTCTGTAGTTTCATCCTCTTTAGTCAATTTGCAGCCTGTGACCATCAGTTTTCCAACTAGGTTAGCATCTTTCATGCCAAATTTTCTCAGTACTTCCTTGATATACTTGGATTTTGTGATGAATATCCCACCACTCTATTGAATAACCTGGAGTTCTAGAAAGAACTTAATCTCTCCAAACATAGACATTTCAAACTCTTTTCTCATCTGATCAGAAAATTATTTACATATGTGATCTTGTCCTCCAAAGATAATATCATCCACAAATATTTTAGCAATTAGAATAGTATCATCAGTATCTCCTTTCATATACAAATTTTTGTTCTCACTAGTTCTAACAAATCCAATACTTAACAAATAAGTATGTAGCCTTTCATACCAGGCTCTCAGTGCTTGCTTTACACCATATAAAGCTTTATGTAATCTACATACCATGTCTTTCTTCTCTGGATCTACAAACCTTTCTGGTTGTTCTATTTAGACTTCTTCAAGTATCCCTTTCAGAATTGCAGACTTAACATCCATTTGATAAAATTTAAATTTCTTATGTGCTACATAGGCCAGTAACATTAAAACTCCTTCTAGTCTAGAAACAAGTGCAAATGTCTCACCATAATCAATTCCTTCCTCCTATGCATTCCCCTTGCAAACTAGTTTGGCTTTATTCCTTGTAACCTCTCCATTTTCATCCAGCTTGTTTCTGAAGATCCACTTAGTACCGATAACATTCTTATCCTTAGGTCTAGGTACTAAGGTCGATGTCTTGTTTTTGTCTATCTATTGAATCTCTTCATTCATTGCATTTATCCACTCTTCATTGTCCAATGCAACATTAACATTTTTCGATTCATATTCACAAACTAAGGATGTACCTTGTCTTGACTTACTTCTCGTTTGTATGCCATCTTTCTTTTTGCCAATGATTTGGTTCTCAGGGTGATGTCTTCTAAAAAATCTTGCCAGTATCTGATCTCTTCTTTCTTTTTCATCCTCTTCAGGTTCATTTTCTTGCTTGGTAGGTCCTTCCTACTCGTTGGTTTCTCTTTCCTGTTCATCGGTGTTGTTTTCCTGGTGACCGGTTGTCACTATCTGTGGCTTCAGTAGATACTTTGGTTGTTCAATGTATGCGAATATACCGTAGTCTCCTAGTTCCTTTGTGCTTTTGTCTACATTCTTTTCATCAAACTCATCAACCTTGACATTAGCAATTTAAATCATTTTATTAGTAACTTTATTTAGACACTTGTATGCTTTTCTTTTAGTGGAATATCCAAGAAATATCCTTTCATCACCTTTTGAGTCAAACTTTCAATTTCTTTCATCTTTCAGAATAAAGCATTTACTTCCAAAATTTTTGAAATAACTTAAAGTGGGTTTGTGTCCAAACCATAACTCATAGGGTGTTTTGTTAGTGTCCTTCAACTGTACTCAGTTCAAAACATAAATAGCTATGCTAACTTCCTATCTCCAATATGTCTAAGCAACATTTTTCTCCATCATTAGTGTCCTTGTGCAATCAACAATTGACGTATTCCTCCTTTCAGCAATTCCATTCTGTTGAGGTGTTCTTAGTGGAGAGACCTGTCTTTTTATATGATGCTCATTACAATAGTTAGTAAATTCATTAGAAACAAATTCTCCTCCTCTATCAGATCTTAAGCATTTTAATTCTTTACCAGTCTCTTTCTCTACTTTTTCCTTAAACAACTTGAACATTTTAAATGCCTCTGGTTTTTGTTGTTCTCACTAGTTCTAACAAATCCAATACTCAAATAAGTATGCAGCCTTTCATACCAGGCTCTTGGTGCTTTCTTTATACCATATAAATCTTTATGTAATCTACATACATTGTCTTTCTTGTCTGGATCTACAAACCCTTCTGGTTGTTCTATGTAGACTTCTTCTTCAAGTATCCCATTTAGAAATGTAGACTTAACATCCATTTGATAAATTTTAAATTTCTTATGTGCCACATAGGCAAGTAACATTCAAACTCCTTCTAGTCTAGCAATAGGTGCAAAGGTCTCACCATAATCAATTCATTCCTCCTGTGCATACCTCTTGCAAACTAGTCTAGCTTTATTCCTTGTAACTTCTCCATTTTCATTCAACTTGTTTCTAAAGATCCACTTAGTATTGATAATATTCTTATCCTTAGGTCTAGGTACTAAGGTCCATGTCTTTCTTTTCTCTATTTGTTCAATCTCTTCATTCGTTGCATTTATCCACTCTTCATTCTCCAATGGAACTTTAACATTTTTCAGTTCATATTCACAAACTAAGCATGTACCTTGTCTTGACTTACTTCTCATTTGTATGCCAGCTTGCTTGTCACCAATGATTTGGTTCTCAGGATGATGTCTTCTAATAAATATTTCTAGGATCCGATCTCTTTTTTCTTTTTCATCTTGTTTAGGTTCATTTACTTGCTCGGTAGGTTCTTCTTGCTCGTCGATTTCTCTTTCCTATTCCTCGGTGTTATTTTCCTATTGACCAGTTACCACTATTTCTGGCTTCGGTAGATACTTTGGTTGTTCAATGTATGTGAATCTACCATAGTTTTCTGGTTCCTTTGTGCTTTCTTCTGCATTCTTGTCATAAAACTCATCAACCTTGACATTAGCACTTTCAATTATTTTATTAGTAACTTTATTTAGACACTTGTATGCTTTTTTTTTAGTGGAATATCCAAGAAATATCCCTTCATCACCTTGTGAGTCAAACTTTCCATTTCTTTCAACTTTCAGAATAAAGCATTTACTTCCAAAAATTCTGAAATAACTTACAGTGGGTTTGTGTCCAAACCATAACTCATAGGGTATTTTGTTAGTGTCCTTCTTCAATTGTACCTAGTTCAAAACATAAACAATTGTGCTAACTACCTCTCTCCAATATGTCTGAGCAATATTTTTCTCTATCATTAGTGTCCTTGCGCAATCAACAATTGACCTATTCCTCCTTTTAGCAATTCCATTCTATTGAGGTGTTCTCAGTGCAGAGACCTGTCTTTTTATACCATGCTCATTACAATAGTTAGTAAATTCATCAAAAACAAATTCACCTCCTCTGTCAGATCTTAAGCATTTCAATTCTTTACCAGTCTCTTTCTCTACTTTTTCCTTAAACCACTTGAACATTTTAAATGTCTCTAATTTTTCTTTCAAGAACATGGCAGTCATCAATTTAGTGTAATCATCAACAAAAAGAATGAAATATCTATATCCATAATAACTCTATGTTCTCATGGGACCACATAGGTCGGTGTGTACCAACTCAAGTATTTTCTTTGTTGAATAATCTTTGCTTTTCAAACTAGATTTTGTCATTTTACCTTTCTGACATTCATGACACATAACATGATTAGGCTTTGATAAGTTAGGGAGACATCTAACCTTTTTTCTTTTTACTGATCTTAATCATGTTATCAAAGTTTACATGACATAACCTTTTATGCCATAACCAAGCATCTTCATTTTTCATCATTAAACAAGAAGACTCTACATTATCAAGATAAAACAAGTTACCTTTTGATTGTGCTCCTGTTCCAACAAGTCTTCCTCCATCATCAAATATTTTTACTTTCTTGCTCTCAAAAGCTACTCGGTGACCTAAATTGTTCAGCTGTGCCACACTTAGCAAATTATAGTTTAGTCCTTCTACCCAATAAGCATTATCACATTGGATTCTATCATTTATCAGTAAGGATCCCTTTCCGCTAACCATACAAGGTGTATCATTACCTATTTTTATAGATCTTCCATTATATTGCTCAAGCTGATCAAATTTTTCTTCATCACTAGTCATGTGATGTGTACAACCACTATCTACGATCCATGTATCATTTTTATTAACCTTAGAAATCAGTGTTGTTTCTACATACCTTTCTTCTTCCTCAGAATCATCCTTCATAGCAAAAAATACTACTTCTACATAATCATCTGAATCTGAATCAGATTCATTTTCTTCACCAATGTAACATACCTTTTTTCCTTTATCATTGTTGTCTCGGTTGTCTCTGTTGTAGTGTCGGTAAATTGTGTTGCCTCTTCTCCCATAGCTTCCTTCACCAGATCGGTCCTTGTTTCTGTCATCTTCCTTCCTATTTGGACATCTAGCAGCAATATGACCAACTTCTTTGCAGTTAAAACATGCTAAAGGTAATTTGCCTCTATATCTACCTTTTCCTTTAGGTAATCTCCTGGCCATAAGAGCTTCAAGCTCATCAAGCTCATCATAATTATTGCTATCACTATCATCCTTATTATTTCAACTACTAGACTTACCGATCTTCACAAAAGTCATAGAAGTAGATTCAACAGTCGGTACAACACTATTATCATAGTTGTTCAGTTCAAAAGTTGTTAGCTTTCCAATCAAATTATCAAGAGTGAGAGTACTATTAGGTGCTAACCTATTTTCATGTATTACAAATATTCTTATTGCATAAACATGCAATAAAGTCCTTAGAATTTTGCTTACCACAATATCTTCATTAATAACACCATCAGATCCTCTAATAGCATGAACTACCTCCTTTATTTAGTTTGTGTACTGCACAATGTTTTCTCCTTCTTTCATCTTCATATCATTGAATCTTCCTCTTAAACTTTCAGCTTTGGCTCTCTTGATATTTTTATCACCACTATAAACTTGAGCAAGTTTATCTCACATATCCTTAGCAGTAGTGCAATCTTTAATAGCTTCAAACTTGGCATCTGTCAGAGCAGCAACAATCTCCATCATAGTAATGTTATGCTCATGTCTATCTCTTACTTGATTAAGAGTCAAAGGTCTAGTAGGTGGTGCAATGTAGCTATTCTCTAATAGTGTGAGGGCAGAATTCCCAATTCTAGATATATGCAATTTAATTTGGCTTTTCCATATTGTAAAGTTGCCTTGTTCAGCTTTGGTACATCCCTCTTATACATTTTGTGATCTTTATGTTGAAGTCCTTAAAACTCAGTTCCAAGCAACCAATAAGCTCTAATACCAATTGTTAGAATAACTGAGAGGGGGGTGAATCAGTTATCCACAGTCCCAAATACAAAATGTATATCCAAAAATAATTTAAACAAATTTCTGCAGCTCGGTAACATAGAATAGTAAACTGTCTGTGCTTTTATCGATTACTAGTTAATAACTTATAGTAACTTCCGATCAAATCAAATATGCAACATGTAAAGTATGATATCCAACAATCATCACAATTAACACATAATACAAGAGATTTAACATGGAAACCCTATAAAGGGAAAAACCACTTGGGACTGGTAACCCAAAATTGTTCACTCTTCTAAAGTGAGCTCGGTGAAGAGCCAACCCTATTAAAGGTTACAAAACATACTGTAGGGTGTGACCTTGATAGAGGATTTAAGACTAACCATTATCGTCCAACCAACATTCACTATGGGGTTGATAGGATAACAAATGTACATTCTATGAATGACATTACAAGACTTTCTAGTCTACTCAGTTAAGAGATTTATCTAATTACAATGGTTAAACTGTAATAGGGGGTGATCTGATTACAATACAACTTCTTTTGCAAATGTACAGATCTATATTATGCTCATTTAAATCCTCTGATCAATATATCAATTATGTTCAACAATATTCAGTAACTTAATGTCTCTCAGTTATAGCTTTCTGACACTCGGTAATCTCTACAGTTCAGTTCTCCTTAACCAGTTTGATTAGGCATGCATGAAGCTTGTTCAAGCGATATCTCTGCAGTATTCTTTCCTCTGGCATTAGTTTCATAATGAAACCCTCGTCTCTTAAATAGACAAGTAAACCATTTTCTTTTCATCCATCAGATTTTGCCGCTTAAACCTTCCTCAGCTGATGTGTTAGTAACACGTTTCAATTCTATCCTTTAGATCTTCCTTGAATTTTTGCTAGTTGTTGATCTTATAAAAAACTTTATCTTTCCACTCCAATCACGAGGTACTTTCTAGCTCATCAGCTTATGTCAACTAAACTAATCATTTAGTTATTTTGTCCATACTCGGTTAATAAAGAAATGTGTCGATGAACACAAACTCAGTTTATATTGTGCTTGGTATACACTACATTGCTAGGTGTATATTGGAATGCTTCATTAACCGACTACACTACTTTGTAACCTTTTGCTCCCAACTTCATAACAGATTAATGCAACATAATTAAGTCAACAATCTGAAGTCATAGACTCATCAATAAGTTACCAAAGGTATTCCTTGTTCTCAATTGTCATAACCATCTTCCTCCATGTAGATATCTCGGTTCTTCATCTTTCTCTTCTCTTCTACAGATGTGTTAGATATTTGCAACTTCATGATAATTATTGTCAAGACTAGTTGACATCAATGACAACATAAAAATGATTCAATTATCTTACATAACAGTTTAGTGCTCGGTGATCTCTAATCACTTGAAGTTTTTCAATCAGCTTCTCAATCAGTTGTAGTTCATCATTAATGTCTTCTAAGGTAGTTGTAATCCTAATATCTAGAAACAAAAATAAGAAGGGTGGTCCAAATCATCTAGTCGAATGGATTAAGAAAAGAACAAGAAGATTTCAATACAATGGTAGTCAATGGTGCACTTTTTTACCCAAGCCATCCCCCATAACCTAACTGATGAAACAAAATGAGAAGATTACTCTAAAACTATGAAATAGATGATGATTATGGCATTTGAGATGATGTTGTGTTTGACTAACCTTTGATGGATGTTTATGCCCTATTTCAAAGCTCACATTTTGGCCTACGGTGGGAGGATGTTTCCAAAGCTTGTAGGATCTATTTGTAGTCATTGCATTGCATGAAATAAAAAACTTTTGAGGCATTTGGCTAAATAGTTCACATGCTTCAGCTATGTTGCAACTTTTTGTTGAATAGTTCAAGTGACATTTTGTATGCTTCAAATTTTCATGATCATGTCTATCAAGGAATTTGCAACAATGATATTTGATGAGAGTCCAAATTGGATTATGGTTTTAAGGGTATTCATTTCTAGTTCTAAAACACCCATTTTTGCACAAAGTGGCAGGATACTGGAAAAAGTTGCACATAATGGTCTTACACACGCTCATTGTATTTTCCTAAAAAAAATTAAGGCCTTTTCAACACAACCATTTTAAGCAAATCATGTAATCATTGTATTCCATGAGAGAATATCTCTAAGGCATTTTTTCGAACAATACACATGCCTTGCATATGCATCTACATTTCTCATACCTATCTATCAAGGAATTTATAACGAATGCATTTATACTAAAATCCACATTCAATGTGCTCTTATGGATAGCCATAGTTTCTTTTTAAGGTACCCATTTTGGCATAGGATGGAAGGATGGTGGCAGAGGATTTTCTTTGAAGTTTCCAGGCCTTTCCCAAAAAATATATTTTGCAAATATCCTAATATCATGGTATTTCATGAGCCATGTTTCTTTCAAGAACTTCGTTGAAAAATTGTTAAGCTTTGCCAAGAAAACAATTTGTGTATATTCTTCCTTATCTCTTCTCATCTAATAGGACCTATGGAAATCAAAATTTAATTTGTATTCATCACCAACAGTTACAAAATTTCCCATAATCTCTTCTAGTTGTACTATGTTTAACATTTACTATTTAAGATTTTAGTGTCATGTGAATGGTTCTAGTTGTACTATGTTTAACATTTACTATTTTAGATTTTAGTGTCATGTGAATGGTGGAGAGAAGAGGAACTGTTGTTGATGTTGTAATATCCTTAATATAAAATTTAATTTACTTACAAAATTCAAATGTTAATGGCTACTCACAAAGCTCCTGAATTGGCTGTTATAGATTAATAATAGTATTCTTCATTGAACCGTCTGTTTTCAAGTATTAAACAACTGCATTAAATATTAAACATTAATTAATAACTCGCTTATGGAAGCGTATAACTCGTCACAAACATGTTTGAATGATTAACCAAATGCTGTGATCCAAATGCCACAGTATTCTTATGGTTGTGACTATACGATATCTAGACAGAATTTTTAATTGGCCTCCATTAATATAGTTTATTACAACTGAAAGAATTGATTTTTCATGAAACGATGGCTTGCACGAGGCTCTGGCTGTATGAAATATAATAACAACCATTGTAATTCAAGATGATGACGTGATCCATTAACCATAGCTACAATTCCTATAAACCTCCTTTAAAGATAGCAATCAGATTTGCTAATGGACAACAGATGCTATTAGTTTGAAATCCTTATTAATATCTACTAGAAAATCAGTCAAATTTGCACAATTGCGATCTCCATGGGAACTCACTCCAAGGAATTGTAAGTTTTTGTCCTCCAATTCCAGACCTAAAGGTCTTTTGGCCTTAGGTTAAATGAATCAATGTTCCATGCTCCAACAAGGAGTAGTAAATAGATAATAGGATAAGTGCTTAAAAAATACCCCCTTCTCCTTTCTTGGCCTCTTTTAAATAGAGTTTTCCTTCTAAGGATGTACCTCTTCAAATGCCCCTTGATTAATATTTTTAAACATTAATTATAATTTCATTTTTTAACAATACTTGACTCATCTTGAGGTTGGAAATCACTTTTTTCCTTGGATTGAGATTGCATTTTTTGTGTTGGATAGTTCATTTGCTGGGTTTTACTCTAATTTTGAAGAGGGACCTTACAGTTCACCCTTTCCCAAGATTTCTTGTTCTCAAACAATTACAACTAGGATTCTCCAAAATTTCTTCTCCACTTGATCGAATCTTTCTATAGTTACTAGGATCCCAAATCAACCTTTGAAATTTGTGTGTCCATCCACTCGATGTGCTTGGCTGAATGACATCTTTCAATATAATCTCCTGAAATTGCCTCCCCTATTGTCTATAAATCTTTTACAAATTACAAAGCTTTTATAAATTCTTGAAAATCCTGTTTTGGTTCAGCTGTTTTGATGTGTCTCTTTGATGTGAATTGAACAATTGGTGCAAAGAGTCTTCAGAGATATGAGTGGCTGAATTGGCCCCTTACCTCTGCCAAAATGGAGGTAACATCTTATTGTTCTCTGCATTGGATCCTTGAGCTGTGTCCATTGAATTCTATCATCCACGATGTTTTCTTTCTGCCTATCTATGATCAATCTGGATCTTCTTGACCAGGTATTATGGTTGGTGGACTTATCAACAATGAAGGTATAAAACTCATTTAAAGTTTTAACCTTTACGTTCCTCAACGTACCACTTGGATCCCATACCATTATGCATAAGTAATCTTGAACTTGAAGAAGATGATCTACCATTTCTACATTTTATTTGAACAAAAAATTACCTAGGTCCCAAATCCTTATGCATACAATTATTCAAATTTGTACCAAAGGATCTTACTTCCATTTAATACAAGTTATTCCTTTCATTCCTTCCATCTTCTTCAAATATCTTCCTTTATGGTAATAATGGAAGGGCTATAAATCTGTATCAAAATCAAAGGGGTGACTATGATGCCCACCTTCTGAAATAGGAGCCTTCAAGAAATTTACTTCAATATAACTATACTTAAGAATTTAAAAATCCTCTTCAATTATCTATCTTCTTAATTTTCAATCTTGTAGGTTAGTAGCTCAAATTTCAGAACATTCTTTTCAATTATGTACATTACATATTCAATTTGAAATGTCTATTTCTTCTTGACTCCAATAATGTAGAAAATTTCTATTAAGTATTGAAAGCCCCTGGATTTGACTTCACGTATTTTTTGTGTCAATGTTTCTTCTCTAGCTCATGTTTCTGATAGTGGATCATAGATTATGATCCGAAATATTGATACAAAAAATACATGCACTCAAATGCAAAATCTTTCAATACTCACTAGCATGGATGTGGAAACTTAATCTCTTTAATTTCTATTAAACCATTTTCTATGGAGGATTCCTCACCTTCAGCTTGTATAGTAAATTCGATTTGTTCTTGCTCATTGATTTGTTCCTTCTAAATCTTTGGTAGCTCTAGTTTTAACCCTTCTACTTTTGGCTTACATTATACAATTCTTCCTTGACTTCTTCCTCTTTGTAATTTTGTCTTTGGTGTATCTGTCATTGATTCCAAGCTCTGCTCAGACCCCTTATGTGATTTTTTTAAATCCCTTTTAGTATGAAATTTACTTCACACTATCAACAAATCTAGAATTGTAATCCTCTTGATGACCCTTGGCTTGGAATTCAATTCTCCTCTTCAAATGAAAGTGGGTTGTAGAGGTCTATCAACAAACACAACAACTGTTTTTTTGTGTACAATTGTTTTGTGTTGTTGTTGTTGGATTTTAAAGTCCTTGCCCCACTATTCCAATTTTTAAGCATTTAATTTTGCATTATGGGGAGCATCTAACCTGACAAGTCTATGATTGTATAAATCTCTTTTCCTTTATCAACATCCATATTCTATTATTAATAATTTGTAATGAATATATTCGTTAGTTTTTGCTGGCAACTCTTCTCAAACAGTTCATATAACATCCAATTTAAATTATATTGTTTTTCTGGATGATATTTACCCACATAAGATTGGTCTGCTATATTGTTTGGTTTTGTTTACTCATATTTATTTAAAAGGATTTAGAAGTAGACACAAGGAACAATACCTTAAGGTATGATAAATATGGTGCAACTTTTCATAATGAGGAGATATGTAGAGTTGTGTCAGAATAGCTAATAGGTGAGTGTAGAGGAATTGGAAAATGGAGTGTGTAACTATTATAGATCCATGAGTGGACTTAATTATAGCATTAAAAATATATATTGATTATCTTTTTACAATTCATTGTTAACGGTTTTATTTGTTCGACATTTTAGCACATTCCTGCAAGTGAATATTCAAAGCAAAAAATTATTGAACTTGACATACCTTTTAGAAACAATTGTGGCTCAGCAACTTTGCAGTTAGATCTATGTATCAAATTGATAAGGAAATTTGCACTCAAATCCGTACAAAATTGAATTGGTTTGAATTTTTAAAAGTAATTAGGACTACATGAACTTTAAGGTGCATATCTGGGTTCTCAATATAACATTTATGGTTTACGCCTATAAAATATTTATAGGTCCACTCTCTGACTTCTCTAAACTATTATGTTTCCTAAGGTTTGTTAGATTGTTTTATTTTTTGCTAGCTATGAATTTTTTGTTGGGGGTGACTTGAAAATTTAACCTGTTTTATTAGAAGAAAATCTACAGTCTACAGAAAAATGTTAGGTCTCTAGTAGTCTGGGGCAAAAGCAGCACACATGCTGTGACGTTCTTGTTAAGCAGTGAATTTCATTATAATTTTGTTAAGAAACCAAATTAAGAACTTAAATGGGGGAAAATAACTGGCATTGAGAAGTGTGTAACAGTCTGTGATACAGACTTTTCCATGAGAGAGTTGTTTGTAGATGCTAAGTTGTATTGTATTTTAAAATCATCTTAACAATTGTTTTCAAATGGTGGGATCTCATTAATAATAATTACTTGCATGGAGAACCCATATTCTGTGAATTTAATTTTAGCTGGATTTGACAAGGATGTTGGCCCTTCACTCCACTACATTACAACCCTTCATAAGGTTGATAAAGCAACGTTTGGATATGGTAAGCTCTTGGAAATTTCTGACTTCTGGTCTATAAGTTTTGTGATTGCATTCATTGCATCTGCCATCAAATATGTTGTAACTCCTTGTATGATTAACCTCTATATTGAACGTAATATAAATGGGATTTTTTTTAGCACTGTGTTTCTACAGGAGCTTATTTTATTCTTTCAATGATGGATAAATATTATCACAAAGGCATGCCACTTAAGGATTCCCTAGAATTGGTTGAGAAATGCATCTCGAAAATTATGTCCAGATTTGTTATTGTACCTCCAAATTTTGTCATCAAGATTGTTGACAAGGATGGTGCAAGAGAGTATAGCTGGCGCAGAACTATTGGCGATGTAGCTGCTCCACCTGTAGGAGAATTATCATCACCAGTAGAAGTTCAAAGGTAGAGAAGGATTGGTTTATGACCACACAAGTTGTTATCTAGAAGTGTTTTATTGTTTCTAATTTAAAAGAGTATCTTTGATCGAATTAGGGAAATTTGCAATGGATGTAACTGCAAGATAATCAAACTAATAATGTGATTAATTTTTAAATTACAGTCAACTGAAACTATATGGAAATGATTGAACTAGTTTTCTTTATTTCAGTGAATTCACTGCATTTTTGGAGTTGTTGTTTTGGGTATTCTGTTGTCATAGCATACTAAGGGAATGTCCAATTGTGATTTGTTTCCTTGGCCTTTCTCAGTTGCTCATTGTTTTAGTATTGAAGAAAATGCAATTAGCAGGTGTGAATTCAAATTTGACAACCTTTACCAGCATCCTCCCCAATGTGCCAAATCAGAAGATTTGAAATGGGGTATGAACATCCATTATAAAATAATGAAAGGGGGATTTTTGGTAGATATTGTAATTGGAAATGCTCTGAGCTATTGTTCATTGTTTATATACACTATTGAGATATTTTCCAAAGCCCTATTTTATGATAAGACACATATTTTATTAAATTATGTTTAAATAGCCTTTACTTGTATGATATGAAAAGTTAAAGAAGGTGAAGAATGAGGGGAAAAAATGGGAAGCACTTAAAAGTAAATGAAAAGACCCTCAATCAATAAGAAATGGGGTAGTATCAAAATTTAATATTGTTGATATAAAAAAAAACCCTTTCTTGGTGGGGCATCTCTCTCAATTGAGCAAAACTCATAAACCGTAAGTCCAAAAAATTCCCAAGCCTTAGAAAATGCTTCCCACTTCTAGATGTATCAGGAATATATGATAATTCAATCAAAACTCATTTGATATCTTGCTCAAACTACAACTTAGTCCTCCAAAAATATAAAAGGGAATGTAATAAATGGTTAAGGTATACCTGAATTCTTCTATTGTTTTGGAAATTTTCTGCCCGGTGAATTTTAATCTTTGCAAAACGAGAAAGCTTTCTATTCCTCTATGACTGAAATTTCATGAACTTTTTGTTCCTAGATCTGAAATAAATTTCATGAATAATTTTCTTTGATAAATCCAGAGGATACAATGGCCAAATATTTCTCATTACTGAGCTTAGATCCCAACTCCTACAGATCTGATAGTCTGCAGTAACTATCACATGATGCCCCTACCCTTAGAATAGTAGGGCAACTAGGTGAGCGTAGTCCCAGGTGAAGTCCAATCAATGGGTTACTACCAGTGTTCAGTGGGATGAGGTAATCGTATCATTTCGCTTCCACTTTTTGCAGAGGAATGACAGAGGTCGTTCATTTTGTTCTCGCCATAAAGAAATCAACTATAAGCATTAAAAAAAAATAGAGATATAAATGAGAAACAAATATATATATAGATAAAAAGAATAAAAAAACAACGATGAAGGGAGAAATAGGATTGTAGGAGGGTAAACTCGTCATATATCCTTTGTAGGCCATGTCGATGGAAGCCTCTTAAAGGAAATAAGCAGGTTGGATTTCCTATGATGTGCATGACCTAATGGAACAGGTTTTTGAAAGAACCATGAAATTTTATTCTGAAATCTCTTGTTTTTCTTCCCAAATTTACTTCCCACCTTAGTCTGTCTTTTTCTCCCATCGAATTGTGCCTATTACTGTGTAAATTTTTCTTCCTAAATTTACTTTACTTCCCGCCTTGCTTTGCCTTTTCCTCCCACCGAATTCTGCCTATTATTGTGTAAATGAAAATATCTGAGTGTTTTGTCTTAAGTTTTAATTTAAAATAATAATAATTTTTTTAAAAATTTATAATAGTTATAATAATTTAAATATTTAAGACAAATTTTTAATTTCATCTTTAAAATTGTCTTAAAATACCTCATGATGTAGTAGTGTCACTTGTGCCAAATTTAGAATTTTCATTTGTACAAACTCCATTTTGTACATAGGTACAAATTTAGAAGATTGTCATGATAAAATTTAAGGAGGGTTATTAACATGAGTTGTTGCTATAGTCTCACCAAGGATGTTGTTGAAGGTCTCATAAATATCGACAAATTTAGAAGAGGGTATTTCATCATAGTAAATCACTCTATGATAGGGGAAATAATTGAAATGATATATTTGATTTGACCCCAAAAGTGATCAGTGGCCACCAAACTTGATCACATTACTTTCTCTATCGATCTTATAAATATTTTTATTTATTAGATATTAAAAATGTTAAATAAAATTTGGGTATTGTAATTTAAAACTTTTTGCATAAATATTTAGTATTAAGATATTGATTACTAGGTTATATTACCAACATTAATGAAGGGACAATTTTCATGATTTCTATTGTGATTAATATGTCTTAAGGTGATAATTCTACAAGTCACTTAATTAAATATTAATTTTTTATATGCAAGACTCGACTTTGGTTGAGGGGTAGAAGCTTATCAATTTTGAAATACCATCCACATGTTCGCAAAAGAACCTTTAAAAAGGTGAATATTATATTAAAATTTAATATGATTTTATTTTTAATAAATTTTAATAATTAAAAGTATAAAAATAAGGAATGTTCTCTTTTAAAAAATGGAGATAGGGGAAGAGCACTAACTTTGCGCACTTGTAGAGCCTAAATTATTCGTTAGATTTTAATAAAAAAAATTGTTAATTGTTGTCCTTGTATACAAGTTTGCACATTAAAAAATATTTCCTAGCTTAGGATATTCACAAAACTCCTTGTAGAGATTGTCAAGTGTCAAAGGGTCAAAAAGTGACCATTTAGAAGTGTCACTCAATACCCACTCAAAGATTCCCCAATAACCATTCACTCAAAATTGGCAGTACTTGTGAGCAAGTGTACTAGTAGCCATGCAAAAATGTCCTAATAGTCATTCACAAATGGGCCAATTACTAACCAGAAATGCTAAAAAATGATCAACTATTGGTATGTGTGTTCTCATTCTTGGGGATCCTTTAAAATTAGTAATAAGGGGGTCAAGTGTGCAGTTATTTGAACATGTTTGGTATTAATTTTGAAATCACCTTAAAACCATATTTCTGGCATGAGATAGGTACAAATGGATTACCCACACAATAAGTCTATCGACTAAAAAGCATCATTGGTAAAATACAGCTTCTCAATGACTTACAAGTCTATGATATTATCAAATGCTAGTATAGGGAATAAAAGTCATTTATTTAGTAATTTTTTATTGTGTGACTAATTATCTGATTAAGATTGTCGAGTATATCAGAATGTGAAGATAGAAGTGAATCAATCTTCATTTTTAGGGCAAAATATTCTTTTTTTAAGGGAAAAATATTCATTTTCAGCAAACTCGGCCTATTGGCGAATAACCATTACTGAGAAATGCAATTTCTAAGTATATAAGTCTATGATATTACTAAATGTTAGTATAAACAAGTAATAATCATCCATTTAGTCATTTTTCAAGGGTGACTAATTATTTAGTCATTTATTTGGTCATTTATTTGGTCATTTATTAAGTCATTTATTTAGTCATTTATTTGATCATTTATTAAGTCATTTATTTAGTCATTTATTTGGTTAATTATTTAGTCATTTTTATTTGTCTGGCCATGTGATATTACCAAATGACCAAATTAGTCATTTATTTAGTCATTTATAATTGTGAATTGCAAAAAAATAGTAGAATTTGATCAGGTTTAGTCATGTGACTAAACATTTTAGTCGCATGACTAAATGTTTTAGTCACATGACTAAAATTCTGTCATGTAGTCATTTATTTGCCAAATTCTACTAGTGTCTTCTTCAATTTTGACCCCTCCAATGGGTGTAAGGAACTTTCTTAGACTGCTAAGGCATCAGCAATGATGTTCCTTCTCAGCGGGATGCTTCTAATATTGAATGCTTCAAAATCATCAATCAAATCCCATACATGATTCTGGTATGAGGTTAGTTTCTTATCATTGCATGAATATTGGCTACAGATTTGTCAGATCACTATTTGGGAATCACCCTCCACTATCAAGGCTTTGATCTTTTTTTTCATGCACTGTGAGGAGACCTTGTACTAATGCCTCATATTTTGGAATGTTTTTTGTACAAAAGAACTACAACCTATAGGAAGAATAGTAGGAACCACCCTGAGGGTTGATCAACGTGATTCCCTCTCTAGCCCCTTGTTTGCATTTGGAGCAATAAAACCTTAATTTCCATATGGAATGACCCCTGGGGGAGCAGTGCTTGGTTTGAGGTTCAGATACAATTTTTCATATTTGAGACCCAGTCTGAGGTTTAGCAAGATTATTTGGTGATAATGGGTCATTGGAGGTAGGGATCACATCATCACTTGTTTCCAGACTCTCCTTTCTAGTGAGGGGTACCCATTTCATCCTTTGTTTTGTCATTTCTTTGTGCCACATCTCCTGGAATGGTGGCAAGCACCCATCGTCTAAAGAACTTTGTTCCTCCTATGGAAGGTTTTCCTTCATATGGGTCGGGGGGTCTTCATCATGACAAGGGTTTCTATCATAGTTTTGTGTCATTGCCTCCTGGATAGATTCAGTACTTGGGATATTTGTCTCATTACATGGGTGACAACATTTTGGCAGTTGTGACATTCAAACTTTGAATGGCTAACTTGGTGCAAGAGACAATAACCTAGAATCATCAATATGTTTGGATCAACCTCGCACCTGAGATGTTTCATATTCTTCATCATATTACTAATGAATTCTTGCAGAATCTCCTCAGGTACCTAAGGGGTTATCAATCCTTGTATAGGGCTACCATTGGAATCATCCTCTTCCTTGACATGGAACATTAGGATTTTTTTAAATTGATATACTCCCATATCAACTTGTGAAAATAGAACTTCCTTTAAAGAATTGTACTCTGTGATCATTTTCTTAATCTTTGGTTCTATGTCAATTTTGATTTAGTTGTTTAATCCATTCCAAGGTAACCAAACTTGTGTGAAGTCTGTAGAAAACCAACCTCTCAAGGATCTAGTCAATTCTCTACTAAGAAGCATACCATATCTTTCTAGGATATCTACTATGTGTATATATATGCGATCTTGTATCCTTAGATCTATTGTTAGTTGTATATAGGCATCTTTTAGGACCCCAATGACCTTAACTTCTTTCTTGTCAAGTTGTATCATGACCCTATTAGTTGTTTGAGGGTTCATCCCCAATTTATGACATGTAGATAGAGGCATGACATTGCATGAATCCCCTAAATCAATCAAACAATTGTGCAAGTTTCTTCCAAAGATTTTGAGGATAAGAAAGAATGGGAGCACTTTGACTCAATCCTTACACATGGTTTGTATTACTTCATCGGTATTAAAATTGGATGAAGTTTTCATATTACTTCTTAATGCGACTAACTTAGAATGATCTAACAATTTAAAAAGTGCCTCCCTTTGTGAGGGAAAACTTTGTAACATGTCATACATTGACATATTAGCCTTAACCCGCTTCAACTCCTCCAATGCACTATATTTCTCACTGGACCAAACTAGACTCCTTGGCAAGGTAGGTTGATGGTGATGGTCGGGCCTCTAGGGGGTGAGGGGTTGTTGTTATCCCATAGATTTGAAGGGGTGGGTTGCATCCCATGAGGAATGCCATTAGTCAAGGGTTCCCTTTTACTCCTCAATTTTTAGTTATTTCAATTATTGTTTTGAAAAGGATGGACCTTAGAGTATTCAGGTTGACTTTGTTGATGAAAAGAAAAGACAAATTCCTCTTTTTTTTCGTTATCATTAGAACCTTTCTTAGTGGCTTGTTCATAAGAGTCAAAAACCATGGCGGTGAAATATGTCTGGGAGTTGTTAAAGTTTTGATTATGTTGATTATCAATTTCACTCCAATACTCATTGTCTGCATTATGTGCATTTGTGGCTTCTGTGAAGTTGACTTTGGTTGAACTATAAGCATTGGCATTAAATTAATATCCAACTAACTTTCAAATTTAAACAAATTAAATTTAAAAATAGTCAAAGCGATTTAAAAATAGTCAAATAAACTGAAATGCAAAGCTGAAAATAGATAAAGAACTAATTCGATTCCCTTGAAAACTGATTTTGTTGCAGATGAGATGGTCTGCAAAGTAATAGCTCAAGGAAAAGAGCTCCAAAGAACCAAGACTTCATGCAAGGTAGAGAAAATATAGATGTCTTTTGGACAAAAAAAACCAGTCATATTATAGGGGTCATAACTTCTTAATGAGGCATTGGATTTTGCTAAGATTTTGAAATGTTGTTAAAGATAAAGTTTTGAAGGTTCTAACCAGAGTGATCTTTCTAATCTATCCGGGCTCAAAAGATATGGACGTCTGAGTGAGGTATTGTCAAAATAGAGATTTATGAAACTTGCATGCACAATATTATAAAATCAGATATATATGAAAGAATAACATAGAGAATATAAATAGAGAGAATGAAATTAGAGATTAACTGAGATAGAAATAATGTGAGAATCAGATCAAATACAAAAATATGCAAAAAAAAAGGTGAAGTACCCTGCATGCAAGGGATTAGAAAACTAAATAAAATGGTTAGATTGAATCCTACACAAAGGATTAGAAAAGCCTTTGAATTGAAATGAAGATGAAAACTGCAAAAAAACTTGTTAGAAAGAAGATTAAAATTTCAATGAGAGAAATGAAACCTATAAACAAGGTTAGAGAAACCAGACAAAACATGAGATTAAATTAAGGAAATAAGTTGGGTTTGGCGGAGAACTGACCAAACCCCCCCAAAAATAAAAAAATCTACTCTCTAGCTGTAAGCCTTCCAAAGAGGGTTAGAAACTAAGAAAAACTAAAATCACAAAAGAACAAGAAAGAGCTGCAACAAATATTAGATCAACAAGAAGAGCTTTCTCCTTTGAATGGTACCTTCCTACAAAACACTTAAACATGGATTAAAAAGCTCTGATACCATGTTAGAAGTATTAAAAGAATGAAAATAAGTTCATGAAATAATCCAATAAAGTGAAGTACAAGATGGATTATACCATAAGCCAAATATGAGATAGAGTTGCAAGATCAATCACCAAAACATGAGAATACTCCAAGAATCCCAACAAAGAGCCAAGAGATTTTTGAAGGGCGAAAAGAAAAGAAAAACCCCTTTCTATATAATGAACGAGGCAAGAAAAGCCTAAAGAGAGAAATACAATATGAGAAAGAATCTCAATACAATAATGATAGAACTAATATGTCAAGAGGAGAGAAAATTGTCTATAGGAAATGTGAGAAAAAATTGTGTCAAGTGTGTGGAGGAGTATCTCTTAAGTAGAGATGAGTGAAAGAGTTTGCAAGTAACTTCCATGTGAATGAATGCCACATTCATACTAATTGTGTGCCAAGTGTGAGCATCCTCATAAGGAGGAATAAACTAATTTCCTTATTAAAGGAATTTCAAAATAGTATTTGTCCTCCCACTTGGACTAGAGGAAAAAATTACATGTAGAGATTCCTCTAGGAATATAATAAATAAAATAAAAGTCCAGGATACCTTGGTTTATCCTCAAATTAAATAAAACAACCAAGGAAAGACTAGAAATTCTAACAATTCTACCATTTTTGGGTCATGTGTTCCAATGCCTATTGGTTTGTTTCTACCCAAATTGTTTATCTTGAATGATGTTATCATAACTGTTGTTGTTGTTGTAATTACCATAGTTGCAGTTTTGATTTTGAGGATAAGCATTTGGGGAAGGGATAGGTTCTTGGTAGTTTCCTTGGTTTTAAAATGGATTTAACTTCATTCTTTTGAGTTTTCTTTCCAATTGAGACAAGATTTTCTTCATAGCGTCCAACCCTCTCACCAGATTGTTATCAGGTTCATTTGGGATAGCATCCTTATAATTGCAAAGTGCTTCCTTATGTGCATCATATCTTGGGTACGTAATGGTGAGTGGTGGGGGAGAAGCATATGAAGTTGGGATTGGGTTGAGATTTGGGGCATGATGAACTGGAGTCTCATTATTGATTGCAAATGGGTTAACCATGGATGTGTTTGCTAATGAGGACAAATCACCATAGTTCCACTAGCTTGTGGATCCATTCATTGTGTAAAAGTAATCACCTCACTATAAACCTTTTCCAGATTATCTATGTCTTTTGGTGGAAACTTTTTCAGGTATATGGATGTCAAAGGATCTAAGGCTCGTAAATAGACTTGTATAGCAGCTTCAACAGGTACTGTGTAAGGGGCTTCTAGCCCTTGATACA
Organism: Chamaecyparis obtusa; assembly: GCA_027943335.1. NCBI lineage: Eukaryota > Viridiplantae > Streptophyta > Pinopsida > Cupressales > Cupressaceae > Chamaecyparis > Chamaecyparis obtusa. Next base: position 219,915 of record BSBK01006151.1, on the reverse strand, counting down.
TCTTGTGAAAACATCCAGTGATTAAACATTGCAATTGGTTAATTATGGTCCTTCCTCACTAATATTACTTGATGATGGAGATTAGCGGGATCTACGTATAACTTGAATTGATTGAGGAATTTGGTCTCAAATTCATCCCAACTAGTAATGGATCCTCACAAAAAATTTAAGTACCAATTATATGAAAATTCTCCAAATGTATAGGGGAAATGATGACATACAACATCTTGATGTACAATCTCTTTGTGATTGAATAGTTATTTGAAAGCACATATGTGTTCTTCTAGTGTCCTTGATTAATCATAAATGAAGCATGGACAAAAAAATTTAGGGTTCTTAGGAAACTCATGGAGTTGACCTTGTAGCTTCAATGGGGAGCTTTGTCCATTTGCAAAAAAGGCCATCGAACGTGGTAATGGGACAACATCAAAAGGGGTAGAAATATGTGGCAACAGAGGATAATTATGAAAATCTAATTGATGAGGAAAGCTTTCCCTATATTTTTCTTTACAGCTACAAGGTTTGTGAAATTCTTTGAGTTCTAGGAATTCCCCTTTGTTAGGTGATGATCTAAGGATTCACTCAAACTTTTTAGGAGAGAAAGATCCAATATTCTGGGGTTTTCCTCTTAAGGGCCCTCCTTCTAGCACCACTTTTGTTGAGTGTCATTTTTACAAAAGACAACGACTAGGAATTTGGCTAAAAAAATACCCCTCTTGGAAGAATGATAAAATCAGTCTCAAGGTTCCTTTTAAGATTGGTCTCAACCACTTAGATAGTAGAATTGAAGATAAATGTGAAACTATTCATGAGGAGGCCTTTGTTGGTTTGATCTTGGAGGGGCTGCAAAAACAATCTTAGAATAAATGATCTTTCTCTTTTTTTTTTGTATTTTATGAATCTTTGAATGAAAGCAATGTAAATTTGATTTAATCTATTGTGACTTATTTGTAAAGAGAAATAAGGAGCAAGGTAACATGAATTTGAATGAAATTACAGAAAGTAAAACTAATGGACATAAACCACTGTTGCACTTCATTGCAAATTAAATTACCAAGAAGATAGAGAAAGGTCACAAAACATAGATTTGAATAAATCACAACCCTGATTTTGTAGATGCAATCATCAATGGAAGTAAATTCAGATGTAAGATATGTCAAAACTCATCAAATCATGAAGCCGCCACTAACATGCACACACATCAGATAAATTTATCTTGAACCACCAAAGAAAAATCTTCCCAATAATTCATCATAACAAAGAAATGCAATAATGATAAATACTTAACTAACAAATTTACAGATCAAAATGACCATACAATCAATTGGATCTTTGAAATAAACTAATGAGAAAACACACATTCATAAACTTCCTAAAGATAGAAGAAAAATCAAACTATGATTTAAGCACCAATTGTATATATTGTATTGCAAAGTAATTAGCCATAATTACACTGTTGATTTACAATTTATAGGGCTTCACCCTTTAGGGAAAGAAATTTTGTAGTTAGGGTTTCAACTGCACATGCAACTTTGAAAAATAAATAAACTAAAGCTTAACTGAAATAGAACTACTCTTAAAGAAACCCTAAACTATCTAGCATAGATTTGATCTATGTGGATTACAATTTTGAAGCCTAAGATGCATTTAGAAACTCAAAATTTGCTCTGAAATTTTGTCATTTTCCTACATGTTCTTCCTTCAAAACTTGTAGTTCTCCCCATTAGTCCTTATCATGGCTCCCCTTCGAGATTCTAACTAAAAGATATATCCAAAGCATCCAAAAATGACCCAATATATGTGGTCATTTTGACTAGATATCCAGGTCATAGAATACTGGAAGTTCTTGGCGGTGATGGCCCATAAATTTTGGACCCCGACCCCTACTCTAAAAAAATGAGCTTGAAAAAGTGACTATATGTACAACACCATATTGAATAAAATTTCCTACTTTCGGAGGTCGAAAATATTGGAGTCCAAAATTGGCTAAGTTTCAAGTAATCTTCTCCATGAAAAAATTGGCTACGTACAAAATAGAACACTTAGTGACTTGGGAGAATATCTGGATGCGCCTTCTGAAGTTTGTCCACTATCTCCTGAACCTCTTCAAAATCTTCCATTTGGGTATCTCCAAGGTGTTCCTATTTTTTTTTTCTCATAAGGTGGATAAGTCATTTGGAAAATCTTGTATCTCTTCTTCTTGAGCTAGCATTTTTTGCATTTCCTCCTTTTGGTAAAACATCTATTGGAGGTCATCTTTTATCTTCACTCCATTAAAAATCTTTGTGAATTGATGTGTGATGTCATTTATTGGGTGCATTTTCTGGTCATCATCATCTTCATAAAGATTTAGATCCAACCCTTAGAAGAACTTATGAAATTCTTCCACCCAGAGCATCCCTTCATCTCTCTTCCTATTAATTTTTCTCAAGAATTTTTGATAAATACTTAGGGCTCAAGTGGTGTCCTTAATCCACTCTTAAAAATTATCAAGATTTGAGCCTTCGTATATCTTTACCAAAATGTGGAAGTGTTTCTTTCTTATTATTTTAAGGTCATCAAGAACCTTTTTCCATTTAAGAATTTTTTCCTCCAATCCATCCTCTTCACACGTCATATCTACCAATTTGGTGATCTCCCTAAGAATACCTCAAAAAGGTCTAAAAATCTCCCTTAGAGCCCATTTGGGGGCTAGAATTAGACTGGAATTGGCATTATCTAATTCTGGATAATGTCAATTCCATGTTTGTGTCCATCCAAAACATTGGAATTGGAAATTTGAAATTCCAATTTTACCCCAAAATGGGCATTTCCATCTTCCACTCAAATATGTGGAATTGGAATTTTGAATTCCAATTCCAATTTTTATAAAACCAAATTTAATATTTTGTGGGATCCATGACTATAAGGATGTATATTATATTTCTATAAGGATGTATATATATAAATGTGTGTATATAGACACATGTGTGTATATATACATATATGTTTATATACATATGTGTGTATATATGTGTATATATACACAAACTTGTGTCTATGTATATACACATACATGTATGTATTTGTGTATATATACACATGTGTGTATGTGTATACATGTGTGTATATGTGTATACATGTATATATACACACATGTATGTGTATATATGTGTGTGTATGTGTGCATATATATACAGGTGTGTATATATAAAAATACATGTATTTGTATAAGTATGTATGTGTATATGTGTATGTGTGCGTATATACATGTGTGTGTGTGTATATGTGTATACATGTATATATATACACACATGTATATATAAACAAACATATACACACCATATTCAAAGAAATTGAAATAAAGAATTAAAATTCCTTATGCATCTTCTCAGTCATCTTCCAGGTGAACCAAATAGGTCAACCCATATTCCAGAAATCATTTTCAGGATTTGTAGCTTCCAGAATTGTATCATCTTCTAGAATTGACTATATCCATCATTTTGTATTATAGCACCCAAACGGACCCTTAAGGCATTCCTTGCGAACTCCTCAAAATCAGTCTTCTAATTGGAACATGCATGAATAAAATAATGCAAGATGTATGTTGGCATCTCGGGAGCAGCCCTTTTTTCCAAAATAATCTGTAATGAGGAATTGGGATCGCTAAGGTTAATGGGACTTGCCATCTTAAGAATGAATATCTTCATTGCCTCATCCTGCCCCATTAAATCCTTGATTTTCTCTTCATTTTTGTCCATAAAACGTAATGCATGTTTCAAACCTAAAGTAGCTAGCGTTTTTATTCCCTCCCTTGTCAGTTCAGCTAGGTCTACTTCTGTGAAGACATAGTCATCATAATTTATTTTTTCCATACTAGTGTCGACTATTGGAATGGATACCCCTTCTTTCCACTTGCCTCTTTGGTGTGTGTGACATACGATAAAGTCCTCACCTGAGCACTAGATTCTCCTAGATGAAATGCTTGTCCTAGCACCACCATATCTATGACCTCTTCATTAGTATAAACCCTCACCCTTGGTTGTATTTCTTTGGTGAACCAAGTGGACTTAGAGAAGGCATTTATGGGCTCATATGGTGCTACTAAGCTTGAAGTGACCATTTCACACTCTACCTCTTGTTCTTCTTCTCTTTCTTCCTCCCTTTCTTCCTCTCTTACCTCTTCTTCTTCTTCTTCCCTTACCCCCTTTTCTTTCTCTTCAATCTCATTTTCTTGATCCTACTCTCCTTTGTGAGTTGTTGCAGGAGAGGTTATGGAATGAGAAGGTAGAGGAGTAGGAATTGGTGGAGGGGTAGGAATTGTTGAATTCAGTTGAGAAGGAATAATATTATTGACTAGGGATGGAATTCGAGCAAGAGGATGAGTTAGAGCTATTAGGTGAGTTGGTGAAGGCGCAGGCATATCAACTAGTAGAGGAGAAGGAGTAGGGAGTTGAAAAGGTGGAGTTTATGATGGAGGGAAATAGAACTTTTGAAGGTGGAGGAGTTGGTACTTGTGGAGGAAGTGCAGGCCCAATATCCTCTTCCAAGGTAATCCCAACAAAAGACTCATATCCTGATTCCTTATCTGATTCTAAGAACTCTCCTTGATCCATGTCTATAGCCTCTTTTTTTGGTCCCTATTGAGTTTTTTCTTCAATAGTTTTCTCAAGATTTATGGTTGTTAATTGTGTAGGTGGAGAAGAAAATGAAAATGGAAGTTGTTTCTCAGTAGAGGGTTCTCCTATAGGAATGTTTTGTCTTGATTCATTAAATCCTTGAAGACCTTCAAAGTCAAATATGTCAAACTCGTCATCTCCTAAGGCATCTCATGGATTAACCTCTTCTTCTTGGATCTCCTTATCAAGGTCAATCTGTACCTCTTCCTCTTGAAATTTCCTCATTTTTTGGAAGGCTCCCAATCAAGTCCTTCAACTCAAGGGCACATCATATTCTTTATCCTCCTCATCCTCTTTTGTTATAGTTTCTAAATGGGGGGATGTAACTGCTCTCTTTATTTTGCAAACATGGCCCTTCTCTACACCAGCAGGCTTGGGTCCTGTAACTTTCACCCTTAGTGCCCTCTTGAGTACGCTTGCTTGCTCCTAGCCACTGGAAGATGGAGCACTAGGTGGAGCTATTCTTCTTGTCATTCTCATTCTTAGAGGCTTGGTTCTAAGATTTAATCTATAAGGAGTTGGATGCTCATGCCTATACACCATCTCTGGCCTCTGTGTTACATCTCCCTTTAATTGAGGAATCAATACCTTCTCTTACCTTTTCTTGTTTTCCTATAAAGGTTGGGTTGGCTGCTGCTTTATCTGCACATGGTCCATCTTAAAAGTACAGGAAATCCATGTCTTGGTTATTTTGATAACATGGAAGGCCTTGAATTTGATATTGTCATTTTCTTCATTATCCACCTCATCATTCAAGATGACCCTTGTGTATATTTTATCCTAATTGTATATAAGATCCAAAACATATTCTATATCTACATCCCACACTTTTGGTGGGATGCATAGAAGCAAGGAATCTTGTACCAATTCCAAGCTCATCTGTCAGTAGTCACAGATCCTAACCTCATAGTCATCAATTAAATTCATCCAATGATTTTCAAAATGAGGTTCATGAGCATATTACCCCCCCCATAATATAGCTGTAGGTTCCAATAAGTTTAAACCTAGTCCTTATCAGATTGAATTGTTGCAGGGGCACTAATCCCATTTAAAGGAAAAAGGCTTACACACCTTCATGTCTTGCAAGAAATGAGGTCCTATCAAAATAGGGTAGTTCCAATAGTTATTTTTATTCTTATGTTTATGTACTCATATGCATTAGAAAGTTGTCTAGCCATCTCTAGTAGAATGACCCTGTCAAAAGGATACCATGGCAACTTCTTTGGAATCAAAGTAATCCCAACCACCCTGATGTATGTGAAGGTCCTAAACTAGATGTAATAATCCCCCAGGGTTTTTTATCTTTATAATAGCCTCCTCTGATAACCTCTTGGAATAATTACCCTATAGAGATTAGATGATTGCAAAAATGAAGGCATCATTGACGATCCTAAACTCTGAGCTATCCCCTTTAAGGTGATCCTTCCTCACTAGTTGAGGGTACATTGTAAAAGGCCAAGAGTTGGTTTGACCCATAGCACCAACTCTAACTAGTCCTGGATATACTACCCTAGCATCTAGAAAGTACATAACATAGGAAGTCATGTAAAAATGGGGGTCATTTTTCATAGAATTCAGTTGCCTATCAGGGTTATAACTAAGGATTGTGGCCCAATCAAACCTCTCCTTCCTCCCCTTTATATTTTTGATGAAGAAGATCATCCATAGCTCAAGTTTAATCAATTTCTAGAGGCCATACACCATGTTGATGATTGTGACAGCTATTTGGATGTCTTCTTTCAGGTATCCCCTCCCCATGTCCATTTTGTCAAGTTTATTCTTAGGTAGGGGTTGCATCAGGTACTCATTATTTACAATCTCATGAGACTATTGAATATCCTTGTTGTAGAAGCTCATGCCCTTGTCTATAGAAAACTCATAGATCCTATTTATCCCCATAGGTAGGTGGAAGATGTCTTCAGTATTATCAGGCCTCAGGTATAATAGCACTTCTCCCATTGTGTTCTTTACTATCCTCTCATGTGGTACATAATGGTTTTCTAGGGTAAAAATAATGTTAGAAGAGAGGATTGACATTGGATATGTCACCGTATTCACAAAACTGTAATACACTAGTGAAGTGTAGTCCTTAGATCAACCTGCAAGATGGGAACACTTTACGAGGTAGTCATTCCAACTGACATTCCCTATATCAGTGTTAGTGATCTCACCATGGAAGTTCCCCACTTTTGATGGTGCATAGTACCATTTGACCCAGTACTTCATGGCTAGTGCATTTACCTTTTTGGATATTCTGTAAAAAGAAACATAAATCAGTAACAATCGTAAGAGTCAATCAATCCACTATGAATCAATAAATGAGAGAAAAAATCATGAAGAAATCAAAACTCAAAAGACTAAGGTGTTCAATGGCTCAAAAGGCATCTTTCGAAGACTTGGAGGTTCAAACTATGATAGAGAGATCACTCTCTAAAAGGCTGAAATGGTGAAATTAGTTTCTCAATGCCATTCCTTCAGGATTTCACACATTCAAGGTTTTGGAGGTGTGAAATGAAGTACATGTCTGAAAGGCCAAAATAGAAAAAGTGTGCCCTTAGGTGTCTTGGTTTGAGATTTTGGACATTTGAAGAGTGAAAAAATTTTGTCCGCGTCTAAAACACCAAAGATGCAAAGTCTAATTAACACTTGGTTTATCTAGGATCTTGGTGATTAGTGCTTGGTTTTATATTTTTAGCATGTGAAGAGAGGTATCTTGTATCAATGTTTGAAACATCAAAAGTGTGAAGCCAGGGATTTGGACTTAGGAATTTTGACTGATGACTCTAGAAACTCAGAGTCTAAAACCCTAAAAAGATTAGGGATGATAGAGAGCCGAAGGGAGAAAACCCTCAGTGCGACCTCAAAATCAAGTCCGAGGTGAGCTCAACCACGAGTCCACCTTAGAGGGACCCAAATGGATAACTCTGAGGCCTAAGGTGAAAAAAAAACCTGAAAAATGCTAAAAAACCCTAACTAGACACCTAAGAACCCTAGAAGACACTAAAAATAGAAAACCAAGCAAAAACCAAAGAAATAGCGGGATAAAGACCCTACCTCAAGGAGAGAATGAAGGAAACATAAAGGAAATAAAATGACAAAGAAAACTAGAAGAAAGAGTGCACTGGGAAGCCAAAATCTCAAAGACATTCTAAAATAGCAAAGCCACAAGATGCACAAGTGACCAAAAAGGTCACCCATGCACTTTAAATAGGTTGTGAGAGGGGTTTTCATCAATCACCCTCTGCACTTTGGGCTTTCAGATCTTCAAAGTTTAGGAGGTCTGAACAACACTGGGCCTCTAAAACACTGATAGTGTGAAGGTCTGAATCTCTTTGATGGATTCAAAATTTTAGACTTTCGGAGATTCATAAGTCTGACAACTCTGAAAGGCCAAAAATCAAACAAGCTCTATTGCTAAGAAAAAATTAGATGTTCACGCTTTTAGGGTTTGGGTATCGTCAAAAGTGTGAAAGGTTAATTTTCTCCTGAGGAAAGCCTCTAACAAGGGATAGAAAATAGATAGACCAAAAAGGGACAAGAAGAAAGCCTAAAGGGCACAAACAAGCAAAATAAAAAGGGGGGCCCCTTGGCCAAGTGGCCAAAAGGGGAGCATGGTTGTGGGACCAAAATAACTACTTGGAGAACATAATGAGAGAATCTAATGATGATCAATGAGCTATTGAGTTATATGTGAGACATCAGATCAATTTTTATATTGTCATTGATATCAACTATCATTGACTTTACTTATCATGATAGTTGCAACCATCTGAACGCATTGATGTTGGTGAAGGAAAGGAGATATTAGCATGAAGATGAGATGTATGAGTAATTTATGAATAAGGTATTCATTGGGAAACTTATTGATGAGTCTATGACATTATGATTGTGGTTTGATTGATTTACATGATTATATTAAGTATTTAAGATCAAAAGTGTTCAAGTTACTTTGGTCGGTATATGAAGAACTTTGTGTACACCAAGAAGATGTTGTGTACACTAAGTACGGTATTAGCCGAGCAGGAAGATGCTGACATATCATGGTATTATAATGAGTAGGGGAAATAAGGAGGAACATGTGATTGTCGACATGTCATGATGAGTTGGATGAATCTAAAAGATTCCAAGGATAAAGAAAAAGTTTGTTATGAAGATCTACAAATGGAAAAATTCAAGGATGATCAGATGATGAAGATTGAAAATTTTTTAAGGCACAAGTTTTGATGAAGGTTAAAGAGGCAAAACTAACAATGGAGATTAAGATGAAAAATATATGGCTGAAATGAAAATGGTTTACATGTCTATATAAGGAGATAATAAATTCAAGAAAAATAAGAGAGAGAAGATCACATCCCTATGCAAATTCCTAGTACATACATGCAAAGCTAGTCAGATAGGTTGAAGTGAGAACCAAGTGATTCTAGAGACCAAACCAAGTGACAGAAGGAGATAATCGAGTAGAAAAGAGTAAGAGGAAGAAGAAGAATGAAGAGATTATGATGACCATAATGATATTGAGCTTAGCATAGATCTGATTATGAGAAAAAGAAGAGGCATTTGAATCAAGTCATACACTGTTGCTTTCTAGCCATTTCTACAATCAAAATCTCTTAACTAAGTGAGACTTAACTATCTTTTTTATTGGCATTCTATGAATGTTGCTTGTTTTCTTGTTGATCCAAATGAATGTATGGTCACAAAGAACTATTAGTGATAAATCCCCTAATAAGGTCATGCTTTACAGTGTGTTTCCAACCTTTAATATGGTAGGTTCTTAACTCATCTCACTTCAAAAGAGTGAAAATATTTTGGGTTACCGGTCCCAGGTGGTTTTTCCCCTAACATGGTTTCCATGTTAAAAATCAAGTGTTAAATGTGTATGGATGTGATGTTTTCATATTTTAATTTACACATTACAATAACTTGTTAGGTCAATATATGTTAATTACTAGCTGGTTTACATTATCTAAGAGTTAATTAATTAATCAGCAAGTCACATTCAAGTTATTATTGAGTCATTTAGTTTATTTGTTTGAAGTTGATACTATACATCTGAAAGAAATGCAGGACTGTAGGATAACTAAACATAAATGATTCACCCCCCTCTCAGTTATCTAACACCCACATAATTCAAGAATAATCATCAATGAATAGAATAAATTCTTTATCTACATAATAACTCTTAGTCCTAGTAGGACTATTATACACTAAGTTTGGACCTCTGTCTCAAGCTCTCTTGGTCTTGATAACCTAGTATAACATGGGAATCATCTCTAGGTGTGGGACCTATGCTGACTGAGATGAGACCTCCAAGTTCTAGGCTGGTTCCTCTTGGATAATCACCCTAATTTTCTTTTAGACATGAAATGTAAAATCTTTTGAGGGAAAGGGATAGAAGGAATGCTTGGAAAGGGAAATGACTGAAAGAAAACTACCTATTAGGTGATGCACCAAAATTACGGGTTTGGATCTCAGTATAGAGAAATGGAATCAATGAAAGGCTTAGGTCTAGTAGGTCACAACTTACTGAATAGGCTTGCATAAGTGTTTCATAGGAGGACTTGAAAATAAGACACAACTTATGACCTGCAAGCAAACATTCACTTCTGCAACTCGGTGTAGGATTGAGACAAGACTGTTAGGGGGCTGAAGTATACCCATAAAAGCATCTAAATTAGATCAAACACAATAACACACAAAATTGCACAAAGTAAGTTGGATCAGGAACCCTAAGTTATCATTGAAAACATGTATATACTTTGATTCAATAAGAGAAGACTCAAACAAGGAAGCATAGGGACATGAAGAATTGTCACAAAATACCTCTGCAATATTTAAATCATCAATGGGAGAAGTACAACTGTAGGAGCCAGAGGGAAAAAAATGCCACAAATAACTCTCAAGAAGGGTGAATTTCTCTTTTACAATTGTCCAACTCTGAGCTCAAAGGCTCCAAAAATTAACTATATACCTCTCACTACACGCAGGCAGGAGTCAAAACCTAACTAGGGTTACATGGTTTTCAATACAATAATCAAACCCTAGCCCATGAAATCTAATCATAAATATATCTCTGCAATATCATAGCCAATCAGATATTCTTTGATTGCCCTTCCCTATACTTTATAAACAACTTGCAGACAAGCAACCCGGACTCATCTACACCTCTTGCAAAAAGTCTTGCCATAAATGCACAAATTGGTACTCTCAAAAAATGAGAAATGACCAAAGATGGCTGCCTAGACCCCTACCATCATCTTCTCCAACTACAATCATCCTTGAAACATAAATTTTAGTTACCCATTTTGTCACAACCGACCATTGGATCAAAACCTAGCAAAAACCCTACAAAGAAATATTCAAAATTTGAATATTAATGGATAACCGAGTGGTGCCACACTTTTTTTCTATTGATGACTGTCATTTAAATCTCAATCTCCTTTTAAAACATGACTGTTAGATCTTCTTATTTACCTGGGAATTGTTCATCTGTAGAATTAACCCCAAGTCCACCTTGGGCTACCTTTTCCCTTTGGTCGCAAAGTCGTTTAAACTTTTAGTTGACCCCGGTTAAGTCTGGCGAACATGGAAAAGTTTTATAGTTGCTGATTTGCGGAATACCCTTAGCCCTGGGCCCAGAACCACCACATGTCACTCCTTTATTCATCCTTGATTGATCTGTAGGCATACACCTCAGTGAGATCTGACATGGTCCCACTGCAACCTAGATCCCAATCTAACGGCAGGTGCATAATCTTATATGTGAGAAAGATCCCTTGTGCCTTTACGCCAGCCATAGATCTTTATTAGACCGGGACCCCTCTGACAAATGGACCCACCAAAAATCCAATCATCACCATGCGGACCAATAGGAAGCCTTACACCTCAATAATATTTGACAACGGACCCACATGACAGAACCCTGGCAACAAGCAAGATCAATGATTGTCACATGATTGCAAGGAATATTCTGGGCCCTTGCGATCATGCGACTGCCATTGGATGGAAAGGAAAGGCAGCCCGCTGAGCCCCTACTAACAAGATACTACACTGGAGGAAAGGGAAGATCAATGATTGTCACAAGATCTCATGGAATCTTTTGAGGCCATGAGATAATGCGACAACCATAGATCTAGAATCTTGATTTGGCCGCTCACCTAAGACCGCCAACTGAAACGGTAACCACTCACCAAATCACAAAGTGTTAACGGGTTAACCATCAGGAATAGGAGATTTTGCGACTGAAGGATTTTTAAAATGCACATGTGAAATGGAAGGACTTAAGTGGCCGATAAAGGTAATGTAGAAACATAACAGGCCAAAAGGATTTTTAGGGTTTTAAGGGTCCAACGACTAGTTTTATGATTTTTTACCTGTAGACCAGAGAGTTTAAAGGATTGCAGAGGCCAGAGGGGTTTGCAATGAAGCCATGAAATTTTGTAGAGCACTTGGGAGGATAAAAATAGAGACCTCGGGATGGATTTTAGCCAATTTTGCATGCACATGAAAATTAGGGTAACATTTTGGTGATTTTTGCTGGATGTCAGCCTGCTAGACATAGATCAATGGCCTATAAACAATCCATTGGGCATGGGGCTATCAAAATTCAAAATTCTCTCAGAGAGGTAGAACTAGAACTGGAGAGACAAACTTGTGCATAGGCACTTCTTGAAAAGCAGGAAACTAACCTAGAAAATAGGGAAAGAAAGCAAGGAAACTTATTTACAAAAATTTACAGCAAGGGATTAACCTCAAAGCAGGGCTTCAAGTGGAAATCATTTACTGATATTGGTAAGGTATCTCCTTCAAGATTTGATAGCTGGAAAACATTGGATCCCTTGCATTCTATGATTACAAATGGTCCACCCCATAATGAATCAAATTTTGTATGCCTACCAGGTCTGGATCTGAATTCATCCCATTTGAGGACTACATCCCCAACTTTGAAATCTCTGATCCTAGCTCTCTTATCAAAGTTTTTCTTTGTCTAAATCCAATGGAATTCCATATCTTGCATTGATTTGTCTCTGATCTCTTCCAATTCCATCAACTGAGCATATCTGATATGCAAAGGATCTCCTTCCTCAAATAGGGCATACTGAGTGGCCAAGTCTAGAGCTGGTAATTCAGTTGAAATGGACAACTTAGCCTCTCTTCCATACACTAGCAAATAAGGAGAGTTACCAATGATTTTATTTGGGGTAATTCTATCTAACCACACTGCAGACCTGAGCTTAGTATGCCAATCTCTTTGGTCATCTTGCAAAGTCTTCTTGATTATCCTAATCAAGTTCTTGTTTGTTGATTTTGCCAAACCATTGCCCTGAGGGTAATAATTTGAATTGGTATTTAGATAAATGCCATTCTTGACTACCTACTCTAAAACTTTGAGGCCTATGAATGCCAATGCATTATCTGAAATTATGGAATCAGGGGTGCCAAACCTATGAACTATATCATCATAAAAGCTTAGGACAACACTCTCATTTGCTTCTTTTAAGGCAATTGCTTCTATCCATCTGGTGAAGTAATCTATTGCAATGATTATCCATTTATGGCCTGCACTAGATGGAGGATTGATCATGCCAATAAAGTCTATACCCCATTTCATGAAAGGTTTCTCTATTCTGATTGGCTGTAGGGGCAAGGCTACAAGCCTTTCTTTTCCTACAAATGATGTAGGAGCATCCTAGGTGTAAGAGCAATCTTGCATCACCCAAAAATATTTTTTTGTTTTTATTTTTCAATAAGGGCTACTTTGTGCAGAGCTACTATTTATGGAAAGTTACTATTTTTGGTAATTTTCGTATGTGCTCAGAATGATCTAATTTCTTTCTTGGAGGTTCATTTTGGTCATATAAGTCTGCCAGTAAAGTTTCATTTCCAGATCAAGTGTATGTTGGAAGATATTGAAGATTTTCGGTATTGGCAGCAGGGTACAGAAACTTTGGACTCAGTTTTGAAGGCTTTAGAGGCCCCGGATGAGGTCGAAAATTTGGGTGACAAGCCCTTGCGCCAGTCAAGCCTGTAGAGCGCTTCGTGGTGTTTCCGAAATGGGGTTATAATAGCCGAGCGGGTCAACGGGTGATGACTTATGGTCTTCGGAAGTTGGGCCACCTGAAATGGCGAAAAATAATTTTCTTCAAAATTTCTGTTCGGGTTTCAAAGGTTATCTTGAGCCGACTATGATGTAATAAAATGTAAAATAAAATAATTCTAAGTTTGGTCGGCCTTATTGGCTAAAAATTCTGGAACCTTCCCGGGCGGTGGAAAATTGCCTATATAAGGAAGGCTGTATTATTGTCTTAGGCAGTTCAGAATAGTTCTGGGTAGTAGATCTGGGTAATAGTTCGAGGCTTTGTCCTACAGAATATTGTAAGGGAATGCCCATGTGGCTTTGCATATTGTAATTCTGAAAATTTGTAATTCCACATTTGTGGAGATAATAAGAAGCCAATTTTTCTGTTCTTGCATATTATTGTTGTTGTTTCTCTATTTCTGTTATGTGTTTGTGGTATTAAGGGGAGCACCCTTCATCAAGTGGTATCAGAGCAGGAGTTCTTGAGTGTGTAAATAGATCACCGACTGTGAGGCAGTTTGCACCAGGACCGTGGCTAGGGTTTCAGCGCGCATCGCGAAAATGCCTCCACGAAGGGAACGTGGCGGAAGAGCTGGTGTCATAACACCTGAGGTTAGAGAGCTGCAAAGACAAGTGCGAGCATTGCAAGAAGAGATTCGCAGAGGAATGAATCTTAATGTCAGAGATGAAAGTGAGGATGAAGCCGAAGAAGAATATCAAGAAGGAGAAGTTGAAATTGTGAACCAGGAGGAAGAAAGACTTTTTCGGGCGATTTCCAAGATTGGGAAAAGACCTAAGATTGAGGTTCCTACATTTTCTGGAAATCTTAACCCAGAGGAATTGATCGACTGGATCAATGAATGTGAAGAATATTTTGAGTATGAAGATGTTGAGGATCCTGATAGGGTCAAATTTGCGAAGGCCAGACTGAAAGGTCATGCGAAGATCTGGTGGCAAGAAATTCAATTGGAGCGAAATAGAAGAGGGAAAGATAAAATCACAAGATGGGATCGGATGGTGGATAAATTGAAGCGACAGTTCATTCCTGTTGATTATGAGCTTGATCTACTAAAGAAAATGCAAAGTTTGAAGCAAGCAGGAAGATCTATTCAAGAGTATACAGAGGAGTTCTATCGACTCCTCATCAGAACAGGCCATGCTGAAGCTGATAAGGAGAAAGTTGCCTGATACCTTAATGGGTTAAGGCCAAGCATTCAGGAGGAGTTGAATCTGGTTCGAATGAGCAGTATTGAGGAGGCATACCAATTTGCCCTAAAAGTAGAGGAAAAGCTGAACAAGAAGTTCGAGAGCAGACAAAACGGAAGAGGTCGCGGTGGACGATCTGGTGGACGGTCATATGGTGGCCGAAATGAAGATCCGAAAAAGAAGGATGAGGCCAGTAGCAGTTAGAATCAGTGAGGAAATAATTCCAATCGCTTCAAGGATCAGAATAATAAAGATCAGAGAGGAAGAGGAAGAGGACAAGGATCTGGAAGAGGTGGCTTCCGTGGAACATGTTTTCACTGTGGAGAAGAAGGTCATAGGCCATTTGAATGTCCTCAGCGCCAAGGCAGAATAGACAGGAGAAATGAAGGCCAGGCCAGAGTTGCACATGTAGATGAAGATGCCAGATCATCAAATTCTGAAGATGCTGAAAGAGGAGAAACGTTGATTAACAGAAGAGTCCTGTTGAGTGGTGAGAATGAACCTGAGCAAAGGAGGAGCCTGTTTCGCACCAGGTGCAAGTGTGAAGGTAAATGTTGTGATGTGATTATTGATAGTGGAAGCACTGACAATTTGGTGTCAAAAGAGATGGTGACAAAGTTGAAGCTCAAGAGACAAAAACACCCACATCCATATCGGATTGCCTGGGTACAGGATGACCACAAGGTCATGGTCAATGAACAATGCCTGGTGAAGTTCAAGATTGGCGGATACCAAGATGAGGTATTGTGTGATATCATATCTATGGATGCATGTCATATGTTGTTGGGTAGACCATGGCAGTTTGACAGATGTGTTGTACATGATGGTCGTGCGAATACCTATTCCCTGACAAAGGATGGAGTGCGACACAAGCTAAAACCATTGAAGGAGATTGAAGAAAAGGTATGTGGTAATGCAAGGATAACATTTGTTGATGGAAGGAAATTCCTAGATGGTATGAGGCATGAGCATGTATGTTTTGCTTTAATTCCAAAAGCTGGTAAAAAGGAAGTAGAAGATGTTCCTGTAGAAGTTGCAGATTTGTTGAATGAGTTTCAGGATATTGTATCTGATAACGTGCCTGATGGATTACCACCAGTTAGGAAGATCATTCATCAGATGGACTTGATCCCAGGAGCGAGTTTATCGAATAAGGCAGCGCACAGAATGACACCTGCAGAAAGTGAGGAGTTGAACAGACAAGTACATGAGTTGTTACAGAAAGGATGGATTCGAGAGAGTCTGAGTCCCTATGCTATACCTGTGGTACTAGCACCAAAGAAGAATGGAGAGTGGAGGATGTGTATAGATTCCAGAGCAATAAACAAGATCACAATCAAGTACAGGTTTCCATTGCCACGAATGGATGATATTATGGACTGTTTGAGTGGAGCTGTGTATTTCTCAAAGATAGATCTGAAAAGTGGATATCATCAGATTCGGATCAGAGAAGGAGATGAATGGAAGACTGCCTTCAAGACAAAGGAAGGACTGTATGAGTGGTTAGTCATGCCTTTTGGGCTAACCAATGCACCGAGCACTTTCATGCGGCTCATGAACGAGGTTCTGAAAGAATTTCTGGGTAAGTTTGTCATTGTTTACCTAGATGATATTTTGATCTTTAGTAAGACATTAGATGAGCATATGATGCATATTCATATGGTGTTTGAGAAGTTGAGAGATGAAAAATTGTTGATTAATTTGAAGAAGTGCAGTTTTGTGAAGAAAGAGTTAGTGTATTTGGGATTTGTAGTTTCAGCAGAAGGTCTCAAAATGGACCCAGAGAAGGTACAGGCTATCCTTGAATGGCCTACTCCAAGGAGTGCTACTGAGGTAAGATCTTTTCATGGTTTGGATAGCTTTTATAGAAAGTTTATCAGAAATTTTAGCAGTATTTGTGGACCCTTGACTGAAACAATGAGAGGGGATAGAAAAGAGTTTAAGTGGACTAATGGGGCAGAAAAGAGTTTTCAATTATTGAAACAAAAAGTTACAGAACAACCTATTTTAGCACTTCTAGATTTTAATAAGGTGTTTCAAATAGATTGTGATGCTAGTGGTACTACAATAGCTGTTATGAGCCAAGAAGGTAAACCTATTGCTTATTTCAGTGAGAAGTTAAATGATGCCAAGAGGAAATACTCTGTTTATGATCAAGAATTTTATGCTATAGTTCAGGCATTAAAGAAGTGGAGACATTATCTGCTTCCTAAGGAGTTTTTTTTGTATACTGATCATCAAGCTTTGCAATATTTGAATAGTCAAGGAAAATTGAATCAAAGGCATTTGAAATGGGTTGAGTTTTTGCAGAGTTATACATTTGTTTTGAAACACAGAAGTGGAAAGTCTAATAGGGTTGCAGATGCTCTTAGCAAAAGGCAACTATTGCTGACAGAGATGCAGATTGAGGTGGTTGGGTTCAAGGAACTCAAGAATTTGTATCCAGAGGATCCTGATTTTGGTGAAGCTTGGAAGGCTTGTACAGAACCTGTTACTCTAGACAGGACGAAATGGCTGGATTTTATCATCCAAGATGATATGCTATTCAGAGGGAGTCAGTTGTGCATTCCACGAAGTTCTATGAGGGAGAATCTCATCAAGGAGAAGCATAGTGGAGGATTGGCTGGACATTTTGGTCGTGATAAAACCCTTGCTTTGGTTGGTGAGAATTATTATTGGCCACAATTGCAGCAAGATGTGAAGAAGTTTGTACAGAGTTGCAGAGTATGTCAGATGGCGAAAGGAGTGAAGCAGAATACAGGGTTGTATCAGCCATTACCTATACCAGAGAAGCCTTGGGAGGATATCAGTATGGACTTTGTTCTTGGTTTACCGAGGACACAACGGGGACATGATTCAATTTTTGTAGTAGTTGACCGATTTTCAAAGATGGCACATTTCATTCCCTGCAAGAAGACTAATGATGTTGTTCATGTAGCAGAATTGTTTTTCAGAGAAGTAGTGAGACTTCATGGTTTGCCAAAGACCATAGTTTCAGATCGGGACACTAAGTTTGTTGGATATTTCTGGCGTACATTGTGGAAGAAGTTGAAGATAGATTTGAAGTTTAGTTCATCACATCATCCACAGATTGATGGACAGACAGAGGTGGTGAATAGGAGTTTGGGAAATTTGCTGAGATGTTTGGTTGGAGATAAGCCAACGGGATGGGATTTGATTTTACCACAGGCAGAATTTGCATACAATAATTCTATCAACAGGAGCACTGGTAAATCACCATTCCAGATTATATATGGAAGTAGTCCAAGAAATGCATCTGAATTGAGGAAGATAGATAAAGGAGAAATAAGTAGTGCTGAGGCTGAGGATTTTGCAGAACATTTGAAGAACATCCATGAGGAGGTGAGGAAGCATATTACCAAGATGAATGCACAGTATAAGGCTAAGGCAGATGAGAAAAGGAGGTATAAGGAATTTTAGGTTGGTGATGAAGTCATGGTTCATTTGCGGAAGGAGCGGTTTCTAGTTGGTACATATAACAAGCTAAAAATGAAGAAGTTTGGGCCATGTAAGATACTGAAGAAGCACGATTCAGGAAATGCATATGAGGTAGAATTGACTAGTGAGCTGAATATTTCACCAGTGTTTAACATTTCAGATCTGACAGAGTATCATGAAGGAGGTGTTGAAGATGAGATCACAACAGCACAGTGGAGTATTCCAGCAACTAGTTCAGACGCTAAGGAGATCGAGGATATACTGGACAGTCGTGTTGGCAGAAGCACAAGGAACAGGACATATGAAGAATATCTGGTCAAGTGGAAAGGATGGCCTGTTGAAGATTCATCATGGCTGACAAAGGAGGAGGTTAGCCGTCTTGGTTTTCCTCTGCACACCTGAGTCGTGACAGGGTCACTTCTCAAATTACCCTGGGTGTCTGATGCAGGAGCATCTTGGGTGTAAGAGCAATCTTGCATCACCCAAAAATATTTTTTTGTTTTTATTTTTCAATAAGGGCTACTTTGTGCAGAGCTACTATTTATGGAAAGTTACTATTTTTGGTAATTTTTGTATGTGCTTAGAATGATCTAATTTCTTTCTTGGAGGTTCATTTTGGTCATATAAGTCTGCCAGTAAAGTTTCATTTCCAGATCAAGTGTATGTTGGAAGATATTGAAGATTTTTGGTATTGGCAGCAGGGTACAAAAACTTTGGACTCAGTTTTGAAGGCTTTAGAGGCCCCGGATGAGGTCAAAAATTTGGGTGATGGGCGCTTGCGCGGGTCAAGCCTGTAGAGCGCTTCGTGGCGTTTCGGAAATGGGGTTATAATAGCTGAGCGGGTCAACGGGTGATGACTTATGGTCTTCGGAAGTTGGGCCACCTGAAATGGTGAAAAATAATTTTCTTCAAAATTTCTGTTCGGGTTTCAAAGGTTATCTTGAGCCGACTATGATGTAATAAAATGTAAAATAAAATAATTCTAAGTTTGGTCGGCCTTATTGGCTAAAAATTCTGGAACCTTCCCGGGCGGTGGAAAATTGCCTATATAAGGAAGGCTGTATTATTGTCTTAGGCAGTTCAGAATAGTTCTGGGTAGTAGATCTGGGTAATAGTTCGAGGCTTTGTCCTACAGAATATTGTAAGGGAATGCCCATGTGGCTTTGCATATTGTAATTCTGAAAGTTTGTAATTCCACATTTGTGGAGATAATAAGAAGCCAATTTTTTTGTTCTTGCATATTATTGTTGTTGTTTCTCTATTTCTGTTATGTGTTTGTAGTATTAAGGGGAGCACCCTTCATCAACAAACATGGCACATTTGATGCATTTCCTCACATACTCATGACTATCCTTAAAGATAGATGGCCAATAGTATCCAGCCCTCATGATTTTAAAAGCAGTAGTCCTAGGAGAAAAGTGACCTCCAGAAGGTCCATCATGAAACTCAAATAGGACATCAGCTATCTTTTCTAAATCTATGCATCTTAAAAGGACACTATGGTGATCCTTTCTAAAAAGAACTTCATCTATTAGCACAAAAGGAACAGATTGCAATCTATAATATCTTCTTTTTAATGAATCCAAACCTGTAGGACATTGTCCTGTCTTCAAATAATTGATCATATTAGGCAGCCAGCTTGTTGCCTTGGCTTGTTCTTCTATAGAATGCACCACCAGAGATGCATCTATTTGCTCTGATTTCTTTGAACTCTCATCTAATGCCAAATGTTCACAAAGACCTCTTCCTCTAACCAGCTTAGTAGTTTGAATATCAATGTCATATTCCATCACCTTGGTGATCCAACCAGCTATTTTCTCATTTAGGTCCTTTGAAAGTAGAAATTCTTTGACACTTGGATGAGTAACCTTTAAATGTACCTTGCTATGGGTCAATATATATCTAAACTTTTTAAGGCTCCTTACCATAGCAAGTACATGTTTTTCTACAAAAGAGTATCTCTGTTCATACTCCTCCAAACCTTTGCTAAAGAAAGCAATAGGTTGTTCATATAGCATCGTGACCTCCATAAGCATAAAGGATAAAATACTTACTAAAATTTGGGTTTGGGAGAGCAGGGGCTTTTGTTAAGGCCTCTTTGATAGCTTGGAAATTGACTTTCCCTTCCTTGGTCCAACTAAAATCTGAACTCTTCTTTAACATGGTTGTCAAAGGCTTTAGTAAATCTGCAATGTTAGGCAAGAACCTCCTAACAAAATTAATCTTTCCTATGAAAGATTGGACACTTTTCTTGTGATGTGGTAGGGGTAGCTCTAAGATGGCTGCAATTCTCTCAGGATCCACTATAATTCCTTCTTTGGATACAACATATCCCAACAATTTTCCTTCATGAACTGCAAACATAAATTTCTTGGGATTAAGAGATATCCCAAATTCTCTACATCTTCCAAAGATCTTCCTCAAATGTTTGATGTGATCTACCGCATATTTAGAATAGATAGTTATGTCATCTAAGTAGACTAGTACAAACTTGTACATGAGGCTTTTAAAGGCCGTATCCATTGCCTTTTGAAATGTAGCACCTGCATTTGACAAACCAAAGGGCATCTTTTGATAAGCCATGGTTCCCCACTTGGTTGTAAATGTAGTTTTGTATTGATCCTCTTCATTTACTAAGATCTGATTGTATCCTGATTAGCCATCCAATAGTGAACATATCTCAAATCCAAAGACACATTGTAGGATTTGTTCCATAGAGGGTAATGGATGGCAGTCTTTTAGAGAGGCCCTGTTAAGATCCCTGAAGTCAACACATAACCTCAACTCCCCATTCTTCTTCCTAATAGGAACAAGGTTGGAAACCCAACTAATATGCTTGATGGGGTAGATGATACCACCTTCTATCAATTTGAGTACTTCTTTATGCATGAGTGGCTCAAGCTTGGGATTAATAGGCCTTTGCTTCTACCCTACTGGTTTGGCATTAGGTTCTAATTCGATGGTGTGCTAAGCAAGGGTAGGATCAAAACCTTTGAGGTCTTCATTTTTCCATGCAAACACATCACTAAATTCTTTGAATAACTAAGTGTAAGCTTGCTTTTCCAACTTGGTGTTTATCTTTCCAAATTGTAGACTCTTACCTAGTTCCAACTCTAATTCAACACAATGTTCTTGTTGGACTACCAGGCTAGCTTTGCTTCTCTTAACTTCATCATCCTTGTTGAAGACAGTCTCTAAGGTAACAAGACCTCTAGGAATATTATTAGACTTAAGTTGTATCACTTGATCACCATAACTTTATGATAGCCTATCTTGATTATGCTCTGAAAAAATATCCTCTTCAAATAATGTAGAATTTGTTCATCATTGTCAAACACTTGCCAATTAACATCGTTATCAGGAATAGAGGGTCTGAAAATCACTTTGATATGTTGTTGATCCTTTTCTTTTGAAATGCTATTTGGAATATCATACTGAGATCCAACAGTAGCTAGCCTATCTACATTTTGATTTAGCTTCCTAGGGATAACAACAATATTGAAAGCACAAAAATCTTCAATTTCATCCCAAACTCTATGTTTGTATGCTTTCAAAGTGTCATTTTTGGTTTCGCTTATCCCTCTCACTTGGATGACAACTAACTCACTATCACCATAGACTTTTAAGGCCTTAAGCCCTCTTTTCCTAGCCCACTCTAGTCCATTGACTAGACTTTCATACTCTGCAATATTGCTAGTGCAGGAGAAACTGAATCTAAAGGTAGTGTAATACCTTTCTCCCTTTGGGGACACTAGCATAGTACCACCACCAGAACCATGTCTACTTCTAGCTCCATCAAAAAATAATTCCCAAACTTGGTTTCTCTGATCCTCTGAGTCAGTGTCCTCTTTGAAAAGGCTTGGCTCTATGGATCCACTCTCTTGTATTAAATAACTTCCCAAACCAAAATCCCAAACAATACTTTCTTCAGCCTCTAAAGCTCTTTCATCTAGAAGAATATCAGGGATACTTTCTATCTTAGTGTCTGCTTCACTAATGGTTTGGAAGGCACTGTTATCAAATATAGGGTAGTTTACATTGATAGCAGTGGATACATATGGCTCTATATGGTGTGCTACTAATGGTTCTAATTTAATGGTGACCTTGGTCCCATACCTTGTATGAAATAACATGTGAGACCAATCAAAAGATAGATAACCTCATATCTTAGTTGTAAACTCCCTTGAAAGACATATAGCAAATAATGCAGGGAGATTTATGATATATATATCAAGGAGGATGGAAAAGTTAGGACTAGCATGTAGGATTAGACTGGTATCCTTGGCCACACCTATATTATTGACTGAGGATCCATCAAGTTGGGTAACCTTCTTTTGGAAGGGTTCATATTTTAGTCCTAATTGGTCAGCTACTTTCTTGGGCATTACAGTGCTAGTAGCTCCACTATCTACCATACAATTATGCACTAAAGATTTTCCAGTAATTAAAGATACATAAAAGGGAGGTGGCTTTGAGTTCCTACCTTATGTGGCATTTCCTTTGGAGTTGCTACTTGGAGCCTCCTTTTCTTGATTAGTGTTAACCAACATTGGCTTTGCAGCTTCTTTTGTAGGTTGAGGAGTTGCTACTTCTGTCATAGCCTTCTTCAAAATTTTAGGCTGTCCTGGAAGAGCCAAAGAGTCCCACATGGACATGGTGACATTCACCTTCTTCATGTTGTCTACAATATTAAAAGGTGTCACAATGTGTACTCTTTGTTGTGCTTTCACTATGATGGGCTCCACTTCTTTGGAATGTTGGTCTTCTTTGCTTGTGATGGCAAGAGCCTCCTTAGGTGTAATGGGATTAGCTTGCTATAGTGGCTCTATAGATGTGGTGGCTTTGGAGTTGGAATATACCCTCTCCATGTCTTGAGCTCTCCTTTTTGCTCTTGTATAGGCAACAAAAGAAACTTCATCATTGACCCCATTGAAGTCTGGTTGCTCCCAATTGAAAAGAGTAGTCTCATTCTCTGGTGATTCTTGTTGAGGAACTGATCCACTGGATGAAGCCTTTGATTGAGCTTGTGAGGCATTTTGAACCATTAGAGCTTGGTTCATCCATCCATTTGAACATGTAGCCTGATTGTGAGGCTGATTACAAGGAAAGCACCATTCATTATCCATAGCCATATTGTTTTGACTAGGAACCACATCCCTCACTGGATTTGTAGAAATTAGAGGTGCAGGGTTATATGGTTGGAATGGTCTCTAATTAAAACTTTGCCTTTGTCCTTGATAGCCTCCTTGGTATGGTGGCCTATTTTGTTGATAAGGCTATCCTTGATTTTGATATTGTTGATTAGGACCTTGGCCTTGTGACTAAAATGGTGGTCTGATTCCTTGACCTTGCTTCTTTAGATTTGAGACCTCTTTAGTCAAGGTCTACAACAAATTGGTAATTTCTTGCTTACTAATTTCTTGGCTATTCTTTATCTCTTGCAGGTCCTAGGAGAAACTTATTGTTAGCTCTTGACCACTGGTACTAGCCTAAGGTGTTAATATGGTAGGGATAGGGGTAAATGGGGATACTTGGGAAGGTGCAATGGGTTGAAGGCTAGGGAAGAATGGCATTGGAGGCCTTCTAGAAATCATGCCTACTTGGATTAAATAGTTCTCATCCCTGACAGCTATGTCAAAGGCTTGGGGTAGAGAAGTACCACCCAAGCATTGGATAATGATAGAAATTTGACCATTCAAACTTTGCAAGTAGTATAGAAAAGAATGGTCAGCTGATGGTCTCACAGAGACTGGAATTCTATTCCATGTTTTGAGGAATCTACTATTGTAATCTATCATTTGCTCTTGAGAGTCTCTCTTAATAGTTGTTAATTGCTCAACTAGAGACAAGTTATCTAATTTATCCTCAAACTGCTTACTTAATGCATCCCCTAACTCATCCCATGAAGTAATGGAGCCAACAGTTAAAGTTCTAAACCATTCCAGAGCCTTACCTATTAAAGAGGCTGCTAATAATTTTGTGGCCACATCTTCTTGGGTAATATTGTGTATGCTGTAGATGGTGGTCACATCTCTTATGTGCTCAAAAGTAGTTGTTTGTCCTTCACCTGTGAAATCAGGTATAATCTTTAGTGCCACTAAGGGCACATCATGATGTTAAGAAAAATTTAATGGGATTCCTTGGTTGAAAGGTGCAAAGGAAAATAGCCTAGCCATTGTAGGAGATGGAATCTGAAGATTAACAACTATGTGAGTTGTATTTGCTGCTGGATTTGAATCTTCTTCTAGGTCTCTGGTTAGAGATCTGCCTCTTCTTCTAGAATGAAAGGGAAAAGGTCTCCTTTCTGAGGTATCAGGAGGTGTAGACTGAACTCTCCTTGTAGGGGATGTTCTTTGAGTTGACCTGCCTTTGTGACTTCTTTTTGAGGGCAACTCTAAAAATTTAGTGGGCTTTGGGCTCCTAGTCTCAATCTTTCTCATAAACCTTAAACAAGGTTAGCCTAGATCTTTGAAATCAGTGGAGTCACCAAATATACTTAATAGAATACCCTCCAAAGGTTTTTATTATGCAATCTATATATCAGAGATAGCATATCTTCAAATAATGAACTTCTTTACAGTCCCACCGAGTGTGCCAGAATTGTTATAAACTAAGTTTGCACCTCTGTCTCAAGCTCTCTTGGTCTTGATAACCTATTATAACATGGGAATCATCTCCAGGTGTGGGACCTATGCTAACTAAGATGAGACCTCCAAGTTCTAGGCTGGGTCCTCTTGGATAATCAACCTAATTTTCTTTTAGACATGAAATGTAAAATCTTTTGAGGGAAAGGGATAGAAGGAATGCTTGGAAAGAGAAATGACTGAAAGAAAACTACCTACTAGGTGATGCACCAAAATTAGGGTTTGGATGTCAGCATAGAGGAATGGAATCAATGAAAGGCTTAGGTCTAGTAGGTCACAACTTACTGAATAGGCTTGCATAAGTGTTTCGTAGGAGGGCTTGAAAATAAGACACAACTTATGACTTGGAAGCAAACATTCACTTCTGCAACTTGGTGTGGGATTGAGACAAGACTGTTAGGGGGCTGAAGTATACCCACAAAAGCATCTAAATTAGATCAAACACAATAACACACAAAATTTCCCTAGCCCATCAAATTTGATCATAAATATATCTCTGCAACATCATAGCCAATTAGATATTCTTTGAGTGCCCTTCCCTGTACTTTATAAATAGCTTGTAGACAAGAAACCCAGACTCATCTACCCCTCTTTCACAAAGTCTTTCCATAAATGCACAAATTGGTACTCTCAAAAAATTAGAAATGACCAAAGACAGTTGCCTAGACCCCTGCCATCATCTTCTCCAACTCCAATCATCCTTGAAACATAAATTTTAGCTACCCATTTTGTCGCAACTGACCATTGGATCAAAACCTAGCAAAAGCCCTATAGAGAAATATTCAAAATTTGAATATTAACGGCTAACTAGGTGGTGCCATGCTTTTCTTCTATTGACAACTTTCATTTAAATCTCAATCTCCTTTTGAAACATGACTGTCAGATCTTCTTATTTACCCAGGAACCATTCATCTATAGAATTAACCCCAAGTCCACCTCGGGTTGCCTTTTCCCTTTGGTCATAGAGTCATTTAAACTTTTAGTTGACCTTGGTTAAGTCTAGCAAACATAGAAAATTTTTTTAGTCATTGATTCATGGAATACCCTTAACCTTAGGCCCTGAACTGCCACATGTCACTCCTTTATTCATCCTTGATTGCTCTGTAGGTGTACACTTCGGTAAGATCTGACACGGTCCCACTGTAGCCTAGCTCCTAATCTAATGGTGGGTGCATGATCTTATATGTCAAAAACATCCCTTGCACCTTTACGCCAACCATAGATCTTTATTAGATCAGGACCCCTCTGACAAAAGGACCCACCGAAAATCTAGGTCATCACCACATGGACCAATAATAAGCCTTACACCTCAGCAATATCTGACAATAGACCCACCTGATAGAACCCTGGAAACAAGCAAGATCAACGGTTGTCGCATGATCGCAAGGAATATTCTGGGCCCTTGCGATCATGCGACTGCCATTGGATGGAAAGGAAAGGTAGCCCCCCGGGCCCCTACTGATAAGATATTGCACTGGAGGAAAAGGAAGATTGATGATCATTGCAAGATCTCATGGAATATTTCAAGGCCATGAGATAATGTGACAACCGTAGATCTAGAATCTTGATTTGGCCGCTAACCTAAGACTGCCAACTGAAATGGTAACCACTCGCCAAATCACAAAGTGTTAAGGGATTAACCATTAGGAATTAGAGATTTGGCAACTGAAGGATTTTTAAAATGCACATGTGAAATGGAGGGACTTAAGTGGCTGATAAAGGTAATGTAGAAACATAACAGGCAGAAAGGATTTTTATGGTTTTAAGGGTCCAACGGCTAGTTTTATGAATTTTTACCTCCAGACTAGAGAGTTTAAAGGATTGCAGAGGCCAGAGGGGTTTGCAATGAAGCCATGAAATTTTGCAAAGTGCTTGGGAGGATAAAAACAAAGACCTAGGGATGGATTTTAGCCAATTTTGCATGCACATGAAAATTAGGGTAACAAGGACCACATAAATTTGTATGCACCAAATCTAGAAATCCACTTGAAGAGTAGGTTTTTCACTTAAAAGTAAATCTTGTTAGCTTACCCAATTGAAATTAATTACACATTGCATTAAAAGATCTCAATAATTTAGGAAAACATCTTACAACATTTATGGTATTTGTCTTCACAATGTTATCAAAGTTTACATGAAAAAATATTTTGTACCACAACCAAATATCATAAATTTTAGAAATCAAGATCTATTCTATGCCCTATTCAAATGGAAAACATTACCTTTTGTCTTGGTACCTAATGTAATCTCAACTCAAGCACTTCAAATCATTATGCACGTCTCATCCTTATATTATAAATTGTATCCTTTATAAACAAGGTGTCCTACACTTGAAACATTATATTTTAATCCTTCAACCTATAAGACATCATCATTTTTATTCTTACAATCAAGTGTAATCTAACCTCTACCTTTGATAAAGACAAGAGTATTGTCACTAAATCTGAAAACAACACCATCGTACCTTTCCATCTTCACATATTTTCTCTTGTCTCCAATCATGTGATGTGAACATCCACTATCTATTACCCATTGACCTTTTTCTTCAACATATCCACCTAGGTATTTCTCCTTATTTTGAAAGGTATGGTTTTCACATCTAATAGTAATAAACACTATCTCATCTTTACTTTTCTCAGATTCTTCATCAGTCACACCTTCACTAGAATAATATAACTTCTTATTATATTTAGGCTAGAATTTTCTAGGCTTATGCTTTAGTACTCTCTTAGGACACCTTGAAGAAAAATGACCAATATTATTGTAAGAAAAATATTTGAAAACTATCTCCCCTTCATACTTGCCTACACCCTTAGGCACTCTCTTTGTAATCAAGTATTATATCTCTTCAAACTTCCTTCCTCTTCTTCAATCTCTCCCAATTACTTAGCATATCCAGATCCATAATTAGATGAAATTGAAGAACTCTCACCAGAATCATATATTTTCTTATCCTTATAATACATATCTTTAAATTTAGTTTCAATCTTAGGTAAATTATTACCAAATTTAGACATTTCAAAAGAAGATAACTTACTAACTAGTGTATCTCTATTCATGGTAGAAATAATTATGATTTCTTATATATCAAAAAAAAAAAATTATAGGTATATGGAAAGGATCTTAGTATCTTCAAGACAATTTAATCTTCCTCCATCTTTCTACTGGTTCATCTCAGATCCCAAAAACCAGTTCGGTCACTTTCTACACATAGTTAGTGATATTGGTATCTTCACCAAATCTCAAGGTTTCATGATTTCCTTTCAAACTATAGAACTTAACTTGTTTCACATAGGAATATCCTTCATGTAAGGTATCTAATTTTATCCATATCTCATGTGTGGTTTCCAATTCCATAATATTAGTGTACTCTACATCTGATAGGGTTAGCTACAGTGCTTCTTTTTCTCTAATGTTACACTCAAATTCCTTTGTTACATCAGGGGTATAAGTAGATAAATTTGTAGGAGGCTTGTAATATTTATTTATCACTATCCAATCATCTTTTCTGAATCATCTTAGATGTGTAATCATTCTACCCTTCCATACAACATAATTAGTTTCATCAAATTTTGTATTTTCCTTCTTAAAGACTTCCATCACATATCTCCTCAAGTAGTTAAGATACAAATAGAGGATCAAGCTCTAATACCAATTGTTAGAAACAAGACAACACACACAACTAAGAGGGGGGGCATGATTCAATTGTTTCCCAAAACCTCCAACCCTTAGAGCTTTATTCAACACATAATATTTATCAATTACATTAGAAAGATAAACAATAGAGCACATAAGTAAACAACACCACAACACATGACACCATAATTTTTTGACTGGAAACCCTAATACAGAAAAAACCATTATGGTGAGAAAACCCACTAGATGATGTACTAGTACATAAACTTTGTTAAAGGTACAAAGGAAATAAGCATACATTCAGGCTCACTTACTAGAGATCACTACTCAAGTACAAAATGAAAAAACCCCTATGAGTAAAAATCCTGAGAGTACAATGAAGGAAACAACCTAAGATGGCATACAATCCATTATGGATAACAATCCACTAAATTATAAATTGACTGATAGAATCTCTAATATTCCAAAATATCTCTAATGAAGTACAATAGATCTATGCATCAATTATAGATTCCACCCATACCTTTTCATATGATCAAAGGTACAACATGCTCACACATATACACATTCTCACCACTATCATGCACACTTTATGCATACAATTGATTATAAATTTATATGTATTACGTCAAGTTATGCTCCTAAGGTTACCCAAATACCTTAACTCCTCAATTAGAAAAATTCAATTAAAAATGTTAATGTGATCCAACATGGAGAAAAGGACATAAAAAGGATTCAAACAATCATCCTCAAACACATTAAAGATCTAAAAATCATGCCATGATCTTTTTCAACATGATACACTATTACGTCAACCAAGAATAATAAAAAATAACAACACGTCTTAGGGAAAAAAATGTAAAGAGATCCAAAACATGAATAGGAAATTATTTAGAAACATAAGAAAGCAACATGAAACACCACATGTGAAACATAAACCATTTTGTCTCAAATTTCAAAAATATTTATGCTTTGTTGTTAGTAAAACCAAACATCAACCCCTATCATTCAAGAATAATAACTTTCTAGAATATAATGTTGATCCCTATGTTATGTTGTATATTAGTGTCTAACACTTAGTCATTTTCTAGGAAATGTTGGTCAGTCATCACTGCAATTGACCCATATTTTAAAGGCTAAGTTATGTTTAGAATTGTATTCTATATAGTTACCGAGTAGTAGTTATAGTTGAGAAAGTCAGATATCATTGAGTACTTTAGTAGTCGTCGAGCAGTTTATGTTGAGTTGTATAGAAGAGTCAGTGTCGAGCACCAGTTTATGAATAACAATAAGTGTCGAGCATCAAAGACTTTATATGTTGAGCAAGCCAGTTTTGACATATGTGTTTATTATGGCACAAACACCAGGGTAAACCTTTTTGGATGAATTCTATGTGAGATTTAATAATTTTTGAGGGAATCAAGGAGTTGATTACACCTTGTATTTCTAGTCATTAATCCCTATGTAAGCCATGTAAGCTATCAGAAAAAAGGGAATGTTTAAGAGGCATAAGTAGTGAATCTAGATCATTGATCTTGATCTAGGAGCTTGAAAAGATATTTATATAAGGTGAGATATAAACCCTAAAGTGATGTATGAAAGGAAGGACAACATAGGAGATCTCATGTATGTAGGGAAAAGAAGTGTTTTGATTATAAGATGCATAGATCAGGTAGAGTGACCGAGCAAAGAAGTGAAGGACACAACAGACCTACATTTGATTTTGATATTAGATAAGTATTGGAAAGAGGAGATCTTAAATCAGTATCTAAAGTGAAAAGAGAAGGATCAGGTACTAATACATTCTAGTAGGAGAATCAAGGTAAATTTCTTTACAAAATAGTCCTAACAGGCTTTCATTAAATTCTTAACCGAGTGCTTACTTAGTTGTAAGTTTCAAATCCTTTAATCAAGGTAGATTGTATAAGTTTGTAAGATCCTAATAAGGAAGACCTCTCATAGGGTAGATCATCATAAGTGATCAAACATTTTAGCCATAACATGAACACTTTATACTACAGTAGTGAAGATTTTTACGTGTCATCTCCACCCCAGTTTTACCTTTCAAGGGTTTTTGGGTAACAAAAAACTTTTTGTTATGTGTTTCATTTGATGGATAAAGTTAGAATATTAGATCTATTTCAATGTTGAAATTCATTCTTATGGTATGTTTATGGAATTATATTTTAAGAATCAAAGCTTGAACCTATCTGATTCACCCCCCCTCTCAGTATCTCACTTTCACATATTTGATTTCCAACAATTGGTATCAAAGCTGAGTTCTCTTAGAGGAAGTCTAATCACTTGAGAATTAAGGTCTTGGAGATGGATGTCTATAAATTGGGAAATATCATAGAGAAGCAAAATATTGACATTCGGCTTACATTACACCAGATTGAAGCATCCAGGGGAGATTTGAAGAAATTTGTAAGCAGAAGGAAAGAATTGGCGATTCAACTGAATGACACACAATATCAAGAAGAGGACACTAAAGTACTATTTGAAAATGGCAATTCCACTAAAAGTGATGCAGCTATAGCAGATCTGTTAGAAAGAAACAACATACTAAATCAAGATATCATAAGTCTAAAGAGAGAACATGAAATTCAATCAGTAAGACTATGTGAAGTAATTGAACAAAAAAAGAAAGTTGAAGAAGATAAGTCAATGGCAGAAGAAGACAAAAAAAAAATGTCTATAAAACTTTATGAGATGAAATGTGATATGCAGAGGCTGACAAAAAATCAATTGGACATGGAAAATAAATTTTTACTTGCAAATCAAGTGTTGAGCAGGAAAGATATGGAAATAAAAAATATGAGATTAGAGGATAGTCAACTAAAGAATGAACTGAGGTCTGAAAAAGAACTTAATGAAAGGATAAACAAACCAAATGAAGCTATGAAATACTTTGAAGAACTGTTGAGGTCACCAAGAATTTCTAGTGACACTTCTGGACATGGACATGATGAGAACCTATCATCCACTGAAGAAGGAGAATCATCAAAGAATGGAGAATGGAGGAATGAAAAGTCAAAGAACAACAAACATACATGCCATCATTGTGGAAAGCTTGGATACATAGAAAGCATATGTAGAAGAAAGAATGGTAAGTCCAATCCTAAACCAAAGTTCAATGGAAATTTTTTTAACTATAAGAAACATGGACATCAGGCACATGAATGCAGGTCAAAGATCAATAATCCACCTACTACACCTAGATTTCAAGGAAATTGTTACAACTATTAGAAATATGGTCATAGAGCTCAAGAATGTAGATCCAATGCAAAACCTAAGTGGGCATCTAACAAGAAGGGTAATGCACCAAGGAAAGGTAACACATTCAATTGGGACTACAATACATGGTATAGTTATCATTATTATAGAGAATATGGTCATATTGGAGCAAACTATGTGAAGACACATTTTAGAGGTAAATCCAAGAGTTGGATGAGTGGAAGTTTGGTCTATTACAAATGTCACAAGATTGGTCACATAAAAAGAGATTTTAGAGCACAAGCACCGAGTAATGAACAATTCAAAAGAAATGAGACTGTTTAACACATAAGGGATCAGATGAAGAGGACATAGAGAAAGAAAGAGGAAGCAAGCAGTAGTGGATCTAGTGAACTCGAGGTCACACAATCCAATGGATTAGGTGATCACACTATTTCTAACTAAGAAAACAAGGTATGCGAGGAACTAAATTTCTAATGTCATATTTTACACCAGTTCCTGATATTTGATATGTTAAAGTCCATATCTACATGAATTAAGATGCATTAGGAAAAATTTGAGAAAAAGAGTAAATTGTATATTTGATGTTGAGCATCACTATTTAAGTACATAATTACTGAGTCACTCTGTGTGTTTTGAGCTCCTGTAATAGCCAGGATGCCATACGTACCAAGCTGAACTAAATTATAGTATTGACCGAGTCATTGTTTCAACCAAGTATGAGTATATGATATCTAATTTGTCATGTGAAGGCTGAGACAATTGTATTTAGGTTACAAATGTATGGAACATTTAATGAAGCCCTAAAAGAGACCAATTGAGTCTATAAAGTAAAATATTATTGTTCATTCTCATTTCACCCAGTAATTTGAGAATTGAAAGAGTGATTCAAAGTGATTGGAAAGAGATAATTGTGCTAAGTCAAGTTTTTGAATATTCATACAATGTGTCATCAGTAAACAATGTGGAGAAGCATTGAAACAAGGTATTACCGAGCTACCTGAATCTATCTTTTGAACCCTAGATTAGAGTTATGGTGTCTACCTTGTCTGCAATAGAAAGAAAGAAAGGAAAAGAAGTTCTAAATGTTCAACTTGTAAGGAGTGATGTGTGTAAGCCATAGAAATTCTAAGCTATACCAAAAAGCGCGATGACGGGAAATCTCTTGGGAGCCCTGTCATCAATTTTGTCGAAGGTCTTGATGATACATGATGTGCGGGAATCCTACATGTGAAAAATTGGAGAGATTGGAGATTATGAGGAGAGGGAAGCTTACAATAAATTGTGTATCAACAGAGTGTTGAAGGCAGAGCATCAAAACGTTTCCAAGAAAGGGTTTGTGTATGTCCTAGATTTCTCTTAAAACTTCAAAATTGAATGGATCAAGATTATTTTGAGTAGATCACGACATAAAAATATGGTTGTAGAATGGGTCGATCAAGATCACCAAGGAAATGATTCACTAAGTCACTAGTTATCCCATTCTTATCGGGAAGAAAAATATGAGATGCCAAACCTAAGAGGTCATTCAAGCTAACACACAGGCAGTATGGAATAAGAGAGGAATGACAATCTCTAAGATCACAAATCTAGAGATATATTTTGCAGTGAGAGTTGTAGATCACAAATTTTATCAGTCAAGCAGGGTGGATGTTGTTCCCTACATTTTAGTTGATCAAGCATGGAAGATGGTAAAGAAATATCATACTTATGATCTTCCTAAGTTGCAGTTGACCCATCTTACTAAGAACCTAACATCAATCAGGAAGGCTAAGAATTCAATGTGTAAGTTTGGTTCCCTGATCGTTTGTTTATTCTTCTATGTACAAGATAGTTTTCCTACTATAGGATATGTTGTATGGAGTAAGGACCAACCAATATCCCAAAAAATCAATGAGTTTATTTATCAGTTAGGTGACAATTTTGATAGTGTAATAGATAGTTATTTTGTTTAATTCAAGAAGAATATGAGAAAGAGAAGTAAAATCCATGTATCCATGGTAGAGAAACACTACAATGATATATGCTTTCTAGTGGATATAGACAACACTTATGTTCAAGATGTTATGCCTAGGGTAGCACGGCTAAGGCCATTGCCCTATGAGGTTAATGTAGAATTGACATTAGTAGCAATAATTTCCCTACTTGCTAAAGACATTGATAAGAAAGAAAAACCTTTTGGAAATTATGAAGAGGCTAAGTCCAAAATTACTATGGGATTAAAGTCTGCAACCATGGAAAGGAACATAAAGGAAATAGTTAAGAATCTAGAGAAGATTCTAGGTGAAGGAGAAGAGGAGAATGCACCTCTTGAGATTATACAAGGTCATGGTGAGGATAAGTCTAGTGAATCTGAAGATAGTGAAGAGGAGGATGCAGGAATGTAAAAGAAAGGCAAGGAGGAAATGTTTTTCGAGCCTAGTAAAAGGAAAATCCAAAAACCAATGCCTACCCCTCCTGTTACATTAAGACCGAGAACCATGATAGCCTTAACTTCCATGACTTTTGAGCCCCAAAGGAAAACACAAGTAGAAAGAAATGAAAGGGAAAGCTCAAGAAAAAGAAAACTAGTGCAAACTAGAGTTGTGTCGAGTCATCCTAAGAAGCCGAGAAGGAAGTTAGTATTGTATAAGGATGATGATAATGATGAAGAAAAGATAGACACATAAGATAATACAAAGTTGAAAGTGGCATCATAAAGACATCCAACTATTGTGGATAAAATATGCCAAAATATCAAAAGAACTACAGGACTAGCAGGTTTTCAATTTATGAAATTTAAAAAATTAAGTAAAGATGACAAAGAAAAAGTTGAAGAGGTTATGTTAGAAATGATATGCACATTTAACATGACACCTCTAGAGATTGGGAATCTCATCCCTCAAGAACTTTTTGCCAGAATTGATTAGAAATGGTAATATGCCATCATGACTAAAAGATAGATAGGGGAAGGTACTTTAGCTCAAATCATGCGTGAATTATCACCAAAGAAAATAAACACCTATATGGACCAATAAAAATATAGGTTTTTGCCTAATCTCGGGGCCTATTTAATTTTGAAATATAAGGTTGATGAAGTTTTTGAGCAAAGAAAAAGGTTGTCAAAAATCATTTTTGGGTTATTAATTGATAAGAGTGCACAAAAAGGTGCAGGAACATCCAACCAAGTGGAACTGGATAACAAAGAAGATATTGATGAGTCTAAGAATGTTGAGGAAGAGGAAAGAAAGATGGTAGAAGTGAGTGTATCACAGGATGTGATCACTATTGAGAACATACTTGAAGACACATAAGTTAATAAAAATACATTGGCTGAGGAAGAAATAAAGATCCAAATACTTATTGAGGCAACCTCAGATCACTCTCTACCAAGTATCAATCCAATCCTCATACAAGTATGTGATTATAGAAGGATTGAGGTTATATCATCTGTATACACTAAACCTACAAGCTCTCACATAGTCATAGTTGAATAGAAGATCACACCGACTTCCAGTGTCGAGGAATAGGCAAGCCGACAATAACAACAAATAATGCGCGTGTCGAGGAAGACAATATACATAAAAGAGAGGACAACTTAAAAGAAAAAGAAGACAAATTTGCATTAGTTATCACAAGACCTCTTGTGGAGGAAGAGAAGAATATTGAGGAGGAAAAAACTAAGGAGCATCCAGAACCTAAAGAGCAAGAGGCTATCCAAGCCTTAGTACAATTTCCAAGTGGAACCACACCAAACAAGAAATCACATAAGAAAAAGGATAAGTCTCCTACCACATTGGTAACACTTGATGAAGTTATAGTGATTCTAAAGTGGGACACTAATAACTTGACATATGAGAAAATGAAAATTTTGCAAGGTCTCTTGAAAAAGAAAAGAAAGAAAGAAAAATTAAGGAGAGACCATCAACACAAACAGGTATTGCATGAAATAAAAGGTATATTTGTCGAAGCCTTTGAAATGGATGATGTGAATGAGAATTAACCTATTTTGGAACAATTAGTTCATATTGTTAAGAAGGTGAAAAGTGATGAAAGTGAAGCCAACGAAAATCTTATGCAGTGGTCAGAAAGAAATTTTGAGACAAAGGTACTTGAAAAGGTCTCAACTGAGATAGTAGTCAAACAGGTAGAACTTTTTGCCTTAGTGAATAATTTAGAAGAAGTTGTGAAGAATGTTTATTCTCTGTACAAGAAACTTTTTAATGTATAAAAATTCACCAAGGATAATCAAGATCTAATTGATAAACTACAACTAGACTTGAAGTCTACTGTCATTCACTAAGCATGGATGTGCAAGTTCCAGCTCCATTCATTTCACATGGTTACTTCATGCACAAGAGAGATTAGCTGAGTTGATGGCTAATGATCAAAGAATTAGAGCCAAACTAATCCCCATATAGAAAATGTTAACACCTCATATGGAGATTATTTACAAAGAAAAGGAGTTAATAGAGAGAGATCCTCATCTCTCTATTGTCGAAAGTTTGATTGATCTAGCTTCCCAACTAGAAATCAAGACACAAGTTTTGGACTCTTTGAGGTACATATGAGACAATGCCTTAGAAATGATAATGAAGCTCCACAAACCATTTTTGGATAGGTATTTCTTTACCCCTACAGACCAGCAACTTCAAGTGACAAAAACAAGGGGGAAATGACATGACATGAGTAACACAAGGGGGCAATAGTAAGACCAGTTATGATAAAGTGGGGAATGTATATACAATGATCATCAAAGAAGAGAGATAGATTAGAAAGGTATGACATACTATTTTTTAATGTAAATATATTCATTGCATGTCAAGGGTCATATATACATATATATATATATATATATATATATATATATATATATATATATATATATATATATATATATATATATATATATATATATATATATATATATATATATATATATATATATATATATATATATATAGTACAGTCTTTGAGAAGCCGAGTCAAAGTCTTAGGGGGATTACTTAAACTACTAAGTACTATTTTGCAATGTAATTGTCATGACAAAGTGTTTTTTCCACTAATGTCAAAGGGGGATATTGTTGATCCCTATGTTATGTTGTCTATTAGTGTCTAACACTTAGTCATTTTCTAGGAAATGTTGGTCGGTCACCACTGCGACCAATCCATCTTGTAAATGTTGAGTTATGTTTAGACTTGTAGTTTGTATAGTTATCGAGTAGTAGTTTGATGCAGGAGCATCCTAGGTGTAAGAGCAATCTTGCATCACCCAAAAATATTTATGTTTTTGTATTCAATAAGGGCTATCTTGTGTAGAGTTGCTATTTATGGAAACTTGCTATTTTTAGTAAGTTGGTCTTACGATCTTGAAATGTCTAATTTTACATATGGAGGTTCATCTCAGTCATATTAGCCTGCCAGCAAAGTTTCATGGCTAGATCAGGTGTAGTTTTGAAGATATTGAAGATTTTCGGTATTGGCAGCAGGGTACAGAAACTTCAAACTCAATTTTGAAGGCTTTAGAGGCCCCAGATGAGGTTGAAAATTTGTGTGATAGGTGCTTTACACAAATCAAGCCTATAGAGTGCTTCGTGGCATTTCTAGAATGGACTTATAATAGTCAATCAGGTCAATGGGTGATGACTT
The DNA here is from genome assembly GCA_027943335.1 of Chamaecyparis obtusa. Lineage (NCBI taxonomy): Eukaryota > Viridiplantae > Streptophyta > Pinopsida > Cupressales > Cupressaceae > Chamaecyparis > Chamaecyparis obtusa. Next base: position 182,368 of record BSBK01006151.1, on the reverse strand, counting down.
ATGGTCTTCAGAAGTTGGGTCACCTGAAATGGCAGAAAATAATTTTTTTTCAAAATTTATGTTTGGGTTTCAAAACTCATTTTGAGCCAACTTTGATGTAATAAATTGTAAAATAAAATAATTCTAAGTTTGGTCAGCCCTAAGGGCTAAATTTCTAGAACCTTCTCGGGCGGTGGAAATTGCCTATATAAAGAAGGCCCGTAGTGTTGTCTAGGGCAGTTCTGGGTAGTAGATCTGGGTATTGATTCGAGGCTTTGTCCTATAGAATATTGTAAGGGAATGCCCATGTGGCTTTGCATATTGTAATTCTAAAAGTTTGTAATTCCACATTTCTAGAGATAATAAGAAGCCAATTTTTTGTTCTTGCATATTATTGTTGTTGTTTCTCTATTTCTATTATGTGCTTGTGGTATTAAGGGGATCACCCTTCATCAAGTGGTATCAGAGTAGGAGTTCTTGAGTGTGTAAACAGATCACCGACTGTGAGCCAGTTTGCACCAAGACCGTGGTTAGGGTTTCAGCGCGCATCACGGAAATGCCTCCACGAAGAGAACGTGGTGGAAGAGCTGGTGCTTTGACACCTGAGGTTAGAGAGCTGTAGAGACAAGTGCGAGCATTGCAAGAAGACATTCGTAGAGGAATGAATCTTAATGTCAAAGATGAAAGTGAGGATGAAGCCGAAGAAGAATATCAAGAAGGAGAAGCTGAAATTGTGAACCAGGAGGAAGAAAGACTTTTTCGGGTGATTTCCAAGATTGGGAAAAGACCTAAGATTGAGGTTCCTACATTTTCTAGAAATCTTAACCCATAGGAATTGATCGACTGGATCAATGAATGTGAGGAATATTTTGAGTATGAAGATGTTGAGGATCCTGATAGGGTCAAATTTGCGAAAGCCAGATTGAAAGGTCATGCGAAGATCTGGTGGCAAGAAATTCAATTGGAGTGAAATAGAAGAGGGAAAGATAAAATCATAAGATGGGATCAGATGGTGGATAAATTGAAGTGACAGTTCATTCCTGTTGATTATGAGCTTGACCTACTAAAGAAAATGCAAAGTTTGAAGCAAGTAGGAAAATCTATTCAGGAGTATACAGATGAGTTCTATCGACTCCTCATCAGAACAGGCCATGCAAAAGCTGATAAGGAGAAAGTTGCCCGATACCTTAATGGGTTAAGGCCAAGCATTCAGGAGGAGTTGAATCTAGTTCGAATGAATAGTATTAAGGAGGCATACCATTTTGCCCTAAAAGTAGAGGAAAAGCTGAACAAGAAGTTTGAGATCAAACAAAATGGAAGAGGTCATGGTGGAAGATCTAGTGGACGGTCATATGGTGGCCGAAATGAAGATCTGAAAAAGAAGGATGAGGCCAGTAGCAGTTAGAATCAGAGAGGAAATAATTCCAATCATTTCCAGGATTAGAGTAATAGAGATCAGAGAGATAGAGGAAGAGGACAAGGATCTGGAAGAGGAGGCTTCCGTGGAACATGTTTTCACTATGGAGAAGAAGGTCATAGGGCATTTGAATGTCCTCAGTGCCAAGGTAGAACAAACAGGAAAAATGAAGGCCAGGCCAGAGTTGCACATGTAGATGAAGATGCTAGATCATCAAATTTTAAAGATGCTGAAAGAGGAGAAACGCTAATTAATAGAAGAGTCTTGCTAAGTGGTGAGAATGAACCTGAACAAAGGAGGAGCCTATTTCACACTAGATGCAAGTGTGAGGGTAAATGCTATGATGTGATTATCGATAGTGGAAGAACTGACAATTTGGTGTCAGAAGAGATGGTGACAAAGTTGAAGCTCAAGAGACAGAAACACCCACATCCATATCAGATTGCCTAGATGCAGGATGACCACAAGTAATGGTCAGTGAACAGTGCCTGGTAAAGTTCAAGATCGGCAGGTACCAAGATGAGGTACTATGTGATATCATCTCTATGGATGCATGTCATATGCTATTGGGTAGACCATGGCAGCTTGACAGATGTGTTGTACACGATGGTCATGTGAATACCTATTCCCTGACAAAGGATGGAGTGCGACATAAGCTAAAGCCATTGAAGGAGATCGAAGAAAAGGTATGTGGTAATGCAAGAATAACATTTTTTGATGGAAGAAAATTCCTAGATGGTATGAGGCATGAGCATGTGTGTTTTGCTTTAATTTCAAAAGTTGGTAAAGAAAAAGTAGAGGATGTACCTGTAGAGGTTGCAGATTTGTTGAATGAGTTTCAGGATATTGTATCTGATAATGTACCTGATGGATTACCACTGGTAAGGAAGATCAGTAATCAGATGGATTTGATTCTAGGAGTCAGTTTGCCAAACAAGGCAGCACACAGAATGACACCAGCAGAAAGTGAAGAGTTGAACAGATAAGTACATGAGTTATTGTAGAAGGGGTTGATTCAAGAGAGTCTGAGTCCCTGTGCTGTACCAGTGGTATTAGCACCAAAGAAGAATGGAGAGTGGAGGATGTGTACAGATTCCAGAGCAATAAACAAGATCACAATCAAGTATAGGTTTCCATTGCCATGAATGGATGATATTATGGATTGTTTGAGTGGGGCTGTGTATTTCTCAAAGATAGATCTGAAGAGTGGATATCACCAGATTTAGATCAGAGAAGGAGATGAATGGAAGACTACCTTCAAGACAAAGGAAGGACTGTATGAGTGGTTAGTCATGCCTTTTTGGCTAACCAATGCACCGAGCACTTTCATGCAGCTCATGAACGAGGTTCTGAAAGAATTTCTGGGTAAGTTTGTCATTGTTTACCTAGATGATATTTTGATTTTTAGCAAGACATTGGAGGAACATATGATGTATATTCATATGGTGTTTGAGAAGTTGAGAGATGAGAAATTGTTGATTAATTTGAAGAAGTGCAGTTTTGTGAAGAAAGAGTTAGTGTATTTGGGATTTGTAGTTTCAATAGAAGGTCTAAAAATGGACCCAGAGAAGGTACATGCTATCCTTGAATGGCCTACTCCAAGGAGTGCTACTGAGGTAAGATCTTTTAATAGTTTGGCTAGCTTTTACAGAAATTTTATCAAAAATTTTAGCAGTATTTGTGGACCCTTGACTAAAACAATGAGAGGGGATAGAAAAGAGTTTAAGTGGACTAATGGGGCAGAAAAGAGTTTTCAATTGTTGAAACAAAAAGTTATAGAACAACCTATTTTAGCACTTCCAGATTTTAATAAGGTGTTTCAAGTAGATTGTGATGCTAGTGGTACTATAATAGGAGCTGTTATGAGCCAAGAAGGTAAACCTGTTGCTTATTTCAGTGAGCAGTTAAATGATGCCAAGAGAAAATATTATGTCTATGATCAGGAATTTTATGCTATAGTTCAGGCATTAAAGAAGTGGAGACATTATCTGCTTCCTAAGGAGTTTGTTTTCTATACTGATCATCAAGCATTGCAATATTTGAATAGTCAAGGAAAGTTGAATCAAAGGCATTTAAAATGGGTTGAGTTTTTGCAGAGTTATACATTTGTTTTGAAACACAAGAGTGGAAAGTCTAATAGGGTTGTGGATGCTCTTAGAAAAAGGCATCTATTGCTAACAGAGATGTAGATTGAAGTGGTTGGGTTCAAGGAACTCAAGAATTTGTATCTAGAGGATCCTGATTTTGGTGAAGCTTGGAAAGCTTGTACAGAACCTGTTACTCTAGACAGGACGAAATGGCTGGATTTTATCATCCAAGATGATATGCTATTCAGAGGGAGTCAGTTGTGCATTCCATGAAGTTCTATGAGGGAGAATCTCATCAAGGAGAAGCATAATGGGGGATTGGCTGGACATTTTAGTCATGATAAAACCCTTGCTTTGGTTGGTGAGAATTATTATTGGCCACAATTGTAGCAAGATGTGAAGAAGTTTGTACAGAGTTGCAGAGTATGTCAGATGGTGAAAGGAGTGAAGAAAAATACAAGGTTGTATCAGCCATTACCTGTACCAGAGAAGCCTTGGGAGGATATCAGTATGGACTTTTTTCTTGGTTTACCGAGGACACGGCGGGGACATGATTCAATTTTTGTAGTAGTTAACAAATTTTTAAAGATGGCACATTTCATTCCCTGCAAGAAGACTAATGATGTTGTTCATGTAGCAGAATTGTTTTTCAGAGAAGTGGTGAGACTACATGGTTTGCCAAAGACCATAGTTTCAGATCGAGATACTAATTTTGTTGGATATTTTTGGCAGATATTGTGGAAGAAGTTGAAGACAGATTTGAAGTTCAGTTCATCACATCATCCACAGATTGATGGATAGACAGAGGTGGTGAATAGAAGTTTGGAAAATTTGCTGAGATGTTTGGTTGGAGATAAGCCAACAGGATGGGATTTGATTTTACCATAGGCAGAATTTGCATACAATAATTTTGTCAATAGGAGCACTGGTAAATCACCATTTCAGATTGTATATGGAAGTAGTCCAAGAAATGCATCTGAGTTGAGAAAGATGGATAAAGGAGAAATAAGTAGTGCTGAAGCTGAGGATTTTACAGAACATTTGAAGAACATCCATGAGGGGGTGAGGAAGCATATTACCAAGATGAATGTGCAGTATAAGACTAAGGTAGATGAGAAAAGGAGGCATAAGGAGTTTTAGGTTGGGGATGAATTCATGGTTCATTTGTGGAAGGAGTGGTTTCCAGTTGGTACATATAACAAGCTGAAAATGAAGAAGTTTGGACCATGTAAGATACTAAAGAAGCATGATTCAGAAAATGCATATGAGGTAGGATTGCCTACTGAGCTGAATATTTCACCAGTGTTTAACATTTCAGATTTGATAGAGTATCATGAAGGAGGTGTTGAAGATGAGGTTGCAGTAGCACAGTGGAGTATTCCAGCAACCAATTCAGATATCAAGGAGATTGAAGACATAATAGACAGTCGTGTTGGTAGAAGCACAAGGAATAGGACATATGAAGAGTATTTGGTCAAATGGAAAGGATGACCTGTTGAAGATTCATCATGGCTAACAAAGGAGGAGGTTAACCATCTTGGTTTTCCTTTGCACACCTGAGTCGTGACAGGGTCACTTCTCAAATTACCCTGGGTGTCTGATGTAGGAGCATCCTGGGTGTAAGAGGAATCTTGCATCACCCAAAAATATTTCTATTTTTGTATTCAATAAGGGCTATCTTGTGCAAAGTTGCTATTTATGGAAACTTGCTATTTTTAGTAAGTTGGTCTTACGATCTCAGAATGTCTAATTTTACATATGGAGGTTCATCTCAGTCATATCAGCCTACCAGCAAAGTTTCATGGCTAGATCAGGTGTAGTTCTGAAGATATTGAAGATTTTCGGTATTGGCAACAGGGTATAGAAACTTTGAACTCAGTATTGAAGGCTTTAGAGGCCCCGGATGAGGTTGAAAATTTGGGTGATGGACGCTTAGCGTAGGTCAAGCCTGTAGAGCGCTTCGTGGAATTTCCAGAATGAGGTTATAATAGCCAATCGGGTCAACGGGCGATGACTTATGGTCTTCAGAAGTTGGGTCACCTGAAATGGTAGAAAATATTTTTTCTTCAAAATTTCTATTTGGGTTTCAAAACTCATTTTGAGCTGACTTTGATGTAATAAATTGTAAAATAAAATAATTCTAAGTTTGGTCAGCCCTAAGGGCTAAATTTCTAGAACCTTCTCGGGCGGTGGAAATTGCTTATATAAAGAAGGCCCGTAGTGTTGTCTAGGGCATTTTTGGGTAGTAGATCTGGGTATTGATTCGAGGCTTTGTCCTACAGAATATTGTAAGGGAATGCCCATGTGACTTTGCATATTGTAATTCTGAAAGTTTGTAATTCCACATTTGTGGAGATAATAAGAAGCCAATTTTCTATTCTTGCATATTATTGTTGTTGTTTCTCTATTTCTGTTATGTGCTTGTGGTATTAAGGGGTTCACCCTTCATCATAGTTACTGTCGAACAAGTTAGAGGTCACTGATTACGTCAGTAGTTTCCAAGAAGTTTATGTCAAGTTGTATAGAAGACTCAGTGTCAAGCACCAATATATGAAGAATAGTAATTATTGAGCATCAGAGACTTCATATGTAGAGCAAGCCAGTTTTGACATATGTGTTTATTATGGTAGAAACACCAAGGTAAACCATTTTGGCTGACTTCTATCTGAGATTTCATAATAGTTGACAGAATCAAGGAGTTGATTATGCCTTTTATTTCTAATCATTAATCCCTATGTAAGCCATGTAACCTATTAAAAAAAGGGAATTTTTAAGTGACATAAGTAGTGAATATAGATCATTTCTTTTGATGTAGGAGCTTGATAAGATATTTATATAAGGTGAGATCTAAACCATAAAATGATGTATACAAGGGAGGAGAATAGAGGAGATCTCATGTACATAGAGCAGAGAAGTGTTTTGATTATCAGATGCATAGATTAGGAAAAGTGACTGAGAAAAGAAGTCAAGTACAAAACAAAGATATATTTAATTTTGAGATCAGATAAGTATTGGAAATTAGGAGATTTGTAATCAGCATCTAAAGTGAAAACTAAAGGATCAGGTATTGATACATTCTAGCAGGTGAATCTGGGTAAATCTCTTTATAGAGTAGTCCTAATAGGATTTCATTAATCTCTTAACTGAGTGCTTACTTAGTTGTAAGTTTCAAATCCTTCAATTAAAGTAGATTTTATAAGTTTGTAAGCTCTTAACAGGGTAGACCCCTCATAGAGTAGATCATCAGAAGTGATAAAAAATTATATCCTTAACATGGACACTTTATACTGTAGTAGTGAAGATTTGTGGGTGTCATCCCCACCCTAGTTTTAACTTTTAAGGGTTTCTAGGAAATGAAAATCTTTGTTTTATGTACTTCATTTAATGGATAAATTTAGAATCTTAGATCTATTTTAGTATTGAAATTAATTATTATGATATGTTTTTGGAATTTCATTTAAAGTATCAAACATTGAAGATATCTGACTCACCCCCCCCCCCCCCCCACCTCTCAGTATCTCACTTTTCGATATTAGATTTCCAACATATATAAATCATGAGCCACTCGAGCTAAGGATACACATCCATGTCTTGAACTCACCAATAGGTTAGAAACTAGAAATATTGCCTCACTGATCCATATGAATCCAAAAATTGCAACACTTTCACTTCTATAACAACTAGAAAATAGTTTCTAAAAAAATCACTTGTAACTCACTTGAAACATATAATGCAATCCTATGGAACTTAATCAAGATCAAGTATAGACACTCATATACAACTCTATAACTACACAACATCTAATCCTTCTTAAAACACTATACTGAATAAACTAGGAAGACTATCCAAAAATAATGAAATATATTGACATCAGTGAAAAAAATTAATGTCAAAATATTACAACATATTTATGCGATATAGTGTCAAATTCAAGATATATAATTTATAAAATCCAATCAGAAAAAATGGTATACTCAATACAGATGTGAAAATCATAGAATATGAAGCACATAATGGAACTTTTGATAAAACAATCAATATGGAAATTGACCTAACACAAGAAGAAAATGAATATTTTGTAACAATAAGAACCCCTTCAAATGATACTCCTCCTACACCCATTCAAAGTTAATAAAGTGGACAACAAATAATACCATCAAGGGTAAGGGAAGCAACACAAATTCAACAAAGTACACCATCAATTGTGTACAAAAAACCATCATCATTTGGGACTCTTCGTAATGGACCATCAAGTCGATGATCTATAAGTTCAAGTGAAATATAAAACCCCCCAATAGTTATCTTAAGGAGACAAAAAATCAAAACTCTATGAGATGTTTATGAGAGAAATGATGGTGAAGTTAGTGTTAATCAAAATTTTCTTTTTTGATTTATATCCACATGTGGATGATTGAATTTACTTTGATTAAGAAAATAAATAAGAAAAATGGCTGTATGAAATGGATGAAGAAATAGATGTTATAGGAAAGAAATAAAAATAGGAATCAATAAGTCTTCCATATGGAAATTAATTAATTGGACCAAATTCGGTTTACAAAAATGAATTGAATGTGACTGGTGAGGTGTAAAAGCATAATGCAGTTCTTGTAGAAAAAGGTTATTCAAAACAACCTAGGGTAGACTACATTGATATATTTGCACTAGGGGATCATTGATGCATAGCATGGATAGAAGTGATCATAATTTCTTAGACAACTAAAAAGTTTGGAAGAACCTTGGAGTCATTACACAATAGAATTCCTCCATAACCACCCTTATTCCTTGTATCTTTTCAATTTGGTTTTTTCTTGTAAGAATTTGCAAATAGCAAAGATTGAACCAAGGATCTAGAGGTTAAATAAAACCACAAGAGATGATATGAATGCAGTGATGGATATTGAATTGATCCAATGAATTTACCTTTAATGATTGATTACATAATAGGCCTCCTTATATAGGAAAGGTGATATGAGAGAATGATAAGGAGTTGATAAGCTATTACCTATGCTAGGTGTAATCACATGTCCACCAAATGTGGATCATCCTCCATTATGCAATAAATTATGTGCAATGGATTAGGATGATAATGTGATAAGAGCACTAAAGGTGGATCTAGCACCAAAAGTGGAATTCCTCCTACACCATGTGCTTGAATGACGTACACACTCCTAGGTGTCTCAATCACTAACTACTATGCAATGCATTAACCTAAGTAAGATTAAGTAAAGTGTAATTAAGAATATTTAATTACACCAACACCCCCCCTTAAGTGTAACTTAGGGGAATGCACTTAAAATCACAATGTAAGATGGATCCTAGCAACTAGGCCATGTTAGGTACCCATGTACTAAATGCAATACATGAAATGCATAACTCTCATAAAGTGGAGAAAGAGGGAAAACCTCATGGAAAAAACCCTCCCCCAAAAAGAGAGAAGAAAACAAGATGCATGGATGGATGGAGTACTCAAGACCCCCCAACAACTACATACATCATGTATATACAAAGAAGTATCCCCCAATAAGAAGGATAGTTGGAGACATGATATCCCCCCCATAATGTAGAAGCTCCCATGTTGATGAAGAGTACCTGCAAACAATAGATCAACCAATGCTTACAAGAAACATGTCTCCCCTTAGGAAGAAATAGATACATCAAATGATGAAGAAGCCAATCCTTGTGCAAATGGAATGAGGAAGAAGATGAAGATCTCCATGCATGAATCTCTGAAGACTGAGTAGGACTCTCCAAGCTCAAACAATCTATCACCTCATGTGACAAATCAAATGAAGGAGAAGAATCAAGAACACCAATCTCCAAAGAAGGTGAAGAAGTATCCCCAACTATGATGAAACTATCATCAAGGGAAAGAGAAACCCCCTCATGTATGTCTTCCAAATCTGCATCATGAGAATCAACAAATGCTGAAGATGCATACAAATAACTTCATCACACTCTACAAGATCTGAAACACTATGATCATCCTACTGAATAGTAGAGCCCATGTCTGAAGAAGTAGGAAGTGGACAAGTAGGAAGATCAACACTTGTCTCAACAACAAAATGATTCAAGTGCCCAAAGTTCTCCTCATAATGATCCCTTAGCAAAGGGATGGGTACATCATGAATATCATTATCATTATCTACAAAATTTGAAAAAGAATACAAGCAGGATGTATGATCAACAACTCCCATAGCTATGACATCTCTAGACTCCATGTCCCTAATGTAGACATAATCAGGAGTGAACTCAACAATTTTACCTTGTGCCCCATGTGTAATTTGGTAAATAGAAAGGAGATTAGTGGTCAAGGATGGTACACAAAGAACATCATTAAATGTCCCCTCTCCCATAGGAATAGAACCTTTCCCACAAACTCTCATGAATGTGTTGTTACCCATCAAAATATTAGGAGAATTACAAGGCTTAATAGAAGAAAACATATCCATAGAAGATGCCATATGATGTGATGCACCTGAATCAAGAAGCCATTTACCCTTCTCAGGATGTGTGGAAGCCAAGAGTGCTTGTCCTTTACCTTTATCATTGGATGATGATGTAGATGTAGAAGTTGTCGAAAGTGTAGAAGGAGTAGACACTAATGAGGGCAACTTAAGGTTGTGCTTTTGAATAATGTGAGTTAGCTCATCAATCTTCTTTTGAAAACACTTATGCTCATCATGTCCTAGCTTTTTAAAATAAGCACATTTATCTCTCTTTCTTCTAGATGATTCCTCTCTTGAAGAGGAATTGGATTCAGTAGTATTGTGTGAAGGAGATTCATTACCTTTGTCATGAGGCTTAGGATCCTTATGATGTTTCTTTCCTTTTCCATTAGAAGCCTTTGATGCGGATTCACTTGCAACCAATGCATGATGTGTGGAAGGCTTCAATTGTCCCATGTGTGCCAACTTTTCTTGTTCCCTTGTGAGTTGCATTGCAAATTCATTAAGAGAGGGCAATTTGTATGCACTACCAAGAGCATCCATAGTAGCATAGAATGTAGAAACAAAGATAGAATAATCAAGACCAAGTTTGGAAAGAATAGAAAAGATCAATTGTTCATCCCCTTTAACAATGCCACATGTAGAAAGCTCCAATCTAATAGAATTGAACTTAGAGAAAAAGTCTTGAATATTGTCAAAATCACTAGGATTTAGACATACTAGATCATTCTCTAATCTGAATTTTCTCATTCTATCAGGTTTACCAACGAGTCCTTCCAATATGACCCAAGCATCATGAGGATGTGTGCAAGATGCAATATGAAACTACAAGTCATGAGAGATGAATGATCTAAGAGAGCCAAGTGCTTTATCCCTTTGATCAAACCATTTTCGCCTTTGTGCAACACCTGTTTGAGGTTCTTGATCCTGCCCAATAGTCATTCTAAGCAATCCAATACTCAACAAATGATCACTTAAAGAAACCTTCCATTCATGGTAGTTATATGGAGTGAGGATTTTAACCTTTGAATTATCCATATTGAAACCAAATAATGACTGATAACTCCTTCAAACGAGTGATTTAAATCAGAAAACTAAAATCCAAGGATTAACCAAGTGCAATTATAGCCCCAAAATGACCTATTTCTAAAAGTGATATGTCCACCCAAAATCACTAAAATCTGATTATAGATCTAGAAAGTAGATTAAAAATCATGCACTTTCAAAAAAAATTCACCTCGAAATGTTGCCATATGTGCCCAAACGAAGCCCTGAAAGTTGTAGAAATCAAGAATAAACAAGAATAGTCAACAAAATATGCAATTTTTGACAAATGTGGCCACCAAATCACCAAAATAATACCATCACTGGATTCTTCGGGATATTCTACCCAATTTTTTAAAAAAATTACACCCGATTTAGAGCCCGGATGACCAAGTTATGGCCTCCCAAAGTCGGACTGTCAAAATGAAAACTTCAATGGGGAGGCTTGAGAATTTTCAAACCCTGCTGATGTCAGAAAAACTATCACACAAATTTGATGGTCATATGGTCCTTGCAGAAAGCCAATTTTGCCCTGTTTTGATGGCTAAACTGTCGTCAATTTTAGGCACATGCACATAACGATGTCAGCAAAAAAGTTGACCCCACTGGCTGACATGGTGGCTGACTAGGCTATTGACATGATATTTTGTACTTATGACATGGAAATCCATACTATTGATAGTGCAGTGTGATGTGGCACAGTGACTGTGTTTGCCCGTACAGTGATGTGGCAGATGACTTTTCTTAGGCTGCTGACATGGCCTGTTCGAGTTCATCTATGTGGGTAAGGGGTTACCACATGGTGCCGTCTGGTAGAGGAGGTGACATGGTATGGGTAGGCCATGTGGCACCCTATTGGCATCCGCATGCCGGGAGGAGCAATCCATGTGGCAGTGGCCGGGGAGCCGCAGATCTTCGGGGAGCGCAGAGGTGGAAAGCAGTGGAGCTGTGTTGTCTTGGAGTGCTAGCACTGTCTTGAAGCGGTGTTGTGGGACTTTAATCCCACATTGCCAAAAAATAAGGCAATATGGGTTTTTAAATAGAAGACCGCCCACATGCAAACCAAATGGCTGGCTTGGGCCTGCTCTCGCCTACAAGCTTGTGATTGGTGCTGGTGCGCTAGATGACATCATCATGATGTCTTGTGGTTGAATAATTAGAGAATATTCTATGATAAAATAGGGCATGTATGAGGCCCAGAGATAAAAATTTTACAGAAAAAAATCCCAAATAAATTGCAGATAAATTTATGGGGGTAGATCGGGTCGTACGGTCCCATTTGCAAAAAAAAATTGCCTCGATTTTGACTTTCACCAAATATAGGGAAATTTATAGTTGATCTTAACCGAAGTGGCCTCCCAGATGCAATGGTGAGGTCGGATCTACTCCAAGATGCCTCTATCGCACACTGGTTTCCAGATCTAAGATTTGGACCTTCAAAGCTTGCATCAAGATCTCTTCAAATCGGTTGATCTAAACACTCCAATGCCTCGGAAACCATGTAAGAATTTTCAAATACCAACTATTGAACCAAGGATCTAGAGGTTAAAGAAAAGCACAAGAGATGATATGAATGCAATGATGGATATTGAATTTATCCAATGAATTCACCTTTAATGATTGATTACATAATAGGCCTCCTTATATAGGAAAGGCGATATGAGAGAATGATAAGGAACTAATAAGCTATTACCTATGCTAGGTGTAATCACATGTCCACCAAATGTGGATCATCCTCCATTATGCAATAAAGTATGTGCAATGGATTAGTATGATAATGTGATAAGAGCACTAAAGGTGGATCTAGCACCAAAAGTGGAATTCCTCCTACACCATGTGCTTGAATGAGGTGCACACTCCTAGGTGTCTCAATCACTAACTACTATGCAATGCATTAACCTAAGTAAGATTAAGTAAAGTGTAATTAGGAATATTTATTTACACCAACAGTTCTTATATAAATTCTAGAGAAAACTTAATAACAAAAATGTAAACATAGGTTTAGATACCTTTTGGAACTTACAACACATACATGAAAATGAGATAGGATTACTTTGTAATGATAGGGGTAAATTTTGACCATCTTAGTTACATAATTAGGCCTAATGGGCATTTAGACTTTTAAGAAACTTTGGTCATTGTCTCTAAAAGACTCAAAAATGGTATTCAATAAATGACTTGTCCTAGGAAGGGTTGAAACACATCTCTACTATCTAACAATGGTCCAATCCACTCTTGGATTGGTGTAATGAAAATTATGCTTTCACATCTATGGTGTTGGTAGTTCCCTTTGATCTTCAACTTGTAGATTTATACTTTGATGGATAACTTAAATAATACTTTGACTCTATCACCACTCAGAAAGTCTATAAGGAAGAGAGCCAATTAACAAGGATCAAAAGAGATCCTCCTACACTTTGAGCCTTAATGCTTAGGCGGGTGTACCCTTGACTCACTTCTTCAAAGGAGTCTCAAAATGTTATACAACTATACTCTTTACTAACTGATTTAAGGATTTGATCATTTAATTTGTTTGTGTGGTTAATAACAATGAAATGCCTCCAGAGGATGGACTAGTGCCTTAACCTAGGGCAAAGAGTCACCCAATTACATACATTAACTGAAGACCTTAACTCAAACCTAATTGAATCCAGGATAAGTGCTTTGCCTATTACCCCTCTCCCTCAAATACAAGGACATCAAATTCTTACTTGGTTGTAAACTCACTGAACCCACCTTAAAAAATTTAATCCTAACTTTGGTAGGAACTTAGAGATGACTTCACAATACTCTTTGTTTACCATATGCTAATACACTTTGTGACACTAACATATATGAGCTTAGAACCAAAACAAGAAGACATACACAAATGCAAGATTGGAACTCAATAAAATTCTCATTAATATATTTAGAATCGATATACAATCAGAACAACACAAAGATAGGAAAAGACCCAAAATCCAGGTCCTCTATCAGTATAACACCATTAAAAACCAGGGACCAAAAGAAAAGTTTTGGAATCCACACTCAGTCAAAAATTTTGTAATATATACCCCCTAGTCATCTTGGAATCCTCAAAGAGAATGCAACAAGCTACGGATGACTAGGGTTAGGGTTTAAACCACCCAACCAACTGGAAATGGTCACAAATTAATTGCAAGGGATGAAAACCAGTCGGCCAAGCCTGAGGAAGATTTGCACTCATGATAGATCTCAGGGAAAGTACTACAAATCATGAAAATTTGAAATTACCAACCCCTTTTTGGCCACCTGCAACATGCCTCGAGCACAAAACCACACAGTATAGACCCTGCAAATGAACACGGCACACTCTAGGCCACACTGCAATGGAAAATAGATCATCTCTTACCAGCTCCAGTCACTTCTACATTAAATTTTAGTCCTTCTGGTAGTAGGAAAAAACCCTCAAAAATTTGAATTTGAAAAACAACGGTCACCTTATGGCACCTGTAGTGAATCGGTGGTCAAAATTTGAATCTGGATCAACTTTAAGTCGTGACCATCTGATTCCTCCTTTTCACGGTCTTTTATGACTTAACTTTAAAAGGAATCCTGGTTTACATTTAGTGACCATGCGACAATGCTTTTTCCTATTCGTGGAAAGAAAACCTTAACATATCTTTAACTCCACAACCTGGTGAACAAAGGAAGATACTTGACCTTGGTCCCTTTTCAGCGAACTGGTGACTAAACGATACCTCCAAGTCACAGAATACTTTATGCCTTCACCAAATTATTTAGTTATTACACAAACACTTGTTTGCTAAGTCACTAAGCCTTTTGGAACATTACCACTTTATTTCATGAATGAGTGAACAGAGGAAAACTGACTTATCTTAGCAACACCTGGAAAATAAGTGACTGAATGGAAATCAACCATTCACAGAAAACCTTATACTATCACTAGATATTTTAGCAATCATGCAAATGCTTGTTCGCTGAACCATAAGCTTTTTGGAACTTTGCTACTTTTTCTTCGCGAATGAGTGAACCCTTTCAAAATTTGTCAGCCGCTAAAAAATTTATCAAGACCGCCAAACCCCACCTAGGCCCACCTACAAACTTGCCACATGTCATTATATCATTCGCTATAATCACTCGATCACCCCTGACACAGGAACCACTGACATGTCCAAGTAAGATGCGAGATCAATGGATGGCGCATGATCTCATGGGGTAGGAATATTCCTTGAGATCATGCACCAACCGTTGATTGAAAAACCTTCTCTGCAAGCCCCACTGACAAGATCCTTCTTAGCAACATACCATCCAATGAGAGAATGCCAACTGTGCCAACATGGCAGTGGACCCACATTACTTTATCACCTCTGAGAAAAGTAAGATCAACGACTAGCGTAAGATCTCAAACCTTTGACAAAACCCATAAGATCATACACCATCCGTTGATCTTTTGACAAGATTAGGACCCTCTGACACATCCGAAAACTAGGTCCCACTGACAGCATGCCATGGTGCTAATACATGGACGAATAAAATATCACAAAATGTGCATACATGTCACCCTGGATCCACTAATCCTTTACAAGAATCAATGGCTGTCGCTATATCACTGCGTTAAAGATCGAGCATGTCATCCTGGTAGAATAACGATTGCCACAAGATTAGACCAAAGTTTAATATGCCTAGACGCCAAGAGAACTGGTCCCACTGACAATATTTTGAGTCATTAATATGTGGGACAATGAGAGACTACCAATCGTGCACACCTATCGAAAGGTCCCACTTCTTTGAAATGCTGTGTCATCAGGAAAGACCAACAATCGGTGTAAGATCTCAAGCTTCTGACAAATTTTATGAGAACTTACGCTAACCATCACATGGAGATGTTGTTAGAAGACCGGGCCTAGAAAATAACATGAACACGCAACCAAAGAAAAGGAAACCACCACGCCAAGTCACAAACTATTAAGAGATAAGCTGCTAGGAACAAGAGAATACGCGACCACAGTGTTCACCCAATCGTCAAGAGGAAAGATAAACTGCTAGGGAACCAAGCGAACCAATGACAAATGAGTAATCGCCAATTCATAGAATGAAAAGTTATGACCGCTAGGCAACACGTGAACAAGTGACAAGTAGGTAATTGTCAGTTCACCGAAATAAAAGACAAACCATCTAAGGATTAAACAAATACGCAACCAACGGGGAAAGGAAATGCGCACATGCATTTAAAAGTTTTTAAGTGGCCTGAAAAGGTAATGAAGAATTAGAATAGGGCTAGGCTATGTCCTACCAACGGCTAGTTTTTTGAATATTCTGCTTAGGGTTTCAAAGCCAGGGACATAAAAATGTCTGCAGGGACTAGAAGAAACATGCTAAGGCCATGAAATTTTGCAGGGAAAGACCAAATAAAAGATAGAAAACCATGCAAATTCTTTCAAGTGCTAACATATGGTTTTCAATATGATACATGAAGATATCAAACTTTCACATCTTCACCACATGTGTAAACCTATATCCTCGATCCTTCAACTTTAGCATATTTAAGAGAACATTTATATATTTCATTCCATCAAGATTTATGATTTTTCACCAATAGAATGTAATTATATACAGTATTCTTTGTCTTTAGATAGCCTAGATAGGGTTTAAATTCTCCTAAGAAGAAATCCCTATATCTCCTTCAAACCTTAATGAGTTTGAGAAAAACAAAGTTAAATGTAAATTATAGTCAAAGCCAGGGACATAAAAATGACTGCAAGGACCAGAAGAAACATGCTAAGGCCATGAAATTTTGTAGGGAAAGACCAGATAAAAGATAGAAAACCATGGAAATTATTTCAAGTGCTAATAGTGGCTATGTTTGGGGATGTCTAGCTCTTGTAGGCACAGCAAGAATCTAGAATCACTGGTTATAGCAGACTACCTACTGGACAAAATTTTGAACAACTAAGAGCCACAGGGCAAAACCCTAAGAACAAGACAAAATAGGATAGAGGCAAGCAACTTATTTACAGAATTTACAAAATGTACAATCCTAACTACTATTCATGGAAAACAAAATACTTTAATTGAAGTATTTCTTCAAGAATTGTCCATGAACTAGCAATTCTTGAACTTCACCATTTAATTCCTTGACAATGTATGAATCTTGGCCCCATTTCTCATGAATTAGATATGGCCCTAGCCAAATGGGATCAAATTTACCATGTTTTCCTTTATCCTCCAATTTTGAATTCCAAATTAATACTAAATCACCAGGCTCAAACATCCTGTCAATAGCCTTCTTGTCATATAAATTTTTAACCTACAACTGCAATCTGGCATTCCTTGCAACTGACTCTCTTCTAGTCTCATCCAGCCTAATGAGGTCCTTAATTCTTAACTACATCTCATCATCTATGTCATCATAATATAACTAAACAAATTTATACATTTCCAATAAATTATTCTAAGGCATTCTTGCATGTATTCCATATACTAGGTCAAATGGCACACAACCAATTACCCTCTTCATAGTCACCCTATCAGCCCATAGAGTTAATGGAAGCTTTGAATTCCATGCCCTCTTATTCTTTTCAAGAATCCTCTTTAAGATCTTAATCACACTCTTATTAGTAGATTCTTCCTGTCCATTTCCTTGTGGATTATAAGGTGAGGAAATAGAAACTTGAATTCCTAAACCTTTGCAAAAGTCCTTACATTCAGTAGACCTAAAGCACATTGCATTATCACTTACTATTCTCTCAGGGAAACCAAACCTTGTAATAATATTATTCAATAGAAAATCAATTACCACTTTACTAGTTGCATTTCTTGTAGGTATAGCTTCTACCCACTTTGTAAAGTAATCAGTGGCAACTAAAATCCATGAGTGTCCTCCACTTGACTTGTTTGGTATCTCCCTTATGAAATCAATTCCCCATTGTTGGAAAGGAGCTTGAACTTCTACTAGTTTTAATGGCACATTACTTGCAAATTTTAGCTTACCAGAGAACCTTTGACAAGCATCAAACCTCCTGACCAACTATTTTGCATCCTTGAAGATTCTGGGCCACCAAAATCTTTCTCTCAAGACCTTTTAAGTAGTTGTTTTACCCATATAATGTCCACCACAAACTCCCTCATGCATTTCTTTCAACAATACTTCAGCCTGACTCTCATCTACACATTTCAAAAGTATGCAATCCAAATTCTTTCTATACAATTTACATTTCACAATTACATACTTGATGGCCTTTAATTTTAATGTCCTCTTTTGATTATCATTCAGCCCATCTAGACATCTCATGTTCCTTAAGTAATAAATAATATCTTGATACCAAACACAATCATCCATATCACATGTATAATCAATTTTAGAATGATTTTCTTGATTTGCATCAAGATTGGATTGAGCCATCAGTTTTGCCAATCCTTGTCCTCTAACCAATTTAGTAATCTGGACATCAATGTTGAATTCTTGGATCCTATTGATCCATCTACATCTTCTCCCAGATACCTCTTGCTATGAGAAAATATCCTTCACAGCTGCACTTGGCACAAAAGCAATCACAACTGCCCCCATCAAGTAACACCTAAAAGCCTTGACTTCCTTCACAAGTGCATATTCTTGTTTTTCATTTTTCATCATTCAATTTAGTAGCTTGCAAAGATTTACTAAAAAATGCAATAGGCTACTCAAAACCATCCTTATTCTTTTGTAACAAAACTGTAGCAATAGTGTGAAAGGATGCAAAGGAAAAGATGTGCATTGGGACATTATAATCAGGTGCCTTAAGCACTGGTGCATCTTTAATAGCCTACTTGATATTTTTGAAAGCCTCATCAGGCTCACCTTCCCAATTGATTGCAGATCCCTTCTTCAGCATCTTAGAAATAGGTCTAGTAACCTCTGCAAAATTTGTCACAAACCTCCTTAAGAAATTGACCTGACCAAAGAAGGACTAAATCCCCTTAACATTATTTGGTCTCTAGATTTTATTAATGGCTACTACCCTCTCAGGGTCAATTCTCACTCCTTGCTTCCCAACCAAGTGGCCAAGCAACTTACCTTCAATAACACCAAAAGCACATTTCCTTGGGTTTAATAAAATACCAAATTCCAAGGCCCTCACAAATATTTTTTTCTAAATGAGTACAATGGTATTCTTCCTTCTTGGAATAGGCAGTTAAATCATCTTGATATACAACAAGGAAATCACTTATGAAATTTGAAAAGGCAACATCCATTATCCTCTGAAAAGTAGCACTGACATTTGTGAGACCAAAAGGCATTCTCACATTAACACATGTCCCCCAAGGTGTTTTGAAAGTTGTCTTGAACTATTCTGATTCCTTAACAATGACCTGATTATAACCAGAGAAACCATCCATCATAGACATCAATTCTAATTTGGTTACTCTCAGCAACATAGCTTCCATATTGGGTAGACAATAGTTATCCTTTAATGAGCTGATCTTCAAATTCCTAAAGTCCACACAAAGCCTGATGTCACCATTCTTTTTCCTCACAGGAACAAGATTTGACACCCAAGAAGAATTCCTTATAGGCTTGATAATGGCAGCATCTCTCAACTTCATCAACTCTTCTTGCATCTTGGGTGCCAAAGTAGGATTAATAGGCCTTTATTTTTGCCAGAAAGGTTTAGCATCTTCCTTCAATGGAATAATATGTTGAAACAAATCTTCTCTATAAACCTTTAGGTCATCATATGACCATGCAAAAACATGCCTAAATTTTCTTAATAAATCAATCAAAGATTTCTTTACCTTTTGAGATATATCTGTACCAATGTATACTTTCTTTCGTGCCTCATGTGTTCCAAGATTTATCTCCTCTAGATCAACATGATCTTCTCTTTTGATATTCTTTTGAATTCTATCCCGATTATCAAAGACAGTCTTGAAAATAACTAGCCCCTTGGGCACCTTGTTAGTACTAAGTTGAATGACCTCATTGCCTAAGACAACCTCTTTTCCTTCTATAAACTCAACCAAGGCTGAGCAATCAAATTCTTGACCATGATACTGATCTTCACAACTCCTAAACTTCAAGATATCATTATCATCATCAAAAACTTATGAATTTTCAATATTATCTAGTATACTAGGCCTAGCCTAAATTTCAACTTTAGAGATACCAGGAAATGTAACATCATTGGGATTGATTACAATATTGGCTAACAAGTTAGCCATCTTATTGTTACTCCTATCCTTCCATTCAATATTGAAGGCATAAAATTGTTCAATCAAGTTCCAAACTGCATTCCTATATTGTTTTAACCTCTTGTTCTTGGAAGCATATATTGACCTGACTTGGGACACCACCAACTCAGAATCACCAACAACACTTAAGCACTTAATACCATGTTTTTGTGTCAACCTCAGTCCTAACAGCAATGCCTCATATTCTACTTTATTGTTGGTACAAAAGAAATTCAATGTGAAAGAGAATTTGTAGGTGTTTCTATCAAGAGAAATAAGTAAAATACCTGTTCCTGCTCCATGCTTGCAATTTGCACCATCAAAGTACATTACCCACAAATCACCCTTCATAGAATTAACACTTACCTCAACAGAGATAGGTGACAAAATAGGTTCATTTTCAAGTACAAGGATCTTTTCCCTAAAAGCATTAATATCAATATCCACAAAACATGTAGTCTCATTATCAACATTCCTTTCAATCATGTGGCATACTCTTGGCTCTCTCTCAATCTTGACAAACTAATCATCAATCTTGAAAGTGGCATAGGGCAGATCACACTGTAAACTTCCACCGATGGCAGCACTCCACCTTCTAGATAGCAGCATCCCATAATGAGGAGGGATGTCCACCACCAAAACACTCATTGTTAACTCTTTCTTTGGATATGCTGCCAACCTATATGGCATTGCATTGATAGTCCCAATAATTGGTACCTCCCTCTAATCCATTGCACAACATCTGCCTTGAACTGTATCAACTTTAAGGCCCAACTTCTCCATGATCTTGAAAGGCATGATAGTATTAGAGGCACCACTATCAATCATACAATTTCTTAGTTTCATTCCATTCACAAGAACACTTAAAAAGAATGGATCAATATTTTCAAGGCTGGCATTGACAGAACTGTCCAAATATATAGGAGGAATTTGAGACAATTCCCTGAGCAGCAACACCTTTCGAATCTTTATCCTGAGATCCATTGCATGCAACATCATTGTTATGAACATTATCTACCCATGCAATAGCTCTATCTTTGTGTTCAGGGATCCTCAACAATTCTGACAATGGAACCTTAACTATAATTTGGGACAATACAGATAACATATCAACAGGAGCAGTGGAAGGAATCTCAATCTACACTGCTCTAGTATCTTTTTGCTTATTTGATACATTAGGTGTATTGGCCACCCTCATTTTTTCAATCTTATCCATTGTGTTAATTGGCTTCCCAATCTCATTAGAAATTATTTCAACTCCAACTCCCTTAGGCTCATAATTCTTACCTTTTACATTCTTTAAATTCACCATGTGATCACCTTTTGATTTGTTCTCATTAGTCTCTCTGGAGTTGGTACTCTTTATAAATAATCCTGTAGCTTTCTCATTTGTATTCCTTTCCACCATGCCTCTAGTTTGCACTTGGGCAATCATTTTTATAGTAATCCTATCCATCTCTTCTTTAGAAGATCTTCTTAAATTCACTAGCTTAGAAGAAGAGTTCATGTTACATGTCTTCTTATCAATGTCTTCACTATCAGAAAAAACCTCTTGATGAAAAAGGGCTTGATTATGTCTCTTCACATTTACATCTGCCTCTTCATCAAAATCAAAATCATCTTCATATCCTAGATATGAAGTAGCCATGTTGCATCCAACATCATCTTGATCTTCTTCTTCATCTATCTCCTCATTGCCACAATCCTGATTTGCAGCCATAGAATGTGCAACCACACAATGCTCTGCAGAATGAGGGGACTAGCATGCAACACACCAAGGTATGTCCTCCATGAAATTTATTGAAGCTTTTTGTAGAGGGTCAAGGACACCTCTATCATTGTTACCTCTTTCCGTAGGGACAATAGGCTTGCCATCCTTCCATTGGGTGTTGTAGGGGTAGTTCTGCAATCTATTCTTCTTATTGAAATTCTTGCTGAACTGAGGCCTCTCATTGGTAGGAGCACTAATGTTCCTATTTGTAGGTGCCTTCAAATCCTTCAATGCATTGAGCACCTTATCCAATTTATCTTCTTCTTTCCTCTTAGTTCCAACATTCCTATCATTTTCTTTTTTGTATTTCTTGTCCCCAAACAACTTTGGGTCCTCTCTCTTTCCACCCAATTTCCCTGATATTGTCATATTGTTCTCAATGTTGATAGCAATCCTAAAAGCATCTCTAAGAGTTCTTGGTTCCTTGTCCCTCAATAGGTATCCCATCTTTTTATCAAATGCATTGAAGTATGTAGTTAGACAAACATTGTCATCTAACTACATAACTTGGAACAACTTATGCATACCCTTCTGAAATCTCATGTTGAATTCAGCTGCAGACTCATTCTAATTTTTCTTTATGTTATTGAATTAATTCAACATGAAACTAGCATTAGCCCTATCACCATACTTCTCTTTAAAACATCTTTCAAAAGAATCCCAAGTATCAATACATTTATTAGGAAGTCTCTTAAACCAATCTCTAGCATCCTCCATTAGAGATTGAACAAATAATTTCATGACTACATCCTCATGCTCTACCTCATAATCATTAAGCATATCAAAAAATAACCTAAGATGCTCCTCACAACTAATAGCATTATTACCAGCAAACTTAGGTACCTTATCTCTTATATCATTTGGAAAAGCATTCGAGTAGCCAGGAATTCCATCAAAACTAATTTGCCTATAGCCTTCTAGTTGCATAGGTCTTCTTTGAAAGCTTGAACTAGTGTTAACCCTAGGATCAACATTAGCATTTACATTTACTTGTGCATTTGACTACTGTCTAGGATCAGAACCTATCCTAGCAGATGAAGAAGGAATTGAACTAGTAGCATTACTAAGTGGAATAGTAGTAGTCATAGATGGCATACCTAGTTCAGTAGCAGATGGACCAAGAGCATTAGCTGATGAAGCCTTCAAGAACTGGATCTTTCTTCTTTTTTTTGCAATGGAGGCTTCAATTTTAGCCTTCTTTAGTTCTTTTGCAAGGTCCTCATCTTCTTTTCTTCTTCTTTCTATCTCTGTGTCCTTATTTGAATTGGGTGGTGGGACCCCTAGTATGGTCACTGATCTACTTGTTTGATGTCCCACCATCTTCTGGTTTCCTTTCTCAACAGTGGTAACAACAGGCCTAGTGATCTCATGCCCATCTTTATCTTTAGGGAGGGAAGCATAACTTTTAACCTATCTAACTATAGAACCCTCCTGATCAAACTCCTGATCTTGTAGTAAGCACTCCTGCTCACTCCTCAAAGCCTCAAGATCACCAAAAACATTATGTTGCAAAGTTTTAGGAGCAAAAGCAAGCATCTTGTTTTTCTCTTTCATTTCATTAATCTTTCAAAGGAGAGACTATCTTTCTATTAGAGCATTCACCTTTTCAACTTCTCTCTCCTCTTGTAACCTCTTATGTATGGCATCTTGCTCTACCAACTATAACCTTAGTGCATTTAAATCATCTGGATCTATCATAATGTCATCAGAACTTGATGACACATCCATATTATTGATATTTTGATATGGGAAGTGGACTTGCCTTGGCCTCATGGGTTCTCTTCTGAAATTATCTTCATTAAGATCTAAATCAATCTCCAAACCCATCTCTCTAGCTTGTTCATCTTGACTTGTAGGCAATGGACCTTTGTCTTGAAATATAGCCTCTAGGGTATCATAAAATCTATCTTCAAAGTGACCACCATCTAATCTAGAAACTCTATCCTATGAACCTTCCTCAGTTGAGGAAACATGTGGTGCTCTACCTCTAGTATTTATTTGTTCTCTCATGGGAGCACTAGTAGACTCACCATTTCTTCTAATCCAACTCTTCTTCTCCTATCTAGGTAATTGCTCTAGAGTGACCTCTGGATTCTTTCTGACAAAGGACCTAGTATTCCTCCTCTTGTCCATGATTTATAGCTTATAGCACTAGTTCTTAATCTTTTGAGTTGCCACCCACCTAGATGGGAAATCTTTCAACTGAGTACAATAGGAAAAAAAGAGTGCACTTTGAAAACCTTTTCTCTAGACTCTCCCCAACAAAGTCGCCATTTTGTTGGTGACTCGGATAGGTAAATCAATCTGGTCACCAAAAGATTTTGAGTATAACAACATAGCCCAACCAGAGATTCTAACATATATACTTCTTCATTGTTGTTCTCCCTAGTAGAGTCACCATTTTGTTGGTAGTTCCCTTTGATCTTCAACTTGTGGATTTATACTTTGATGGATAACTTAAATAATACTTTGACTCTATCACCACTCCAAAGTCTACAAGGAAGAGAGCCAATTAACAAGGATCAAAAGAGATCCTCCTACACTTTGAGCCTTAATGCTCAGGCGGGTGTACCCTTGACTCACTTCTTCAAAGGAGTCTCAAAATGTTATACAACTATACTCTTTACTAACTAATTTAAGGATTTGATCATTTAATTTGTTTGTGTGGTTAATAACAATGAAATGCCTCCAGAGGATGGACCAGTGCCTTAACCTAGGGAAAAGAGTCACCCAATTACATACATTAGCTGAAGACCTTAACTCAAACCAAATTGAATCTAGGATAAGTGCTTTGCCTACTACCCCTCTACCTCAAACAAAAGGACATCAAATTCTTACTTGGTTGTAAACTCACTGAATCCACCTAAAAGACTTTAATCCTAACTTTGCTAGGAACTCAGAGATGACTTCACAATACTCTTTGTTTACCATATGCTAATACACTTTGTGACACTAACATATATGAGCTTAGAACTGAAACAAGAAGACATACACAAATGCAAGATTGGAACTCAATAACATTCTCATTAATATATTCAGAATCAATATACAATCAGAAGAACACAAAGATAGGAAAAGATCCAAAATCTAGCTCCTCTATCAGTATAACACCATTAACAACCAGGGACCAAAAGAAAAGTTTTGGAACCCGCACTCAGTCAAAAATTTTGTAATATATACCCCCTAGTCATCTTGGAATCCTCAAAGAGAATGAAACAAGCTACAGATGACTAGGGTTAGGGTTTCAACCACCCAACCAACTAGAAATGGTCACAAATTAATTGCAAGGGATGAAAACCCGTTGGCCAAGCCTGAGGAAGATTTGCACTCATGATACATCTCTGTGAAAGTACTACAAATCATGAAAATTTGAAATTGCCAACCCCTTTTTGGCCACCTACAACACGCCTCGAGCACAAAACCTACAGTACAAACCCTGCAAATGAACACGACACACCCTGGACAACACTGCAATGACAAATAGATCATCTCTTACCAGCTCCAGTCACTTTTGCATTCAATTTTAGTGCTTCTGGTCATAGGAAAAAGCCCTCAGAAATTTGAATTTGAAAAACAACGGTCACCTTATGGCGCTTGCAGTGAATCAGTAGTCAAAATTTGAATCTTGATCAACTTTAAGTCGTGACCATCTGATTCCTCCTTTTCGTAGTCTTTTATGACTTAACTTTAAAAGGACTCCTAGTTTACATTTAGCGACCATGCAACAATGCTTTTTCCAATTCGTGGAAAGAAAACCTTAACCTATCTTTAACTTCGTGACCTGGTGAACAAAGGAAGATACTTGACCTCGGTCCCTTTTCAGCGAACTGGCGACTGAAGGATACCTCCGAGTTGCAAAATACTTTATGCCTTCGCCAAATTATTTAGATATTACGTGAACACTTGTTCACTAAGTCACTAAGCCTTTTGGAACATTACCACTTTATTCCACGAATGAGCGAACAAAGGAAAACTGACTTATCTTAGCTACACCTGGCGAATAAGTGACTGAAGGGAAATCGGCCATTCGAAAAAAACTTTATACTATCACCAGATATTTTAGAGATCATGTGAACACTTGTTCGCTAAACCACCAGCTTTTTGGAACTCCGCTACTTCTTCTTCGTGAATGAGCGAACCCTTTCAAAATTTGTCAGCTGCTAAAAACTTTATCAAGACTGTCAGACCCCACTTGGGCCCGCCTACAAACTTGCCACATGTCATTATATCATTTTCTATAATCGCTCGATCACCCCTGACACAAGACCCACTAACACATCCAAGTAAGATGTGAGATCAATGGATGGTGCATGATCTCACTGGGTAGGAATATTCCTTGAGATCATGCATCGACCGTTGATTGAAAAACCTTCTCTGCAAGCCCGACTGACAAGATCCTTCTTAGCAACATACCGTCCAATGAGAGAATGCTAACTTTGCCAACATGGTTGTGGACCCACGTTACTTTATCACCTCTGAGAAAAGTAAGATCGACAGCCAGCATAAGATCTCAAACCTCTGACAAAACCCATATGATCATACACCATCCGTTGATCTTCTGACAAGATCAGGACCCTCTGACACATTCGAAAACTAGGTCCCATTGATAGCATGCCACGGTGCTAATACATGGACCAATAAAATATCACCAAATGTGCATATGTGTCACCCTGGACCCACTAATCCTTTACAAGAATCAACGGCTGTCGCTATACCGCTATGTTAAAGATCAAGCATGTCATCCTGGTAGAATAGTGACAGCCACAAGATTAGACCGAAGTTTAATATGCCTGGACACCAATAGAATTGGTCCCACTGACAATATTTTGAGTCATTAATACATGGGCCAATGAGAGACTACCAAGCATGCACACCTGTCGAAAGGTTCCACTTCTTTGAAATGCTACATCATCAGGAAAGATCAACAATCAGTGTCAGATCTCAAGCTTTTGACAAAGTTTATGAGAACTTATGCTAACCGTCGGATGGAGATGTTGTTAGAAGATCGAGCCTAGAAAATAACATGAACACGCGACCAAAGAAAAGGAAACCACCACTCCAAGTCGCAAACCGTTAAGAGATAAGCAGCTAGGAATAGGAGAATATGTGACCACAGTGTTCACCCAATCGCCGAGAGGAAAGAAAAACTACCAGGAAACCAAGCGAACCAGCAACAGATGAGTAATCACCAATTCGGAGAATGAAAAGATGCGACCGCCAGGCAACACATGAACTTGTGACAAGTACGTAATCGCTAGTTCACAAAAATAAAAGACAAACTGTCTGAGGATTAAATGAATAGTTGACCAACGGGGAAAGGAAATGTGCACATGCATTTAAAGTTTAAGTGGCCCAAAAAGGTAACAAAGAATTATAACAGTGCTAAGCTATTTCCTACCAATGGCTAGTTTTTTGAACATTCTGCTTAGGGTTTCAAAGCTAGGGACATAGAAATGACTATAGGGACTAGAAGAAACATGCTAAGGCCATGAAATTTTGTAGGGAAAGACCAGATAAAAGATAGAAAACCATGGAAATTCTTTCAAGTGCTAACATATGGTTTTTAGTATGATACATGAAGATATCAAACTTTCATGTCTTCACCACATGTTTAAACCTATATCCCCGATCCTTCAACTTTAGCATATTTAAAAGAACACTTATATATTTCATTCCATCAAGATTTATGATTTTTCACCAATAGAATGTAATTGTATACAGTATTCTTTATCTTTAGATAACCTAGCTAGGGTTTAAATTCTCCTAAGAAGAAATCCCTATATCTCCTTCAAACCTTAATGAGTTTGAGAAAAACAAAGTTAAATGTTTATTATAGTCAATTTATATTCATGCCTAATCACTTGCAAGTTAGTATGAATATATACAATCACGTGAAACTCAAAGAAACAACAAAACCAGGTTTAGATTAGAAAAAAAATAGTGATTTTATTCTTGTTTCAATATTCAAACTTACATTCTTTCCCTTGGATTGATGATAAAAGGTATTTTAAATATCCATAAGAATTATCCAATGGTCCTCAACTACTTTTCAAATTATAAACTAACTAAACATCATTATGCATATTTATGACAAAAACTACAAAAGGTTGCTTGACAACATTGTGCAACTTTTACATTTTTGCATTTCCTATCACCTAAGTACCCAAACACAACTCCAATCAACATAAAATGGTTATAAAAGAGAATTTTTCATAACATAAGATAAAAATAATCCAAAATTCCAACTTTGGACTCTTGGATCTAATAGACCTAGGGTTCTCTTGCACCATACTCCTGAAGGAAAATAAATCTCAACTCTCACTTGAGGATAATATTGAAACTATACAAACATGCTTAATAATTTCATCTTCATAATCTAAGAGTCATATTCTATTGGTATACCTATCTATTTGACCAACAAATGGTAGTAGACTGTCTTTGGTGTCCAATATGCATTCTAAATCCAAAGGTAGACTTGGAGGAAGGTCTTGAATCTAATTGTCATTTATAATTGTTGATTAACCTTCTACCACATCCACCTTATAAGGGTAAAGTTTAGAAAAATTACAAATATGATAAATGGAAACACCAAGAGGAAGCTCTATCTCCTATGGATTGTCTCAAAACATATGCACCATCCTACATGGACCTATCTTTTTCATGTGGAGTTTATAATAATACCCCATTTGGAACTAATTCTTTGTATAATGAGCCAAAAAAAAGTCTCCGAGTATGTGCAGGATCATGGTATGCCAAAAAGTGGCGATGTGAAAAAAACATATTTTCACTCGTTCAAAAGCGCACAAATAGATTTGTTAACTTTTTAGTAGGCCTGGGTGTCAGTAAACCTGGCCAAGCCAAAAGCCAAACTTGAAGGCATAATCAAATATCTGATAATATCAAATATCCAATATTTTCCAGTAGATATATATCTTTGTACCCAGCTACGTTCTGATGAAATATGGATGAAGTGACTGAGAGGGGGGGGGTGAATCAGTCAACCATAAAACACTTCACAATTAATTCTTTCCAGATCCCTTAAGATATCTTAACAATGTTATCTGTTTTAGTACTCGGTAAATAGATTGTAGTAACTTTGAAGATGCAGAAAGTATTAGCAAAATTATCTTTAGATATTCATCAGCACATGTATATGATTGAGAAAGTAATTAAGAACACAAGAGACACAAGATTTAACGTGGAAACCCAATATGGGAAAAACCACCAATGTATCTAGATACTGATTTTCACTTTTCTAAAGTGATGCCCGGTTAGAAGCCAACCCGGTAAAAGGTTACAAAACACACTATTAGGTGTGACCTTGTTAGAGGATTTAAAACACCTTGCTAGGAGTGACCTGGTAAGAGGTCTTGAAAACAATTCAATGGAATTGTCACCTTGTTAGAGGATTTACAATATGGTTGTTAAACCAACTCGGTTAAGAGATTTAGAATTCACTGTTACAATGATAAGAAGGTAACAATGAAAAATGACCTGTATAATAATCCAACTATTTTTCTGATTACAGATCTCTGTTCTGCATATGTGTGATCCTTCCTGATTGAATAAATCTGTGCTACACCTTAAGGATATCTGAACATCCTTCACAAATTCGCACACACCTTTCCTATCTTTCTTTCTGTAAATCTTCTGCTATATTTCTTATTCATTTTTCACATTTGACCTTTTATTTATATGATTTTAGATTTGTCAAATCGACATTATTTAGTATAACAGTCAGCTGAATTAAGCAAACTCTATTTGCAAAAATCCTTCAAGGGCCGACAGTGCTCGGTGACCATAACTTTCTATAATCTTTCAGAGACCGAGGGAACTCGGTAAACACTGACAATCCTTTACCTTCAATAACCGACTGAACTTGGTAAACACTAGCTTTTCTTCAACAACTGACTGAACTCAGTAAACACTAACTTTTCTTCGACAACCGATTGAACTCAGTAAATACTAAATTTTCTTCGACAACCGACTGAACTTGGTAAATACTAAATTTCCTTTGGTAACCGAGTGAACTCGGTAGACACTGATTTTCTTTGATAACCGAGTGGACTCGGTAAGCACTAATCTTCCTGTCTGGCAGACCGACTGAGCTTGGTAGGAACTGATTGCTACGGACTATGACATTGTGTGACATCAAAGACAATACATAATTGAGTAGCAATTTCCTTCAAACAATTATTTCCAACAATCTCCCTCTTTGGCATTGATGGCAACACAATATGTCATAGCATAAGAAATTTGAAAGAGTTAGCTCAGTTCAGATTCAAATCTCCCTCTGTCAGCAAACTTCCTTTATCCTGAAAATTCTTCCTTCTGACTATTGAAAATTTCTTGAAGTAATAGAAAAGACATAGCAAACACTCCCTCTTTGACAACACATGCCAAAGACAATTCACATATTACCGGTGAAAATTAATGTACCTCAAGTACTGATTCATATGCAATGATTCCTTGAATATGCTGCATCAACAGGTTGATTTTCAATCATGTTCTGGTTGATGCATCACTAAAACTGTATTTAGTGAGCCTCAGATAGGGGAATGACCCCTAACTTACCCCTTAGATACACAAATGCATCCTTAGGTAATGGTTTGGTAAAAATGTCTGCAATCTATTCTTTTGTATGAATATATTCTAAACTTATTTCCTTGTCCTACACCAATTCTCTGACAAAGTGATATTTAATAGCAATGTGCTTGGTTTTGGAATGCATCACTGGATTCTTCAAAATATTTATTGCACTGGTATTGTCACAAAATATAACAACTGGTTCTTTGATTTCAACCTTCATACCTTCTAATAACTGTTTAAACCAAACAATATTTGAACAGTTTACTGCAGCAGCAACATATTCTGCTTCAGCTATGGATTGAGATGTGCAATTCTGCTTTTTACTAGTCCAGGATACCAGTCTTTTTCCAAGAAAAAATGCTCCACCACTTGTGCTTTTTCTGTCATCAATGTTTCCTGCCCAATCAGCATCAGTAAACACTTTCAAGTCTAGATTGCCTCCAAATTTATACCACAAACCATATTCTTTAGTTCCTCTTAAGTATCTTAAGATTCTTTTGATTGCCATCATGTGATTTTCTTTAGGTTTTGCTGAGAATCTAGCTACTATACCGACTGCTAAGGCAATATCAGGTCTTGTATGTACTACATACTGCAATTTTCCAATCATAGATCGGTATAGGGTCTGATCAACTTCTTTTGAATCATCATTTTTGGTAAGTTTCAGTCCAGTACACATGGGTGTACCAACTGGTTTTGAATCTTCCATACCAAACTTCTTAAGTATTTCCTTAATGTATTTAGATTGAGTAATGTATATACCATTCTTGCTTTGCTGAATTTGAAGACCAACAAAGAATTTTATTAAACCAAACATAGACATTTCAAATTATTTGTTCATTTTCTCTGAAAATTCTTTGCACTGATCCTCATTTCCTGTAAATATAGTATCATCCACAAATATTTCTGCCAATACAATTTTGTCATCCTGTCCTTCTTTAATATACAGATTGTTGTTATCATTAGCTCTTTTG
This sequence comes from Chamaecyparis obtusa, assembly GCA_027943335.1. Classification (NCBI taxonomy): domain Eukaryota; kingdom Viridiplantae; phylum Streptophyta; class Pinopsida; order Cupressales; family Cupressaceae; genus Chamaecyparis; species Chamaecyparis obtusa. The sequence goes on along the minus strand of BSBK01006151.1, from coordinate 150,872 downwards.
AAATTAATCTGAATCAAATAGTTATGGAGTCTTTCATACCATGCTCTAGGAGCTTGTTTTAAACCATACAATGCTTTGTGTAACCTGCAGACCATGTCCCTTTTATCTGGATCAACAAAAACTTCAGGTTGTTCAATGTAGACTTCTTCATCAAGAATTCCATTGAGAAATGCAGATTTTATATCCATCTGATATACCTTAAATCCTTTGTGTGCTGCATAAGCAAGTAGAGTTCTTACACCTTCTAATCTTGCAACAGGAGCAAAAGTTTCTCCATAATCTATACCTTCTTCTTGAGAATAACCTTTGCATACCAGTCTAGCTTTGTTTCTAGATACTTGACCATCTTCATTCAGCTTATTCCTGAATACCCATTTTGTTCCAATTACATTCTTATCTTTAGGTCTAGGTACAAGTGTCCAAGTTTTGTTCTTTTGTATTTGTTCTAATTCTTCATTCATTGCTTCAATCCAACTTTCATTTTCCAATGCATCTTTGATATTTCTAGGTTCAAAGTCAGTAAGTAGACATGTACCTTTTAGCTTGCTTCTTGTCATAGTACCATCTGATTTGTTTCCAATGATTTGATCCAGTGTATGATGTCTTCTGACATATTTGGCTAGTATAGGTTCCTTGCCTTTTGAATGATTCATGCTGTTGTCTTCTAGGATCTCTTCTTCAGGTTGCTCGGGCTCGGTAGATATTTTCTCGGTAACTTTAGGCTGAGACTCGGTCTGAATTTCTTCCTGTGACTCGGTTTGAACTTCTTCCTGTGACTCGGTAACTATGCTCGGCTTGGTAGATATAGTTTCCTTACTGATAGTTGTGTCTGCCAATGTTTCAGGTTCAATGTAAATGAATCTTCTGTAGTTCTCAGGTTCCCTTTTGCTTTCTTCCTCAGTCTTTTCTGCAAACTCATCAAATTTTACATGTATACTTTCTATGACTTTGTGAGTAGATAAGTTCAGACATTTGTATGCCTTGATTTTGCTAGAATATCCTAGGAATATTCCTTCATCACTTTTCACATCAAATTTATTTCTTCTGGATTCTTTTAAGATATAACACTTGCTACCAAATATTTTCATGTAACTTACATTGGGTTTATAGCCATACCATAATTCATAAGGAGTTTTGAATGTGTCTTTCTTCAATTTTACTTGGTTCAAGGTATGAACTGCAGTGCTGATAGCTTCCTTCCAGTACTTTATAGCGATGTTGTTTTCTATCATTAGAGTCCTTGCACAATCCATAATAGATCTGTTTCTTCTTTCTGCTATTCCATTCTGCTCAGGAGTTCTAGGAGTTGATACCTGTCTTTTGATTCCTCTTTCAATGCAAAAGTTGTTAAAATCATGGGAGATGAATTCACCACCTCTCTCTGATCTTAAGCATTTCAATCTTTTCCCTGTTTCCTTTTCCACTCTTGCTAAGTACCATTTGAACTTTTCAAATGCTTCTAATTTTTCTCTTAAATACATAACAGTCATCATTCTAGAATAATCATCAACGAAAAGAATAAAGAATTTATCTCTAGTATAGCTTTGTATTCCAATAGGTCCACATAAATCAGTATGCACAATTTCCAAGATTTCTTTAGACTGATAGTTCTTACTCTTGAAACTAGTTTTACTCATTTTTCCAATCTGACAATTCTTACATAGACCAGTGTCAGGTTTCTTCAAAGTAGGAATGCCTCTAACCTTCTTGAATTTTCTTATTTTTATCATGTTATCAAAATTCACATGACATAACCTTTTGTGCCATAGCCAACTTTCTTCTATTTGAGCAATAAAGCATGAATATTTACTGAGATCAAGATAAAATAAGTTACCTTTTATTTGTTTGCCTGATCCAATGAGTTTTCCTTTTCCATCCAGCAGTCTTGCTTGACCATTCATGAATTCAACCTTGAAACCAGTGTTGATTAGCTGTGCTACACTTAGAAGATTATGTTTTAGTCCTTCAACCCAATAAGCATTATCACATATGATTTCTTTGGTTAATGAGATTCTTCCTTTTCCTTTTATACAACAAGGTTCATTGTTTCCAAATCTTACATTACCACTATCACAGTCTTCTAGATATTCAAATTTTGTCTTGTCACCAGTCATGTGGTGTGAACATCCGCTGTCTATTATCCATATATCATCTTTGCTTATATGAGAAATAAGTTCCATCTTATCTTCATCATCATCAGATTCATCTTTTATAGCAATAAAGACAATTTCTTCTTCACTATCATCAGAATCTTTAGCCATAAAACATGTTTTCTTACCTTTATCCTTGTATGATTTAAAATTCTTTTTGCCATAGTACTTGTGACTTCTCTTCTCTTCTTTGACTTGCTTGTTTGGGCACCTAGCTGCAATATGTCCAATTTCTTCACATGAAAAATAGATTAAAGGAGTTTTATCTTTATATTTACCTTTCCCTCTAGAGTACATATTTGCAAGTAATGCTTCTACAATTTCAAGATCACTATCAGAACTTTCTTCTGATACTTCTTCACTTTCTGACTGAACTTCTTTAATTTTCTTGTTCTTCTATAGTGAAACCTTGGCCTCAAATGCTGATTCAATATTTTTGGAACTAGGAACATAGTTGTCATAGTTGTCTAATTCAAAGGCTGTCAATCTTCCAACTAAAGCATCCAAAGTTATATTGTGGTTTGTTTCACATCTTCTTTCTTGAATAGCTGATACTCTTATTGCACAGATAGGGAGTAATGTTCTGAGTACCTTACTTATAATAGTTTCATCTGAGATTGTTCCTCTAGAAGCTCTAATTGCACTTACACTTGCTTTGATTCTTTCAACATATTTTGCAATGTTTTCATCTTCCTTCATATTCATCTTGTCAAACTGTCCTCTTAGGCTTTCTGCTTTGGCTCTTTTCACATTTGCATCACCACCATATATTTTCTTCAGTGCCATCCACATTTCATATGCAATAGTGCAGTCTTTAATATCATCAAATTCTTCATAGCTGAGAGCAGATGCAATGTCTATCATCATGGTGTTGTGAGTCTTTTTATCTGCAATGTCTTCAACAGTTAATGCGCCATTAGGAATTGTGTATTCTTCATCAATGTATTTGCATCCTGAATCACCAATGGAAGCCAGATGAAGTTGCATGAGACCTTGCCATGCTGAAAAGTTATCTCTGTTGAGCTTTGGAATTTCCCTCTTGTAAGACATCCTGATCTTTAGCTTAGGTCTTTGAAACCCTTCCTGCAAGCACCAAAAGCTCTGATACCAATTGATGGAATATGGATGAAGTGACTGAGAGGGGGGGGGGGGGTGAATCAGTCAACCATAAAACACTTCACAATTAATTCTTTCCAGATCCCTTAAGATATCTTAACAATGTTATCTGTTTTAGCACTCGGTAAATAGATTGCAGTAACTTTGAAGATGCAGAAAGTATTAGCAAAATTATCTTTAGATATTCATCAGCACATGTATATGATTGAGAAAGTAATTAAGAACACAAGAGACACAAGATTTAACGTGGAAACCCAATATGGGAAAAACCACCAATGTATCTAGATACTGATTTTCACTTTTCTGAAGTGATGCCCGGTTAGAAGCCAACCCGGTAAAAGGTTACAAAACACATTGTTAGGTGTGACCTTGTTAGAGGATTTAAAACACCCTACTAGGAGTGACCTAGTAAGAGGTCTTGAAAATAATTCAATGGAATTGTCACCTTGTTAGAGGATTTACAATATTGTTGTTAAACCAACTCGGTTAAGAGATTTAGAATTCACTGTTACAATGATAAGAAGGTAACAATGAAAAATGACCTGTATAATAATGCAACTGTTTTGCTGATTACAGATCTCTGTTCTACATATGTGTGATCCTTCCTGATCGAATAAATCTGTGCTGCACCTCAAGGATATCTGAACATCCTTCACAAATTCGCACACACCTTTCCTGTCTTTCTTTCTGTAAATCTTCTGCTATATTTCTTATTCATTTTTCACATTTGACCTTTTATTTATATGATTTTAGATTTGTCAAATCAACATTATTTAGTATAATAGTCGGCTGAATTAAGCAAACTCTATTTGCAAAAATCCTTCAAGGGCCGACAATGCTCGGTGACCATAACTTTCTATAATCTTTCGGAGACCGAGGGAACTCGGTAAACACCGACAATCCTTTACCTTTAATAATCGACTGAACTCGGTAAACACTAACTTTTCTTCGACAACCGACTGAACTCGGTAAACACTAACTTTTCTTCGACAACCGACTAAACTTGGTAAATACTAAATTTTCTTTGACAACCGACTGAACTTGGTAAATACTAAATTTCCTTTGGTAACCGAGTGAACCCAGTAGACACTGATTTTCTTTGATAACCGAGTGGACTCGGTAAGCACTAATCTTCCTATCTGGAAGACCGACTGAGCTCGGTAGGAACTAATTGCTGTGGACTATGACATTGTGTGACATCAAAGACAATACATAATTGAGTAGCAATTTCCTTCAGACAATTGTTTCCAACACGTTCAACATTTTTTCATTGTAAAAATGTGAATGCAGCTAGGGTTTTCGGATATCCGGTCCCAAATCCCCTATCTGATTTCTCCTAAATTGCTAGGTAAGTGAAAGCTTCTAAATTTTATTGTTTTAATTATTTTATTTATTTTTTTAAATAGAAATATATAGTTTTTTATATAAAAATTAGGGTAGCAATTAGTTTTTATATTGTTTTTTAAAATTCATTGTAATTATCTATTTGTTTTTTCATTATTATCAGACATGGAATCAGAAAACCCTCCTAATGATCCCACAAATAATCCAGAACCACCTCCCAACAATCCCCCACCTCCATAAGACATACCTGTCACAAACCCTTACCATTTAGAAGATCTAATAGGAGATAATCTAAATGAACTTAGAGGATTTCAAACCACATATGCCAATATCCCCACATTGCTCCCCATATTTATGACATTGAACTCAATTATTGAAAACATGGAGAAACTTACACAGCAACATAATGCTACACTTCTTTGGTGCGATTCCATGCATGCCCAGTTTGACGATGGGCTTGATTATGATCAAGTCATGAACCTAATTATAACAAAACATGACATAGCTAATCTTTTTGTGGATCCTAAAACCAGTCTAAAAGTAGACCATAAAAAAACCAAGTTGTCAATTAAATGGTGCACAAATAGTGCAATACGTGACAACTTTTGGGACTATTGGTGGATTGTTTTTGATAGACCACCTCACAATAATTTGGATGTCCCATTTTATTTTATTAAAAAATTGTATGTTGAATTTGTGCTCGGTCACAAGGTGAATTATTGGAGTCTAAGACCAAACCAGGGTGTAGGTTTAGGCACTTCACAAGACAAGCCATGGGCACAATGGGTGAAATCCCACACATATGTCCCCCCTCCCAATATTTCACCACCTCACGTAGTGCAACATCCAGATGTTATTGTTGAGGTCGGCTAACAAACTATTCGAGCCATTCACACCTTGACTGATCTACTAGTTACACAAAATAGGACATTATTGCCTCCTTGTCCTAATGCTTCTGGCACTTCCATGAGCTCACATGTTTGTGTGCCCCATACTTGAGTTATATGCAAGAATCTATGCTTTGGTCCCCTGACTAATAGTGATTCGTATAATTTTGGCTTCGATAGGGATGATTCTATATAGTACACTACAGGCACTGAAGCAGCTCATGGAGATGTGCATTAGGAGCCTACAGTACCATGGACTCTCACTGTTATGGTAAGGGTAAACCGTTAAATTTTTATATTGTTTTTAAATTTTATTGTTTATATTTTTAGTAGAATTTCCTTATAATAATTTCCCACTTATGTCTTTTTATGTGTTACATTTATGTTTAGGTGATGATAGAGGAGGATATGGCATAGGTGGAGGGGTCCACACTTTTGGCCATATCATTTGGCCCTAACTCTTCCATGGTACATATGTTTTAATGTACTCATTGGTTTCCTTTTTAATTATGATAATAGTATATGTACATTATTTTCTAATTTTTATGATCATCTTTTACATACTGATGCAGGTGTCACTAGTTGCCATTAGGGGGCAATGTGAGGGGGTGCAGGTGTCAGCTATTGATAAAGGAAAGGTAATTAAGTAATTTAGTTTGTTTATTCATACATGTATACTTGTCAATTGTGCATACTCATTTCTAATTTACATGATTTATTTGACAAAGAGTGGCATATAATGATGCCATGAGACCTTATCATCATGATAGAGTCATAGGCATATCTATTCGGAGTGATAGCCCCATGGTATGTACATTTCTAAATTTAGTTGTGTGTATTTTTCTATCAAGTGTATATAATATGGTCAAGTTATGATAATATGAAGTATCTATTTGACTTTTGTAGGTCACTCCTAGTTTGAGGGAGCTAGAATGACAAGGGTTTGTATTGCTGATGACTCAACCAACAATCCCTGAAGAAAGTTCAACACAAGTAAGTTTTAATGTTAATTCAGTTATTTTGTAAACATATATTTTCTACCAAGTTTTTAACATTAAATAGTATAACTCGTAGATCAATCTCATGTTCACAAACATATACCGGTGGGAGTCATCTTTAGTGGCACTATTCCTGCACTACCAAGAACATATATTAGGTCTCTTGCCCGCGGGAGGAGACGGAGAGGTGAGGTATATGAGAGTTCAATTTTAGTTTAAATTTTATTTATCATTGTTGACTATGATTTTGAATTTTAATCTAACTTGGGGTTTCACTTTTGTGTTTGAATTCAAGATCCATTAGAGCCAAAGAGTACTTCAAAGAGGCTCCATTTTGATGATCCACCAGTAGAATAGGATGTCCTAGAAATATTTTTAGTTGAACTTCTTATTTTGAGATGTCATATGACATATTTTGAGACAGCGTATGCCACATTGTATCTAGATATGTTGACATATAAATATGTACAGAATTATTGTTCATTTTGATATATATGAAACTTGATATTCGATCAAATTTGTTAATTTTGTGTTCATTTATTCATTGTTAGTATGTAAATATGCTTGTGTGTATGTACTCATGTGTACAATTTATGCCTTAATTATATTCATGTATATTCAAGTACAATATTCATAACCTAAATTCAAATGTATGGGCTACGTGCATGACTTAAGTGAATTCATGTTGTATGCTTTATAATTTATGTGTTACATGTATGCTTCATGACTTAAGAAAATTTATGTGTACACTTTATGTGCTATTGTGTTCACATGTATAATTCATCATTTGAGGTATATAAGGATATCTATTAAAGTGGTTTCAAGGTTTGTAGACTTACCCTTTACTCCCAATGGCTAAAAGACTTCAAACCGGCCTAATTACATAATCAAACACCCTTTTGGCCATATCAAAACATATTGGTCTTTTGGACAAAATATCAGTACTCTGCATGTAGCCCTACAAATACTCTAGGAACACCTAAGAAACATAGTCTTGTAGCATCTCATGGATCACTGATACCTCTCACCACATCCGAGTTATGAGGCTTGATAGTTTGTTGACCAATCATGCTTAGTGCACCTGGGGGACACTTTGGTTCGGCATGGTCCAGAATGTTCTACTAACTCAATGGTTGAAATAGGGTTGTCCCTAGCATTTACCCACCCAACCAGAGTTAATGGCACAATCCATTCGGTGCTGAGACAAACGGTTCAGAAGTAGTCTATTGGTACAACTTTCAACTGACCCTCACTACAACTTTTGGAATCGAGCGAGACTGGCATGCCAAATTCAAACAAATTTGAATCTACCAGAATGGAACGAGATTATTGTAGGCCTCAAAAAAACCATCTTATAACATCTAACAAATCTCCAATACCTCTCATGGGGTCCAAGTTATGAGCCTCAAAATTTCATTGCCCAATCATGCTTAGTGCACCTTGGGGACACTTTGGTCCGGCATGGTCCGGAACATTTTGTTGATTCAGTGGTCAAAATGGGGTTATCCCTAATGTTTACCTGCCCAACCGGATCTAATGGCATAGTCCATTTGATGCCAAGATGAATGGTTTGGAAGTAATCCATTGGTACAACTTTCAACTGACCCTCACTGCAAGTTTTGGCATCGAGCGAGACTGGCATGCCAAATTCAAACATATTTGAATCTCGCAAAATGGATAGAGGTTATTGTAGGCCTTAGAAATGTCATCTTGTAGCATCTCATGGATCTCCAATACCTCTCATGGAGTCTAAGCTATGAGCCTCAAAATTTCATTGCTCAATCGTGCTTAGTGCACCTTGGGGACACTTTAGTCCGGCATGGTCTGGAACATTCTACTGACTCAGTGGTTGAAACAAGGTTGTCCCTAGCATTTACCCACCCAACCAGAGCTAATGGCATTGTCCATTTGGTGCTGGGATGAATGGTTTGGAAGTAATCTAGTGGTGCAACTTTCAACTAACCCTCACTCCAAGTTTAGGCATCGACTGAGACTAGGGTGCCAAATTCAAACAAATTTGAATCTCTCAAAATGGAGAGAGGTTATTGTGGGCCTTAGAAACTTCATCCTATAGAATCTCATAGATCTTTGATACCTCTAATGGAGTCTGAGTGATGAGCCTTGAAAATTTGCTTCTAAATCGTGCTTAGTGCAACTTTAGGACACTTTGGTCCGGCATAGTCTAGAACATTCTACTGACTTAATGGTCAAAATGGGGTTGTCCCTAGCATTTACCCACCCAACTAGAGCTAATGGTGTAGTCCATTTGGTGCCAGGATGAATGGTTTGGAAGTAATCCATTGGTGCAACTTTCAACTAACCCTCACTGCAAGTTTTGGCATCGAGTGAGACTGGCATGCCAAATTCAAACAAATTTGAACCTCCCAAAATAGAGAAAGGTTATTGTAGGCCTCATAAATTCCATCCTATAGCATCTCATGGATCTCCAATACCTCTCACAGGGTCCAAGTTACGAGCCTTGAAAGTTCACTACCCAATCGTACTTAGTGCACCTTGGGGACACTTTGGTCTAGCGTGGTCTGGAATGTTCTGTTGACTCAGTCATCGAAATAGGGTTGTCCATAGCATTTATCTACCCAACCAAAGCTAATGGTGTAGTCGATTCAGTCTTAGGACAAATGGTTTGGAAGTAATCCATTGGTGCAACTTTCAACTAACTCTCACTACAAGTTTTGGCATCGAGTGAGACTGGCGTGCCAAATTCAAAAAAAATTTCCATCTTGTGGACACACTTCACCATTCAAATCTGTCAAAAGGGGTCATGGGGGCTTCCCAGGGGTCCTGGTACAACTTATCACTCGTTAGGACCCCTAGGAAGTCCTCATCACCCCTTTGATAAGGCATACCAGGACCCCTAGGAAGTCCCCATGACCTCTTTTGACACATTTGAATCCTCAAGTGTGTCCTAAGGGGTAGGCCCCTTAGGACACACTTGAGCATTAAAATGTGTCAAAAGGGGTCATGGGGACTTCTCAAGGGTCCTAGTATGCCTTATCACTCGTTAGGACCCCTAGGAAGTCCTCATGACCCCTTTCAACACATTCAAACCCTCAAGTGTGTCCTAAGGGATCTACAACCCCTTGCGACACACTTGAGCTTTCAAATGTGTCAAAAGAGATCATGGGGACTTCCTAGGGGTCCTAGTACTCCTTATCATGCATTAGGACCCCTAGGAAGTCCTCATGATCCTTTTTGACACATTGGAACCCTTAAGTGTGTCCTACAGGGTCCTATGACCCCTTAGGACACACTTGAGCATTCAAATGTGTCGAAAGGGGTCATGGGGACTTTACAGGGGTCCTACTATGACTTATCATGCATTAGAGCCCCTAGAGAGTCCTCATGACCCCTTTCAACACATTGGAACCCTCAAGTGTGTCCTAAGGAGTCCTGGGACCCCTTGGGACACACTTGAGCATTCAAATATGTCAAAAGGGGTCATGGGGAGTTCCTAGGGGTCCTAGTACACCTTATCATGTGTTAGGACCCCTAGGAAGTCCTCATGAGCCCTTTCGACACATTGGAACCCTCAAGTGTGTCCTAAGGGGTCCTACGACTCCTTCAGACACACTTGAGCTTACAAATGTGTCAAAAGGGTTCATGGGGACTTCCTAGGGGTCCTAAATCATGATAAGGCATACTAGGACACCTAGGAAGTCCCCATGACCCCTTTCAACACATTTGAATACTCAAGTGTGTTCGGAGGGGTCTTAGGACCCCTTACGACACACTTGAATGTTTCAATGTGTTGAAAGGGGTCATGAGGACTTCTTAGGGGTCCTAACACATGATACAGCGTACTAGGACCTCTAGAAAGTCCCCATGAACCCTTTGGACACATTGGAACCCTCAAGTGTGTCCTAAGTGGTCCTACAACCCCTTCAGACACACTTGAGGGTTCAAATGTGTCAAAAGGGGTCATCGGGACTTCCTAGAGGTGCTAATGAGTGATAAGGCATACTAGGACCCCTGGGAAGTCCCCATGACCCCTTTTGACACATTTGAATGCTCAAGTGTTGAAAGGGGTCATGGGGACTTCCTAGGGGTCCTAGTACACCTTATCAAGCATTAGGATCCCTAGGAAGTCCTCATGACCCCTTTTGAAACATTGGAACCCTCAAGTGTGTCCTAAGGGTACCTATGACTCCTTCAGACACACTTTTGCTTTCAAATGTGTGAAAAGGGGTCATGGGGACTTCTTGGGGATCCTAATGCCCAATAAGGTGTACTACGACACCTAGGAAGTCCCCATGACCCCTTTTGACATATTTGAATGCTCAAGTCTATCCAAAGGGGTTGTAGGACCCCTTAGGACACACTTGAGGGTTCTAATGTATTGAAAGGGGTCATGGGGACTTCCTAGGGGTGCTAACACGTGATAAGGCATACTAGGACCCCTAAGAAGTCCCCATGACCCCTTCTGACACATTTTAATGCTCAAGTGTGTCCTAATGGGTCGTAGGACCCCTTAGGACACACTTGAGGGTTCCAATGTGTTGAAAGGGGTCATGGGGACTTCCTAGGGGTCCTAACATGTGATAAGGCATACTAGGACCCCTAGGAAGTCCCCATAACACCTTTTGACACATTGGAACCCTCAAGTGTGTCCTAAGGGGTCCTATGACCCCTTCAGACACACTTGAGAATTCAAATGTGTTGAAAGGGGTCATGCAGACTTCCTAGGGGTCCTAGGAAGTCCCCATGACCCCTTTCGACACATTTGAATTCTCAAAGTGTGTTTGAAGGGATTATAGGACCCCTTAGGATACACTTGAGGGTTCCAATGTGTTGAAAGGGGTCATGGTGACTTCTTAGGGGTCCTAGTATGGCTTATCATGCATTAGGACCCCTAGGAAATCCTCATGACCTCTCTCTCTCTCTCTCTCTCTAGAGCCTTCACCTCCACTTTTTAATGTATATTTAAAGGTTTTATATACCTTTTGTGGATAATTTACCTTAAATATTCTTACATCAATTTTTATGCCACTGTTAGTTTCTGGGATAGATGTTGAGCGTACGATGGTTCTACAAGTGTGTGAAATTTATTTTCGAGAGTTAAAAAATCAATTGATTGTATTCAATCAAGGGGAAGTCCATTGACATCTACTTATTCAGTATAGTTAGACCCCTGAAATTATAAGGAGTCTATAGAGAAATCCTATGATGGATACTTTCAAGAGGATTTGGGCTGAAACTATCTATCCTCAAATCAACTATGCAGTTAGTTTTTTGAAATCATTTTGTATATCATATAATATAATACATACTAATATAAAAATTTATATTATAATATTTATGCTATGCTATTATTATTTAATATTAATATTTGAAATGAAATTAATATTAACATAACAAAAATATAATTTAATATGAAACTTGAATTAATATTAACATAAAAAGAATAAAACTTAATTTATAAGACAATTAATATTACTATTAAAAAATATATTTATTATGAAACTTCAATTTGGGAAAAGCGAGGCAATTGAAATTTCAAAATAGGAAAGCTTTTTCAGATATCTGATATTATCAGATATCCAAAAATATCAGATATCTGATCTTATCAAATATCTGAAAATATCAGATATCCAATCTTATCGGATATCCGATTAGGCTTGGTATTTGCTTCGGCATTACCAAACATGGGTGGTCAACCCTTTAGGCATGTTTCAGGAGATAGTTCTTGATATCGAGACTTTGACCATGTAGCTGATGACTATTTTTTCACCCAAAATTGATGAAATGAAAAGGGTTTCTTAAAGACATTATCAGCTTTCCATCAATATAATTGCTGTCAAATTTTGAGTTCAGTAATAATTATTACTTATTTTTCAATTGAGTTATCTTTAAAGTCATAATTGATATACTGATTGAAAAATAATTATAACTTTCAAACTGTTTAACCTTTTTGAAATCTGAAACATGCGTCACATTCTATGCTTCGGCTACTATAAGAAAAAAAAATAGTTTTGAATTTGGTAAAATTTTGAATTAGTTAAGGTGGTCAGACACGAGAGTTTTTTTATTTTTAAAAATTTGTAGCAGAAAATTCATAATTAATTATTTATTTGACCAAAAATTACAAAAAAATATGTGTCACATTTGGGCATGAGTCTACTACTTATATCTAGAATCCTGGGAAAATATATTATCATTTGATTGTGATTAAGGTGTTCAGACATACACGTACTTTTTATCTTTTCCCTAAAATTTTCATAGCACTGCATTGAAATATAAATTTTTGAACAATTAGACAACAAAAATTCCAAACAAGGGCTAGTAGTTTAGAAACTACATTCAATTTCCTATAGATTCTACTCTTACAACTTTTTCACATAAGGTTCATAAGATGTTCAACCTTTTATGTCAAGTTGACTAACCCTGATTTTCTGATTTTTCATTGCCACTTAAGGCCATAGTTTGGTATACCATGATCCTGCACATACCCCTCCAAATTTGTCACGAACCTCTCTCTCTTTCATATCTTCATGTTCTTTGTACTTTTTAACACTCTTATAAAGTGTTTTCTTGAAAAATTGGTGTATTTATTATATAAATAAATTAAAATCATCACCTTAAAGACTTCTCATTTCTACCCCTTGACATTCCTCAACTCAAACACACAACTAGGTTGTAACCCATATATAATCTCAAATGTTCTTGTCCCAAGACTTCTATTCACTAAGTTATTGTACACAAAATTTACTTGGGTAAGTTTAGATCCCATTGTGTTGCATTCTCTTGGGTCAGGCATCTTGAGAAGTTCCTAAACACTACTATTGTCAGTTTCAATCTTCCCATCAGTTTGAGGGTGATAGGAAGAACTAAAACTCAGATTACTACCCAATTGTTCTTTCAAGGTCCTCAAACATTGACCAAAAAATTTTCTATCCATATATGAAACAATTATAATGGGTAATCCATTGATTTCTACCACCTCTTTGAAGAGGAAACTTGATATATATGAACCATCATTGGTACTCTTACAAGGTATGAAGTGATTCATCCTACAAATTTTCTTCCACAATAACATGTGCAGAGTCAACCTCTTGGAGTTCTAGGTAAGCTGATCAAAAAGTCCATTATTATTGAGCCTATTGGGAATGGGAAGTGGTTTGTATAACCCTTTTTTGGTGCTATATCCTTCAATCCTTTTAAAAGTGGTACTTTTCTCCACAACATTTATCACATCAATTTGCATCTTATATAAATAATAATAATGCCTACTTACCTATTCCAAAATATTGGTAAGAAAAAGTGACCTACAAGGCTTCCATAATGTTTCTTCTTGATCAATTTAGTCCTCATAGAAAACTAAGGAATACATAATTGTACCCATTTAAATAGTAAACCATCATGAGTTAGAAAATATAACCATTTCTCATTATTTCCAACACAAGGTTGTATACAACTTGCATAAATTTCTTTAAAACATTCATCATCAACGTAAATATCTTTTAGGATTCAACTCCCATACTACGTAACTAGATTTAATATACCATAAAATTCCTTCTACTGAGTGCATCTACCACCTTATTAAACTTCCCCTTCTTATGCTAGATGGTAAATGTAAAACCTTGTAAATAGTCAAACTATTTCACACGCCTCTGGCCAATCCTTTCTTGACTAGATTCAAAAACGAAAATACATTATTATTAGTATATACTACAAATTATTTAGGGATTAAGTAATGTCTCCATTTATTTTATGATTGTACCATGACATACATTTATGGGTCATAAGATGAATACCTTAACTTGGATTCATTCAACTTTTCACTAAAAAAGAAATAGGACTATTTTATTGGCTTAATAACCATAAAGAATTTCCACTTGCATCAAATTCAATGGTAAAAACCTTATTAAAATTAGGTAAGCCCAATATATTCCACTTGACCACTCTTCTTTTCAAATATTCAAAACTCCTATACGTGTCACTAGACCAAATAAATTTCTTCTTTTCATCATCCATTATTGTATCAATCATAAGAGAACACACATGAATGAATCATTTTATAAATTTCCTACAACAAGTTTCTAAACCATGAAATCACCTTACATCAGCCACTAATTTTGGATTAGGCCAACTTAGGATAGCCTCCACATTATTATGATCAATCTTAAAACTTCCACTACTAAAGAAAAAAAAAACAAGGCAAGTCAATTCTCTTTTCAAGAGTTCACACTTCTTCAAGTTTATCATTATATTTTCCTTATGTAACCTCCTAAAAACCATATCTAATTGTTATTGAATAGTGATGATTTGGAGTCACCACTATTTGTGTATGTGTGGGGAAAATGTAAGATTCACTCCTAAATCCAAATTCCCAAAGGAGAGATCCAATTTGATCAACCAAGAGGTTAATACACAATTGAATCAATCTATGAAGAATATGAAAAAGAGAGAAAAACCCTATACTTCCCTATAGTTGGATTAAGCTTGAAATCTGAAATAATTGAAGTGCAAATATTAACCTTGAATTAGGGCAGATCTGGAAAATGTTGAATTCTAGCTTTTGTATGAACTTTCTGAAGATTCTATCACCTGTTCTCGACTGGAAATGTCGAGGTGGACAAAACCCATAAATATTTTCTCCAAATTCACATAGGTCAACTTTGAACTTTTAAAAGGTCAAAGACCACATTATTTATTTGAAGTTCGATTTTGATTCTATTCGCAAATCTTGAAAGATTGCCGAAAAGGGTATCCAAATTCACTCTCAGATCTGAGATTCCACACCTGTACCTACAAGAAAAATGGTTTTTTTTGTTTGTTTGGGGGGTTTGCCTTGGTCAAACCCTGGTTTGGAATCAACCTTAATATTGAAATTGAAATAGAAGAATGCTAGCAAGTAGTAGAAATGAATCTAACAATGAACCTATGCAATTCAATAGATATGCTAATGTATTTGGAATGTAATCAAATATATTGATATGAAAGCTTAAACATAACATTATCAAACCTCCATGATTGTATGCTTGAAATCCACCTTGAGGAAACAATGATATGGATCTTGAAGATGAACAAAGGATCATGAAGGAAGATCACACCACCATGGTGACTAGATCTAGGGTTTGAATGATAGATCTTGAATGCTTGAGCCAAATCCCTTCAATAGCTTGAATTCTTGAATCCTTGATCTTAAATGGAGAACTTGGATGAAGAAGAAGACTTGAATGCTTGCTTGAATGGAATGCTTGATGATCTTGAGAGCTTGAGAGCTTGATTGCAAAACTTGATGATTGAGTGATGTGAAAATGAGAGAGGAAGGCCTCCTTTTATAGTGATCTAGGGCACACTCCTCTAGATGGGCCACCTTGAAGAATTAAATCCCAATTAGGTCCTCACCTTTTAGAAAATATACCTTGATTAAATACCATTAAAGGATTTACCGTTTCGGAGCCCGAAACAGCCAACCCGGAAGTGGGAAATAATTATCCCAAAATATAAATTACCAGCAAATGAAACTTTGAAATTTTGGTAGGAAGAGGTCAAGGTTGAGATCGACCCTGACCTAGTTAGGGTCAAGGTCAACTTTGACCTCAAACCCTAACTTTGTCAGGATTTGCTGCAGAGGTTCCAGGAGATGCCAGAAACTTGGAAATTGATATCTGAATAGGACCCAGTGTGAGGAACAGACAAAAAATCCTCTATTTGATGTGATGATGGACTAGGAGGTCTCATTTCTGAATCCTACCTAGAAAATGGAGCCATGGAAAGAGGAAAATTAGGAAAGTCCTTAAGACCTTAACCCTAATTTCACCTAGAATGCAAAAATCAAGTGCAGAGAAGAAGCGGAAGACAAGGGAGAATGCAAAGATGCCAATCATGAACCTTAACCACTTACTCAGAGGGCTAAATGATCTTAACATGGAAGTGCTTCCATTTTAAGATGATACAGTTATCAATAGATTTTGTTTAATTTTCTTAGGCTCTAATTTTTCCAAAATCACCCCATAATCTTTAAAAGTGTGTCTCACTCAAAGTTTCATTTCCTTGCATATACACTTTGTCGGTTGAACTTGAACCTTGAACTCTCGTAGTTCAATTTTCAATGTTTAATAAAACCCTTTGGTATGATTGTTTCTCTTCATTCACAAGCTTAGCGGCATGTTGTCTTTGTAGTGCGCACTCATCCAATGAACCATGAAACTTGAACTCTTGTAGTTCAAGATTCAAAGTTCAATGAATGTCATCTTTGAGAAAATGCTTCCTTTATTTTATCTTTTCTTTCTTCTCACTTGTGTTTTGCTTTATTTTATTAATCGTGCCAAAGGGTAGTCCATCTATCTTCACGTTGAACTTGAACTATGAACTCTTGTAGTTCAAGGATCAAGGTTCAACATAAGTTCATAAATTGCAAAAGTGGAAAGCTGTGATTTGACATAAAGGATAGCTAGCAATTGATTATGATTTCCATGTGTGGTGAGGATGTTGTAATTAATTGAAGTGACATTTTGATGTTACTTCGATCTGGGAAAGTATAGTAATCAATGCTTAAAGTGGTGTGAGTTACCCAGTGATCATTAATTGAACCTCGTGTCATATAATTTTTCCCTTATTGTGAATCTCTCGAGATTTTGTGAACTATTTTATGATAAATTGGAAATCTTAGCCTATTCTATTTATAGTGTTTGAGTTGCCTCATGCAACGAATGCGGAAGAAGGTATCTTTTCCTCCTCACAGAGCTTAGTTCCTTGCATAAAAAGACCAAGTGAGTCTCTCTTTTCGGCCTCCTTGTTTCAATTACAACTCGTTACTTTGTCAAATTAAAATTCCTCTAAGGCTACTTTGTCTTCTTGTTCTTTCCTAGATTGTGAGTCAAAATGAAGAACCCAGTCCCAAATTTCAGAAATACCTCCCCTTTGATTTGCTCCCTACTCGACTGTGAAGACACCCTGATTAAAATTGGAGCCTTAGGAGACATTATGAACTGAGTCAAAGAACCCATTCTAGGTTCCATGTTAGAAAAAGACATTTGGAGTGGTCTTCCTGATGCAACCACTTTCCCTATAGTAGCCCCTTGTCGAGAGCCGGTTGTCAAATGTGCAAAAAGATATAGTTTTGAGGAGAAGTGTATCAAGAAGGTTGATGGGAGTCTGCTGGTATACATAAGAAGAGATGTTTTCCTAAAGGCAATAGGAATTCTAGAAAGAGACCCATATGAAGGGTGGAATATTACCTCATCTTAATTAGTCTTCACCATCAAGAGACAAGTCTACAGGAATGAAATAGCCCAATACTAGTTGCTCAAAGCCCAAAAAGGAGGGTCCAGACTCCCAAAGCCACTTGATGTAGATCATTTCAAGCCTGAGGTAGCTGAGTTGGTTATACTACTCAATAGAATTAAAGGAAACCAACATGCATACTATTGGCATGACTGGATGTACTCATACATCTAGGTCACTCTCGGAGGGGGAAAAATATATCGACTGGGCCGAAACCATTGCCAGTGAGCTCAATCATCAGTTGGAAAATTTCCCAACTGGCAGTAGCTTTCACATATCCTCTTATGTGTTCTACATTTTAGCTTGTACTAGAGAGTGGAAAGGCCTTTTCCATGAATAGCCCCTCCCAAATATGAAGGTCTACAATTACTACCCTCACCTGTAGAAATAATATCATGTTGATAGGTTCCTAAAAGTCAATGGGATTTTCTTTGGGAAGTTGACATATGAAATGCAAGGGAAAACTGAGCAAAGAATGTCTGAAGAGGAAAAAACCTTTGTCAATACTTATGGAAGTTTCTTCATATAGTTCAGCAGATTCACATATCTCAGAGTGGGTGGTTTTGAAGGGGAGCCATTCAAATTGCCTAGATATGCTTTTGATAGTTTGATCATTGCAAAAGTGGCTCGTCAATTGGAATATGTTCAAAAAGGAGTAAAGGAAGGGAAGGGAAGAGAAAAATCCAGCTTCCCTATTGAATTAGGGTATTATAATTGCAAAACTTCTTCAGATGCCCTAAATCTAGAGCATAAATTAAGGAAACTGAATTTAAAAACATTTGCACTCATAAAAGATTTTGATAGTAGAGGATACACTGCTCAACATTTCAACTTGCCCTCTGAATTCCAACACATTCCCCAAGTAGAGGATTATTGGGAGGGTTGTGCTGATGATTTTGAAGTAAGAAGGACCTGGTCAAGTTTTACCTTAGGAAAAATTATTACCCTAAATGTTAATATTGATATCACAACAGTAGCTGAAGATGATGGTGCATAGGTAATTGATGAGCAGTTCAAAGCCATAGTTAGGGGTACACCACTACCTTAAATAGACTGGGGTATTGATGAGAGAGAGAGCATAATAATCAAGACTCTTAATGTGATTAAGAGAATCAAGAAATGGGTCAATAGTAAGAAGCCTCATGTTTTAAGAAGACATAACCCAAGAAGAGCATCACATGGTGATTCTATTGTCAAACCTATTGATTCTACTGACAAAAATATTTCCCTTGTAGGTACCTCCAAAACTAGAAATAAGAAGAAATCTTCAGCTCATCCTGTGAAACAAGCTTCTCCTTCCTCTTCACCAATAAGAAGGACCTTAAGAGGAAGAATTAGTAAAGAAAGTGATAAGATGGTTGATGATAAAGAGGTCATTGATCTCGATCCCATGGATACTCATATGTCAGAGCAAGCTACTTTGAATATCCTAGGAGAAGACTCATTGACTCCAAAGAGTAGTCAGCCAGATTTTGGGAAACCCTCAGTAACTGTGGTGAGTGACACTTTGCAGACTCCATCTCCCACTCTCAGTTGGCTAGGAAGTTCTATTAGCAGGAAAAAGAATGTCCTACCGATAACTCTTCTGTAAGAGGACATGGTAAGTAAGTGCTTGGGAGCCACAGTGAAGGCCAAAATAATTAAGATGGAGTCAATGATAGAGGTAGATGAGAAAATTGGGAGGTGGACAACAGAACAAGAAATACCAAAGTTCGACAAACATGATTCTGAAGCCTCTATTAAGGAGTTTACTATTGAGAAGATAGATTTGGGAGTGGCAAGTATGGAAGCTGATGAAAAATGCTTGGGGTCCTGTACAAAAAAAATACTACACAGGACTTTCAAAGATGAAAGGGACAAGAATGAATTAAAGGCTACCATACAGAGATTGGCGGAATTCATTTAGGTAGTCCAAGTGCCTAGCCCACTTCAATTAGCCCAGGTGCCTCACATGTCTGATCCTCATTCACCAGAAGTCCGCAAGACCCTGGACCAAATTCAAAGAAACAAACTAGTAGTACATGTTTTTAACAAGTGGGTCGTAGGGATGATTCAACAGGGAAGTGATTACATCACTCAGTTAATTGAAACTCATGGAATGGTGACAAAAATCATCTCAAAACTATTGGATGAACTAGTAGAATGGAGGAAAGAAAAGAAAAAGTGGACTAGTATAGCCAATCAGTAGACAAAGATTGATCACTACGAAGTGCCTAAATTCCTTATGGAAAAGCCAGTTCATGGATTGAATGAGGAGATCCTATATGTTTCCTTGAAGATTATTGAATGGAGAAATTCAATCATCAAGGACAGATGTGATGGGGTGACTTGCTTACTTAATGATCTTATAGGCTTGATTGATACCATACAAAAGGATCTTAAGTGCCTAAATATTGTTTTGATGGATGAGGGAACTTAGGATATAAATAAAGTAGAGAAAATAACCTAGGAGTTGGGGGCATGTATAACAGTTATCAGAGATAGAAAAGAGCTCACAATAGAAGATATCACTTTCGTAGCTAACACTGAGGCTATGTTGGTCATCTGTGTTGATCACCTTGAGTCTCATAGATCAAGGCTGAATCAAATATGCAAACATAGGAAACTTCTTGGGCAGAGAATTGCTCTCATTAGCCTACCATATCATGCCATAGTTATTAGCGCATCATTGTCTCACAAAGAGTGTAAGCAGGCATGTGTTCCTAGGTTATCCCACAATTGAATCTAAAGTGTCCAGCTTAGCCATGATTAGTGGTTATTTCCCATGCTTTTTGGGTCGTTGCTTTCCATTTCTAGTATTTTGTATTTTTAGCAAATTTTTGGTTATCTGAAGAAGTTCTGGGTAGAAACTCTAGGAGTTTCATAGACTTTATTATTTTTGGAAATTTGTAACCGATGGCTATATAAAACCAAGATAAAATTGTTGAAAGGGATGTTAGTTAGTTTTATTTCTGCATAGTAATAGAACAAGTTAAGTTTTAGCAATTTTTGTAAAGACTTGGATTAAGGTTTTCTAAATTAGTGAATGAAAGAAACTTATTAATATAGATCTATTGGTTTATATTTTAGGTGGATCTCTAATGGGATAATCTATGTTGAGCAGATTTTCTTGGTTGAATGTCTTTATCTTTCTTTGAATTCTAGTTTAAGTTGTGCCTTACATTAGTGTAATGTTTACTTATTTAATTCTGTGAGCTTCAAATCTGTTAGTTGGTTCCAATTCATAGTAATTATGTCATATTGATGAAAGTTACTATTTATGCCTTATCAACTTTCTAGTCAAAAGTTTAATATTTGCAAAAATGCATTACTCTTTTTCACAAAAATTCATTAAAAATATTTTTGGGAGCTGTACCATAATTCAGAGGGTTAAATATCTTATGTTTAATCCATTTGTTAGTAAAGGTTTGATGTTTCTCAGAGGGTTATAGAGTGTAGAAGTAAATTTGAAAAAGAGACAAATTCATTTACTAACAGTTTTTAGCAACTCTACTGGGGAGCTAAACTAGTAAATCAGTGTCTTTACTTGTTTTAATCTGTAGTCATGGTATTACCAGTTGATATAATACCTAGTCAAGCTGAAGTTCCCCAAGTCCTACAACTTGGTCTAAATTTTCATGACACTTAGGAGGATATTATTGTAGACCTAAATAATCTAGCTTGGAAAGTAAAAACAAGCAATGAACAATATCAACAAGTTCAATTGGTGTTAGAGGAAGAGGAAGAGATCGGTGAATGGTTGAGAGGTCTCCTTGTAGCTCAGGAAGCTGTAGTAGTTTATAGAGAAATTCAAAGACAATAGAACTGTCAAGCTGGAGTCCAGACCTTACACCAGATCTCAGAGAGAGGTAGGTATTTTTTATAGTGTTTTTGAAGAATTGAAAAATCTTGAAACCACAAGAGTCCACTCCTCTAAGAAAAAGGCTAAAAGTAGACCTTCTTCTCCTCCTAAAGAATCTTTCCATTTATCTACTAAAACCTATGATTGGCAAGTCTTAACTTTATCAAGGATTCAAGACCCTCCTCTCCTAACTATTTTTCCAATAGTTATCATGGCTCAAACATGGAATAATGCACTGGGCCCTTTACCTCTAGACACTCACCATGCTCTTCCAAAAGGATCCAAAGATGTTCTTCCAAGGTTCTCCTGTGATGGGAAAGTAGCTGTAGAAGCACATTTCAATTCTTTCAATGTAGCCACTGGCATTGTATGGGTGCAAACTGAAGATGTAGCGATTAGGCTCTTTATTTAAACCCTCATAGAAGGAGCAGTGGAAAGGTTTGGGCATCTTCCTGCAGGGTTCATAACCGATTGGAATTCCATGAAAACTACATTTGAAGGTTGTTTCAAAAGTCCAGATGATGAGCATTCTCTGTTAGCTCAACTTACATAGATGAAAAGGAGATCCATGAGCCCATGAGAGATTATGTGGCTCAGTATAACAAAGTCATTCATAATAATCCTACGGTAAAAAGGCCCACCCCCGAAAACTAGCAATGTTTCTTTGTAAATCCTATGCTTTGAGACATCGGTTTTCATCTTAGAAGGAATAGACCAGTAGACTTGGAGACTACCCAAAGCCAAGCTACTGAGCTAGAAGATTATTTTATCACCGCAGGGAAGTGGAGGAAAGATGTCCAAGTACCCAATGCACAAAATACATCTTCTTATTATCCTATGCTGCAAAGATTAGTAAATGATGTGATTACCATCAAGAGGCAGCTTCCTAAAAGTAATACCAATCATCCTCCTTTGTATCGAGATATTCCCAAGGGAATGCTTGAAAAAGCTAGACCTACTCACAGATCTCAAAATTATCCTCCTAGAAGAGTTAATATGTGTACCTTCCACCTTACAGATGATCATGATGCTATCTCCTATCTAGAAATGATCTAATCAATGCAAATGCATGTGAATCAAGAATTGACAGAAGAATCACCTGATGATGTAGTGAGTCCTCAGTTGCCTGGTGGCTCCAGAAATTATTACATTAAACATGAGTCTGACTCTGAGCGAAGAGGAATTATTTTGGCAACTTTATAGGACCCTGCATGTACCATGCTAACCAGGAGTTATCACAATTCTCAAGCCAATGACACACCATCAACATCACAACTGTGGGATAAAGGAAAAGACTTTTCACAAAAATCATCAACCTATAAGAGCTCTTTTTCTAAAGAAGATTTATCATTACAGAAAAACAATTTTGGTACTTCTTTTGATATCGTTGATTTCTGTGAAAGTTCTAAGATTCAAGTTTCCCCTGCTAAATATCTTAGAATGAACCTAAAAGAGTTGGAAAGACTTGTCAAACATGTTAAATCAGGTCAACCTCCTGCAAATAAAACTACTAATGAAACTACTAATGATGCTTTCTCAAAACAAGCTACTATAGAAACTCAAGCTACCAAAGAAAAGAATCCTCCACAAGAAAAGAGTCCTCCTATAGGATTAAAACTAGAGCCTTTTTATTTGTCCTTGTTTATTTATGGCTTTAAGTTGAACAACTGTGTTATAGATTCAGGAGCTTCTAATAATATCATGTCTACTTCAGTAGCCAAAGCTTTGGATCTTCCCCTCACTACAACCTTTGGTCAATGCTATGCCCTAGATGAAAAACAAGTCCCCTTAGCTGGAAAAATCAAAGATGCCCAAGTAGCCCTTGCAACATACCATAGTAAAAATATTAAACTCACCATACTTGTAACTGATATTGCAACAAGTTATGGTATGCTTCTAAACAGGACTTTCTGTCGGGATCTTGGAGGAGAGATCAAAATTGATTGGTCACAAGCAATTATTCCAGTGGGAGATAAAAGGGTTGTCCTACAACTAGAAGGAAAATCAAAATACATAGTGTTCCCATCTGAAGATCCCAAGTCTCAGATACTCTACTAGGAATCTGAGTTTCAAAATTATCTGATCTCATCCACACTAGACATGAAAGAAGAAGTGACAATTGATAAGTCTGAAGGCCTTTGGACTTTGGAGTTTGATGGTAGTTGTACTTCTATTATTTCTAGAGCATGGTTTGTATTGATATCACCACATGGAGACTTTTTCCCAAAGGGTTTTAAGTTGCATTTGGATAATACAAACAACACTACCAAATATGAGTCTCTTTTGCTCGGTATTCAAGAGGTGAAGAAGATGGTATCAAGGTAGTCCAAGCCAAAGGGGATGCAGAACTTGTGGTGAGACAAGTAAGAGGAATGTATTCAGAAAAAAATGAAAGACTCAAACACTATAGAAATCGTGTTTGGGATGAGATAGAAGAATTTGAAGCTTTCTCCATAGAAGCTATTCCCAGAGAGCTTAATAGTAGAGTTGATTCCCTAGCAGTTTCTTCCTCCCTATTGTTTCCACATTTGAATTTTAAGAAAAGTTCTGATAAAATTGAAATGGTGTACAATCTGAAAGTTCTGGATAATGTTGAGCATTGACAGGTCTTTCAAGATTATAAACAAATTGATAAATTCTTGCAGTCAGTAGAAGTTTTTAGTACCACCTTCTTTGAAGGATCTTCATCAACTTGTGATGAGTTTTTCCTAGATGGCATAAAAGATAAAGGGATCTTTCAATTAAAAGAAAATTGTATTCCTAAAGGGCTCATGTCTCTTGAGAGCCAATTTGACAGATATGATGCTCTGAAATCTCCTCCACCACCTGAAGAAGACACAAATCAAGGTGACTATGAGAAGGTAAATATAGGGGAGGAAGATGAACCTAGGTGTATAAACCTGGGCAAATGTTTCACTTTAGATGAGAAATGAAGATTTGTCAGTTTTCTAAAGTAATATCAGGATACTTTTTCTTGGTCCTATCATGATTTAAAGAATTTCAAAGGAGGAAAATTCCAGCACTAGATTCCTCTAAAGTTGGGCACTTCGCCCTTTAGGCAAAAATTAAGAAACTATAACCCAAAATTTTTTGAGGAAATTCAAAAAGAGGTAGAAAAAATACTACAGGCCTGTATCATTTATCATATTCATCATTCTACTTGGATTGCAAATATTGTTCCTATCAGGAAGAAAAATGGTGAGATAAGAATCTGCGTAGATTTTAGGAACTTGAACCAACGTAGCCTAAAGGATAACTATGGACTCCCTGTTATGGACCATATTCTATAGATTGTGGCAGGTTCAGAGATGATGTCAATGCTAGATAGTTTCTCTGGTTACAACCAGATCAAGGTAGCTGACCAAGATCAACACAAAACAACTTTTACCACCCCATGGGCTAAATATGCTAATAACAGAATGTCTTTTGGCTTGATAAATGCAGGTGCCACTTTCCAATGTGCAATGAATTCTTCTTTTAGCCATCTTCTTAATAAGGTAATAGTTGTTTATCTTGATGATCTGACTGTGTTTTCCAAGAGGCATAGAAACCATCTAAGGGATTTAAGATTAGTTCTACAGAGATGCAGGGAACATGGCATTTCATTAAACACAAAGAAGCCTGTCTTTGTAGTCACAAAAGGTAAATTGTTGGGCCACATCATGTCAAAAGAAGGGATCAAGATTGATCTAGAAAGAGTTAAAGAAATCCAACAGCTTAGTTTTCCTTCGAATAGGACTGGTGTTAAGTCTTTCTTTGGGAAAACCAATTTCCTCAGAAGGTTTGTTCCAGACTTTGCAGAAACAACTAAGCATATGGTGAGCCTCTTGAGTGAGAAGAACCCATTTAAATGGAGCACATAAGTTGTCAAAGCATTTGATGATATCAAGAAAGCTATAGCTAATGCTCTCACTTTAATAAATCCAAATTACAAGAAAGACATCATAATACACTATTATGCCTCAGAACATACAGTGTCTAGAATTTTTGTTGCAAAGGAATGATAAGGATGAAGAGGTGCCCATTTCTTTCATGAGAATACCTCTCAAAAAGCATGAGTTAAAATATCCATTGGTTGAGAAGCAAGCATATGTGCTGGTAAAAGAGGTGAAGGCTTTCGGGTTCTACATTCTACATTCTCATTCAATTGTTTTTTTTCCTACCTCTACTATGAAAGATTTCCTAACTCAACAAGAGATAGGGATGAACAAACAAGCCATGTGGATTTATAGGATTCAAGAATTTGAACTAGAAATTCATCCTATCAAGCTGGTTCGAGGTAAAGGATTATGTAAAATTATGTCTAAGTAGGACCCTGATAGCAGTATACCCTCAGTTCTTTTTGTCAGTCTTCGTGATTCCTAGTTTTTGGATGTAGCATTTTACCTTACTTATGGAGATTGTCCCCCTCATCTAAACACAAAAGAAAGAAGAAATTTTAGGTTAAAGGTGGTGAAGTATGTTATTGTGGATGACATACTATATAAAAAGGGTTTGGATGGAGCCTTCTTAAGGTGTGTTGACAAAGAACAACAAGAAAGATTACTCAGGAAATTTCATAGTGAGGCATGTGGTGGTCATTTCTCTTCCATAGTAACCACTTTTAAAATTCTCAAGAATTGTTATTACTGGCTAGAAATGTTTGGCGATGCTTAAAAGTGGGTTGCAAATTGTAAAAAATGTAAATTGTTTGGTGGAAAACCGCAATTGGCAGCTCTCCCATTGCGGCCAGTGGTCATAGAAGAACCTTTTGAGCAGTGGGGGTTAGACTTCATTAGCCCAATCAACCCTCCTTCGAGTGCTGGACACACCCACATTCTCACTATAACAAACTATTTCACGAAATGGGTAGAGGCGGTCCCTGTTAAGAAGACCACATCTGAAGTAGTGTGTGAGTTTGTAAAGAATTACATCTTGGTAAGGTTTGGCATTCCAACTAAGTTGGTTATAGATAATGCTACAAATTTATCTTCTCATGAGTTGAAATTATTTTGTTATTACCATGGCATCTACCTGTCCCACACATCTGACTATTATCCATAGGGAAATAGACAAACATAATCAAGTAATAAGAACTTGATCAGGATAATGAGGAAGCTAGTATGTGAAAATGCTAAGGATTGGCATAAGAAACTATTTGAAGCTCTCTGGGCTGATTGAACTTCTCTAAAAAGAGAAATTGGCATGTCACCCTTTGAATTGGATTATAGTGTTGAAGCCTAGCTTTCACTACCACTAGAACTTGCTACCATGAAATTGCAAAAACCAATTGAAGATCAGGTTTACCAAGATGCCCTAGAGAAACAAGTTTTGTATCTCAACAAAATACAGGAGGAAAGAGAAGAAATGGTAAGTCAAATAGCCACATACTAGGCTCGAGTCAAGAAAATTTTTTATCAGAAGGCCAGGCCTAGGAATTGTATGGAGGGTGAACAAGTGTTGTTATGGGACAAAGGGCAGGAACCTAAGGGTGCCCATGGAAAATTCGAATCACTTTGGAAGGGCCAATTCATCATCAACAAAGCATTGGGAGGTAATTCCTTCAAACTGGAGCATTTGGATGGTACTATTTTACCCTTGACCTTTAATGGTCAAGATCTCAAGCTGTATAAACTTTGCATAGGTTTTCCCTATTTTCTGTACATATCTTTTTGCTGTGTTGTTTCCTGTTTTGTCCTTTTTGCTTTGTCCATCCCTTTCTTTTCTAAGTTTTTCCTGGTCTGTGAAACCAAAGCTATAGGTTCATCCTTCACCCTCAAGAGGTCTCATCCCCAGCCAGAGCCATTGTTATCAATAGATTTTGTTTAATTTTCTCAAGCTCTAATTTTACCAAAATCACCCCATAATCTTTAAAGGTGTGTCTCACTCAAAGTTTCATTTCCTTGCATATACACCTTGTCAGTTGAACTCGAATCTTGAACTCTCGTAGTTCAATGTTCAATGTTCAATAACACCCTTTGGTATGATTGTTTCTCTTTGTTTGCAAGCTTAGCGGCATGTTGTCTTTATAGTGCGCACTCGTCCAATGAACCATGAACCTTGAACTCTTGTAGTTCAAGATTCAAAGTTCAACAGATGTCATCTTTTTGCAAATGCTTCCTTTATTTTATTTTTATTTTCTTGTCACTTATGTTTTTCTTTATTTTATTAATCGTGCCAAAGGTTAGTCCTTCTATCTTCACATTGAACTTGAACTATGAACTCTTGTAGTTCAAGGATCAAGGTTTAACGTAAGTTCATAATTTGCAAAAGTGGAAAGTTTTGATTTGACATAAAGGATAGTTGGCAATTGATTATGATTTCTACGCATGGTGAGGATGTTGTAATTAATTTAAGTGACATTTTGATGTTACTTCAATCTAGGAAAGTACAACAATCAATGCTTAAAGTGGTGTGAGTTACCTGGGAATCATTAATTGAACCTCATGTGACATAATTTTTCCACTATTGTGAATCTCCCAGGATTTTGTGAACTATTTAATGATAAATTGGAAAGCTTAGCCTATTATCTTTATAGCGTTCGAGTCATCTCATGTAGCTAGCATGGAAGAAGGTACCTTTTCCTCCTCACAGAGCTTAGTTCCTCGCATTACAAAACAAGGCGAGTCTCTCTTTTCAGCCTCCTTGTTTCAGTTACAGATCGTTACTTTGTCAAATTCAAATTCCTTTAAGGCTACTATGTCTTCTTGTTCTTTCCTAGTTTGTGAGTCAAAATGAAGAACCCAGTCCCAAATTTTAGAAATACCTCCCCTTTGATTTTCTCCCTACCTGATTATGAAGACACCCTAATTAAAACTAGAGCCTTAGAAGACATTATGAACTAAGTCAAAGAACCCATTCCAGGTTCCATGTTATAAAAAGCCATTTGGAGTGGTCTAACTAATGCAACCACTTTCCCTATAGTAGCCCCTTCTTGAGAGTTGGTTGTCGAATGTTCAAAAAGATATAGTTTTAAGGAGAAGTGTATCAAGAAGGTTGATGGGAGTCCACTACTATACATAAGTAGACATGTTTTTCTAAAGGAAATAGGAATTCCAGAAAGAGACCCATATGAAGGGTGGAATATCCCCTCATCTCAATCAGTCTTCACCACCAAGAGATAAGTCTATAGGAATGAAATAGCCCAATACTAGTTTCTCAAAGCCCAAAAAGGAGGGTCTAGGCTCCCAAAGCCACTTACTATAGATCATTTCAAGCCTGAGGTAGCTGAGCTAGTTGTACTACTCAATAAAATTAAAGGAAACCACCATGCATACTATTGGCATGACTGGACGTACTTCTACATCTAGGTCACTCTCGGAGGGGAAAAGTATATCGACTGGGTTGAAGCCATTGCTGATGAACTCAATCATGAATTGGAAAATTTTCCAACTGGAAGTAGCTTTCACATGTCCTCTTACTTGTTCTACATTTTAGCTTGTACTAGGGAGTGGAAAGGCCTTTTCCATGAATAGCCCCTTGCAAATATGAAGGTCTACGATTACTACCCTCAACTACAGAAATAATATCATGTTGATAGTTTTCTAAAAGTCAATGGGGTTTTCTTTGGGAAGTTGACATGTGAACTACAAGGGAACACTGAGTAAAGAATGTCTGAAGAGGCAAAAACCTTTGTCAATACTTATGGAAGTTTCTTCATCCAGTTCATAAGATTCACATATTTCAGAGTGTGTGGTTTTGAAGGGGAGCCATTCAAATTTCCTAGATATGCTTTTGATAGTTTGATCATTGCAGAAGTGGCTTGTCAATTGGCATATGTTCATAAAGGAGTCAAGGAAAGGAAGGGTAGAGAAAAATCTAGCTTCCCAGTTGAATTAGGGTATTATACTTGCAAAAATTCTTCAGATGCACTAAATCTAGAGCATGAATTAAGGAAACTAAATTTGAAAATGTTTGCACTCAAAAAACATTTTGATAGTAGAGGATACCTTGCTCAACATTTGAACTTGCCCTCTAAATTCTAACACATTCCCCAAATAGAGGATTACTGGGAGGGCTGTGCTAATGATTTTGAAGTAAGAAGGACCTGGTCAAGGTTTACCTTAGGACAAATTGTTACCCTAAATGTTCAGATTAATATCACAGTAGTAGATGAAGATGATGGTGCGAAGGTAATTGATGAGTAGTTTGAAACCAGAGTTAGGGTTACACCACTACCTAAAATAGACTGGGCTATTGATGAGAGAGAGAGCATAATAATAAAGACTCTCAATGTGATTAAGAGAGCTGAGAAATGGGTCAATAGTAAGAAGCATCCTGTTTTAAGAAGACATAACCCAAGCAGTGCAGCACATGGTGATTCTGCTGTCAAACCTATTGATTCTGCTGACAAAAATATTTCCCTTGTAGGTACCGACAAAAATAGAAATAAGAAGAAATCTTCAGCCGATCTTGTGAAAAAAGCTTCTCCTTTCTCTTCAATAGTAAGAAGGACCTTAATAGGCAGAGTAAGTAAAGAAAGTAATAAGCTGGTTGATGATAAAGAGGTCATTGATCTCGATCCCATGGATACTCATATGTTAGAGCACACTGGTTCAGATAGCCTGGGAGATGACTCATTGACTCCAAAGCGCAGTCAACCGGATTCTAGAAAACCCTTAGTAACTGTGCTGAGTGACACCTTGCAGACTCCATCTCCCACTCTCAGTTGGCTAGGAAGTTCTATTAGAAGGAAATAGAATGTCCTACCGATAACTCTTCTGGGAGAGGACATGGTAAGTAAGTTCTTGGGAGCCAAAGTGAAGCCCAAAATAATTAAGATGGAGTCAATGATAGAGGTAGATGAGAAAACTAGGAGGTGGAAAGAAAAACAAGAAAGACTAAAGTCTAACAAACATGTTTCTAAAGCCTCTATTGAGGAATTTACTATTGAGAAGATAGATTTGGGAGTGGAAAGTAGGGAAGATAATGCAAAACACCTGGAGTCTTCTACATGAAAAATACTACACAGGACTTTCAAAGATGAAAGGGTCAAGAAGGAATTAAAGGCTACCATATAGAGATTTGTAGAATTCATTTAGGTGGTCCAAGAGCCTAGCCCACTTCAATTAGCCCATGTGCCTCACACGTTCGATCCCCGTTCACTAGAATTCCGCAAG
Organism: Chamaecyparis obtusa; assembly: GCA_027943335.1. Lineage (NCBI taxonomy): Eukaryota > Viridiplantae > Streptophyta > Pinopsida > Cupressales > Cupressaceae > Chamaecyparis > Chamaecyparis obtusa. Next base: position 120,188 of record BSBK01006151.1, on the reverse strand, counting down.
ACCCTGTACCAAATTCAAAGAACCAAACTAGTAGTACATGTTTTTAACAAGTGGGTCATAGGGATCATTCAATGAGGAAGTGATTACATCACTCGGTTAATTGAAACTCATGGAATGGTGACAAAAATGATCTGAGAACTGTTGGATGAACTAGAAGAATGGAGGAAAGAAAAGAAGAAGTGGACTAGTATAGTTGGTTAGCTGATGGAGATTGATCACTATGCAGTGCCTAAATTCCTTATGGAAAAGCCAGTTCATGGATTGAATGAGGAGATCCCGTATGTTTCTATGAAGAGTATTGAATGGAGAAATTCAATCATCAAGGATGGATGTGATGGGGTGACTCACTTACTTAATGATCTTAAGGGCATGATTGATACCATGCAAAAGAATCTTAAGTGCCTAAATATTGTTCTGATGGATGAGGGAACTTGGGATATAAAGAAAGTAGAGAAAATAACTTAGGAGTTGGAGGTAGGTATAACAACTTTTAGAGATACCAAAGAGCTCACAACAGAAGATCTCACTTCCGTAGCTAACACTAAGGCTATGCTGGTCATCTGTGTAGATCACCTTGAGTCTCATAGATCAAGGCTAGATCAAATATGCAAATATAGGAAACTTCTTGGGCAAAGAATTGCTCTCATTAGCCTACCATATCATGCCATATTTATCAGTGCATCATTGGCTCATGAGGAGTTGAAGTAGGCATGTGTGCTTGGGTCATCCCAGAATCGAATCTAAAGCATCTAGCTCAGCCATGATTAGTCATTATTTTCCATGCTTTTTGGGTTCTTTCTTTCTGTTTCTAGAATTTTCCATTTTTAGCATATTTGCAGTTATCTAAAGTATTTCTGGGTAGAAACTCTAGGAGTTTCATAGACTTTATTATTTTTGAAAATTTGTAACCGATGGCTATATAAAGCCATGATAAAACTATTGAAAGGGATGCAAGTTAGTTTTATTTCTGCATAGTAATAGAACAAGTTAAGTTTTAGCAATTTTTGTAAAGACTTGGATTAAGGTTTTCTAAATCAGCAAATGAAAGAAACTTATTAATATAGATCTATTGGTTTATATTTTAGGTGAATCACTATTGGGATATTCTACGTTGAGAAGATTTTCTTGGTTAAATGTCTTTATCTTTCTTTGAATTCTAGTTTAAGTTGTGCCTTAGATTAGTGTAATGTTTACTTATTGAAGTCTGTGAGATTCAGATCTATTAGTTGCTTCCAATTCACAGTAATTATGTCATATTGATGAAAGTTACTATTTATGCCTTATCAACTTTCTGGTCAAAAGTTTAATGTTTGCAGAAATGCATTACTCTTTTTCTCAAAAAATCATTGAAAATATTTCTAGGAGTTGTACCATAATTCAAAGGGTTAAATATCTTATGTTTAATCCATTTGCTAGTAAAGATTTGATGTTTCTCGGAGGGTTATAGAGTGTAGAAGTAAATTTGAAAAAGAGACAAATTCATTTACTAACAGTTTTTGGCGACTCTAGTGGGGAGCTAAACTAGTAAATCAATGTCTTTACTTGTTTAAATGTGTAGTCATGGTATTAGTAGCTGATATAATACCTAGTCAAGCCGAAGTTCCCCCAATCCTACAACTTGGTCTGAATTTTCATGACACTCAAGAGGATATTATTGCAGACCTAAATAATCTAGCTTGGAAAGTAAAAACAAGCAATGAACAATATCAACAAGTTCAATTGGTGTTAGTGGAAGAGGAAGAGATTGGTGAATGGTTAAGGGGTCTCCCCGTAGCTTAGGAAGCTATAGTAGTTAATAGAGAAAATCAAAGACCATGGAACTATCAAGCTAGAGTGCAGACCTTACACCAGTTCGTAGAGAGAGGCAGGTATTTTTCACAGTGTTTTTGAGGAATTGAAAAATCTTGAAACCACAAGAATCTGCCCCTCTAAGAAAAAGGCTCAAAGTAGACCTTCTTCTCCTCCTAAAGAATCTTTCCGTTCATCTACTAAAACCTATGATTGGCAAGTCTTAACTTTATCAGGGATTCAAGCCCCTCCTCTCCTAACTATTTTTCCAATAGTTATCATGGCTTAACCATGGGGTAATGCAGTAGGCACTTTAGCTCTAGCCGCTCACTATGCTCTTCTTAAAGGAGCCAAAGATGTTCTTCCAAGGTTCTCTGGTGATGGAAAAGTAGTTGTTGAAGAACATTTCAATTCTTTCAATGTAGCCACTGGCATTCTAGGGGTGCAAACTAAAGATGTAGTAGTTAGGCTCTTTGTTTAAACCCTCAAAGAAGGAGCGGAAAAATGGTTTGTGCATCTTCTTATAGGGTCCATAACTGATTGGAATTCCATGAAAACTGCATTTGAAGTCCATTTCAAAAGTACGGATGATGAGCATTCTCTGCTAGCTCAACCTACACAGATGAAAAAGGAGATCCATGAGCCCATGAGAGATTATGTGGCTCATTATAACAAAGTCATTCATAAGATTCCTATCACAAAAAGGCCCACCCCCAAAAACCAATAGTGTTTCTTTGTAAATTCTATGCCCCTGGACATCAATTTTCATCTTAGAAGTAATAGACCAGTAGACTTGGCAACTGCCCAAAGCCAACCTATTGAGCTAGAAGATGATTTGATCACCGTGGGGAAGTGGAGGAAAGAGGTCCAAGTACCTAATGCAGAAAATAAATCTTCTTATGATACTATGCTACAAAGATTAGTAAATGATGTGATTACACTCAAGAGGAAGCTTCCTAAAATTAATACCAATCCTCCTCCTTTCTATCGATATATTGCCAGAGCAATTCCTGAAAAAGATAGACCTAGTCACAAATTTCAAAATTATGCCCCATCTGATAAGAATTTACTAGAAGCTCCTCCTAGAAGAGCTAACATGTGTACCTTCCACCTTACAAATGATCATGATGGTATATCCTCTCTAGAAATGATCTGATCAATCCAGATGCATGTGAACTGAAAATTGATAGAAGAATCACCTGATGATGCAGCGAGTCCTCAATTACCTGGTGGCTCCAAAAATTATTACATAGAATATGAATCTGACTCTAAGTGAGGAGGAAGTATTCTGGCAACTTTATAGGACCTTGCATGTACCGTGCTAACTAGGAGTTACCGCAATTCTCAAGCCAATGACACACCATCAACATCACAACGGTGAGATAAAGGTAAAGACTTTTCACAAAAATCATCAACCTTTAAGAGCTCTTTTTCTAAAGAAGATGAATCATTAAAGAAAAGAAATTCTGGTACTTCTTTTGATATCATTGATTTCTATGAAATTTCTAAGATTCAATTTACCCCTGCTGAATATCTTAGAATGAACCCAAAAGAGTTGGAAAGACTTGTTAAACATGTTAAATTAGGTCAACCTCCTGCAGATAAAACTACTAATGAAACTACTAATGTTGCTTTCTCAAAACAAGCTACAATAGAAACTTAAGCTACCAAAGAAAATAATCCTTCACAAGAAAAGAGTCCTCCTGTAGGATTAAAACCAGAGCCTTTTTATTTGTCCTTATTTAGTTATGGCTTTAAGTTGAACAACTATGTTATAGATTCAGGAGCTTCTAATAATATCATGCCTGCTTCAATAGCCAAAGCTCTGGATCTTCCCCTCACTGCAACCTTTGGTCAATGCTATGCCCTAGATGCAAAACAAGTCCCCGTAGTTGGACAAATCAAAGATGCCCAAGTAGCCCTTGCAACATACCCTAGTAAAAAGATTAAACTAACCATACTTGTACCTGATATTCCAACAAGCTATGGTATGCTTCTGAGAAGGACTTTTTGTCAGGATCTTGGAGGAGAGATCAAACTTGACTGGTTGCAAGCAATTATTCCAGTGGAAGATAAAAGGGTTGTCTTGCAACCAAAAGGAAAATAAAAATACATAGTGTTCCCATCTGAAGATCCCAAGTCTCAGATACTCTACTAGGAATCTGAGTTTGGAAATCATATGATCTCATCCACACTAGACATGAATGAAGAAGTGACAATTGATAAGTCTGATGGATTTGGACTTTGGAGTTTGATGGCAGTTGTGCTTTTGTTGGTTTTGGAGCAGGGGTTGTATTGATATCACTAGAAGGAGACTTTTTCCCATGGGCTTTTAAGCTGGATTTTGATAATACAAACAATACTATAGAATATGAGTCTCTTTTGCTTGGTATTAAAGAGGCGAAGAAGATGGGTATCAAGGTACTCTGAGCTAGAGGGGATGCAGAACTTGTGGTAAGACAAGTAAGAGGAATATATTTAGCAAAAAATGAAAGACTCAAACACTATAGAAATCATGTTTAGGATGAGATAGAAAAGTTTGAAGCTTTCTCCATAGAAGTTGTTCCTAGAGAGTTGAATAGTAGAGCTGATTCCCTAGTAGTTTCTTTGTCCTTGCTATTGCCACATTCATATTTTAAGCAAAGTTCCTATAAAATTGAAATGGTGTACAGACCGAAAGTTCCAGATAATGCTGAGCATTGGAAAGTCTTTCAAGATTTCTTTGAGGGTTATAGAGTGTAGAAGTAAATTTGAAAAAGAGACAAATTCATTTACTAACACTAAATAATGAAAATGTTCCTCTGTAGTATTGCTAAAGACAAGAATATCATGAATGTATACAACAAAAAACTTACCAGTGAAGCATTCAAGCACTTTATTCATCAAGTGCGTAAAGGTACTAGGAGCATTGGACAAGATAAAAAGAATTATAATCCACTCATAGAACCCCTTGTTTGTCTTAAAATTTGTGTTCCACTCATCACCTGGTGTGCTTGTAATTTGATTGTATCTACTCTTATGATTAATTTTATAAAAAATAACATGCACTTGTCATGCAATCTATTAAATCATTAGATCTTGGAATAGGAAATATATGCCTTATGTTAATCTTATTGATGGCCCTAGAATTAGTGCACATGTCTAGTTACCTCCTTTTTTATGTGTTAGGATTATGGTAACCACACAAGGACTCAAACACTCCCTAATTAGTCCCTTGTCAAGAATTTCTTGCACTTGCCTCTTTATTTATTCATTTTTTGGTAAAGTCATTTTGTATGTAGCTTTGTTGTGAAAAGTAGGCCCTATAATGAAGTTAATATAGTATCTAATGTCTCCCGTGGATGTAAATGCATTGGGAATCTCATCCACTACAATGTTTGCATATGCTTTCAACAATATTGTCACCTCCAAAAGTAACTCTTTCTCCTTCTCTACTACCATGATAGATCTAGGCTTTACAATTATTGCAAATCCCATGTTCTCCTCATGCTTAGTCTTTAGGAACTCATTTTCATTATCTAACATAAAAATAGATCCTAGTTGGGAATCTAGCCTTTCCACCTTCAATGGTGTAAGGGTGTGAGAAACACTATCTTTACCTATGGTGTAGGTGTTCTTCCTACAATCAAGTAGTGCATTCATATCATACTTCCAATGCCTATTTAAAAGAAAATGACAAATATACATTGGTATTATATCACATAAAACCTAGTCTTTATGCCCCCTATATGAAAGTCCACCCAAAAAATTTCATTAACCACTACTTACTGCCACTTATTAAGCTAGGAAATTTTGTAATAAGTGCTATGAGTATTTTACTTCAATTCAAGTTTCTCTACAATCTCAATGGATACAAAATTATTTTTACTAGCTAAATCTATAACTACCTTAAAAGATTTACCTTGGAACTTACATGTTTCTTTTAAGAGATACTTCATTCATGGTGGATCCTTCTCCACTGCTACCTTGAGAAAATTCATTCTCACCATGAGTAACTAACCAACTTCTAGACCCACAATTTTTGATCGATAATTTATAATTTTATTGTCATCTTTTAGTGTAATATGATTTCTACTTTCCCCTATAAATGATGTGGTAGGTTTATTTTATATTCATTTCCATGCTTTATGGCCCAACATTTTTTACTTGTAGAATCTCCCTATAAATACACTTGATCCTTTTCCTTGGCCTTCAAATACTCCTCTATTTTTGTGTTTTCTCTCACTAAATCTACCTCTTGATCAACCCACTATTATTGATTGTTGGTTATTTATGCTTGTGGTTTTGAGGTATTCAATCTTCCATTATTTATGTTCCTCTTTTTTATGAAACCTCTTACTCTACCTTTTATTTTATTTTCCTATCTTCTCTTCAATTTTTCTTCAACCTTGATTTCGGATTGGTAGCATTCCTCTACAATTCTTGGGTTTGTCAAACTTAATTTATCTTGTAGGTTGAATCTCAACCCATTGATATATCTAGCCACATTCTCCACATAATCTTCCAGGTGACCTTACTTGATTCTCAACTTGTAGAACTCCTCACTATAGGATTTCACATCCATGTCCCTTTTATTGAGGTTTTGAAGTTTCCTATATACTTGAATGGCATGGTCACTTGGCAAGAAATTTTCTTTGATCTTTGAAACCATCCTATCCTGCGAGTTATTATTTTTGACTTACCCTTCATCCTCCTCCCATCTTGAACACGTCCCACCATAAAAATGCATGGCCCTTCAATTTGTATTGCCCAATTTCACCCTTTTTTCCTTGAGTACGTCCTCATAATCAATGTAGTTTTCTAACACCCTTAGTAATAAAAAATTTGTATGCTATCTATGGTGACTCCATAAATTGATTGGTAAATCCACATTCACCTTGTGATTTTCTCCCATGTCTACCTTTAATAGCTTGTCCATTCTCAATTCATTAGGGTCCACATCCTCTTGGGACCCTTCTTGGGAGTTTTACTCTCCACCCTCTTCTTCTTTCTCTTCTTCTCGGCCACTTACATTCCCTATGACTACAATTCTTTGACTTGTTTCTACTGCATCAAGCCTAGCTTGGATGGCTTCTGTGAACTCTCTCATTTACATCATCTCTCTTGCATGTCTATCATCCATCTCAATCATTTCTCTAGTAATCAAGTTTTCTTTCTCACTTGACCTTTTTCTCTTCTTTATAAAATGTTTCATTGATGCCAATTTCATGAAAATAAAGGAATAGAAAAGACCATAATGTCTCAAATAAATACTTGGAAGAATCTTGGACTCTTTAAGTAATGGACTTCCTTCCATAATAGCCAATATTCCTTAGATCCCTACAATTTGGTATATTCCTCCATAAATTGTAGAGAAGAGTTCATAACCAAAATGTAAATAAAATTTTAGATACCCTTTTGGCTCTTACAATACATAATTGGAAATGAGATGGGACTACTTTGTAATGATCAGATAAAATTTTAACTATCTCAGTTGGAATTAGGCCTAATGGACATTTAGGCTATACACAGATTTGGTTATTGTCTCCAAAAGACTCAAAAAGGGTATTCAAGAAGTTTCCTGGCCAATCCTTGTCCTAATATCTCGCAGTGGTCCATTTCACTCTTGGTTTGATCCAATACAGATTAGTCCTTCTCATCTATGGCTTTCAACATGATACATTAAGTTATCAAACTTTCATGCAATCACCACACGTGAAAATTTCCATCACTAATCCTACAACTTTGGCATATTGAAGAGAATATTTATACAGTTCATTCCACCAAGTTTTAGGAATTTTCACTAGTGGATTTTCACTCTATACATTCTTCTTGGTCTCTAGATATTGTAGCTAGGGTTTGGACTTACCTGGGAAGGGATTCCTATATCTCCTTCAAACCATAATAGATTTGAGTGAGACTAGATATAATAAAAATAATAACCAATGAAGATTCATCCCCAATCACTTGAAGTCCAATGTGAAGTTGTACAACAATGTGGAACTCAATGAAACAACAAAAACACTTTTAGATTTGTAAAAAAAATGTGATTTTATTCTTGTTGCAATATCTAGACTTCCATACAACCCTTTGGGTCAATGATACAAGGCTATTAAAATGTTTATAATAATTCTATAACATTCCCCAACAACATTTCAAATTATGAACTAGCTAAAACATCATTATGCCCATTTATTCAATAAAAAGTGCAAAACGTGTCCTGAAAACATTGTCCAAGTTTAACATATTTGCATTCCCTATCACCTAAGAACCTAACCTTGAATCCAGTCAACCTAGAATGGTCACAAAAGTCTTTATTACCTAAAATAACATCAAACAACACCAAAATTCCAACTTTGGACTCTTAGAACTAAAAAACCTAGGGCTAGACCACTTGTCTAGACACCATGAGGACTATATTAGTAATAGAAGCTCAAAGATTGTCAATAGTATATAAAATAGATGTAAAATTACTAATCTTGATTGGCTTATTAGAAGAACAATTTTATGTGGAGAAGCTACCTAGGTATGAGAGTTTGCATCAAGAAAATAAGGTTTATAAGGTCAAGAAGGCAATTTATGGACTTAAACAAGCCCCAAGAGCATGATATAGAAGAATTGATAGTTATCTTTTGAAAAAAAGATTTAACACCTGTGCAACAAAGAGCCTACTTTATACACCAACATGAATGACAAAGGTGAGAACATAATTGTTTTTGATAGATAAAGTAGCAAGAGGGTGTTGGCCCGTGGAACAAATGACTAGTAGCACATTAATAGCACATTAATGGAGCCAGTCACAACAAATATATAACAATTTAACAGTAAAATCACCAAGTCTAAATCTGCCCCTATAAAAAACATAAACCACAATACTGATCAAATGAATTAAAATAGAGTACTTAGAACAAACAGTAGTATGTAAAGTATTAGTTAAAAGCCATGCAGGGCTGAACAAGAAGACATAAAAACTAACATTAACCCTAACCACAAAACAGGGGATCCTAGGGCCAGGCCCAGTCAAAATTAACCAAGACATGGAAACCAGAACTAATTCTTCCCACCCAACTACTTAGATAGTAGAGTCCTCGCCCACTCTTCCCATAGGAACAGGAAAAGATCCTTGTTGTCCTCATTCGCTTCCAGAGTGCCACCCGCTAGCTTTTCCTACACATGACAAAGGGTCGTAGCTGAAGTGTGCATGATCTTCAGGCCAAATTTGTTGGTCAACATGCATTGGTTCATCAAATCCTACATATTTTTCTTGATCTCTGCAATATCTTTGTCCAAATTCGTGAACCTCCTTTTAAGAGTTCCTTTAAATTTGTTTTTGTCCTTCAGGGCCTCGGTATTGTCAGAGGTAGGGGGCTTATCCTGGGGATCTTGAGCAGGACTTAGGGGTGGGGTAGAAATATTGGGGGTTTCCATGGCTTGCTTGGGTTGGGTAAAGGATTGTTACCAGTCCTAGGGGGACTCATATGATCATCCGAGGAACCATTCATGGACTTAGTGGTTTGGGAGTCTTTTGCAGTCAAGGAATGCTCTTTAGAGGTCGTTTACAAAAACCTGGTTTTACATTGTTCCTTGGCAATTCTGTTTGACCTCCTGCGACCTGAGCCACTCAAGTCCACCTCCAGATTAACTTGGCTCTCCATCATTCTCCTTTTTTTGGGCCTACACTTGGTCTCTGGAGTACTGTCAGCCTCCTTCCTATCTTTAATCTCCATAGACTCAGAGACATAAGACTCCCCCTGGCCCTCCTTCCTATTGAAAGGGTTTTTAACACATTTTTTGTGGGCTCTACCCTCTTTAGCACCCAACTCAGGCTCCTGGATGACATAGATGGACTAGGAGGAGGACTGGGTGGGATTTTTAGTTTTGGCCAGGGAATCCTCCTGGGTCATCTCCTAGATCATGGGGGGGGGCGGGGGGTTGGGGTGTTAGGCAGATAGCTTTATGGAGCTAGTAAATGTAGAGAAGGAGGCCCTGATGGAGGATAGGTATTGGCTTATCAAGGTTGTCCTTAATATCAAGGATATTACTCTTTATGAAGTGCAGAAGATAAAAAGGAATGGAAATTAAATCCTTATTTCGAATATGGTTTAGGAATGGTAAGTGGTAGTAGTTAAAAATAGTGAAGTATTTCATCACTATGGGGAAAATTTTCAGCCAGAAGTTTGACAGCACCTCCCTATTGAAGCCCCCCTATTTTTTCATTGGCAGCTCACCATCCTTGAAAAACTGGTTGAGGCTGGTAGGGTCAGGATTCTGACTGGTTTTCTTGTATTTTCTCCCTATCATGGAAAGCCCAATCACCTTAGCTATGACCTCTTTGTTCAGCTGGAAGTGGATGCCTCCAATAGAGACACTCCTATTGTTCCAGGATGACACGAACTATTTGGAGATTTTTTCATCATGTCCACCCTTCATTCTCTCCATAAAACCCCAAATGCTTCTCTCCTTGCAATAATGTGTCACCAGCGCATTAGAGGTGAAAGCCTCATCAATTTTATCAGGCTCAATGTGGAAAGTGTTGCCTCCCATCTCAAAGTTCAGTCCCTCCTACACCACAATATTCTAGAAAATAAAGAGCCGAGTGTTTCTGCAGACCTTAAAAAACCCCTTGGTTTTGCAAAGCCTTTTCGAGGAAAGTTTATACTTAAAATGTTGGCTTTGAGAAATTTTTGTAAAATAGGCTCCGTACTGCTAGATCTAACAGATCTCCAGGTGCCATTAATAGAAATAATACCAGGGACACACTTGTTGTCCTTATTAGCCAAGTAAGCCTTCTGATTCAGATAGCTCCTACTCCACATGTTTAAAAGGTAATGATGATTCTTTATGGGAATTTAGGTTCTCCTTTCCATAATCGCAAAAGTCAACGGAACACGCTAGCACATGATCCAGTAAGGATTTGCAATGAATATGACAATGTGGCACATTTAAGCAATGATATTCATTTCTCTCCCAATGAGTTGCTGAGTCACTAGAGGTAAATCACTAACCACCCTCCAACTATTGAGTTTGATTTTTTTTAGGCCCATTGCCGCCATTGAGTCAGCAACCGAATTCCCTTCTCTGTACATGTGACCCATAGTGGTGCTCTAGAAGCTATTGATCAGCTCACCGATCTCCATAATAATAGGTCTAGTCTGCCATCCCACACTAGCACCACTTTTGACAACCTCAACAACCACTTTGGAATCCCCCTCGATTTCCAGTTGTCTGACATTCATTTGTTTTGCGAATTTAATCCCCCAGAGAAGGGCCATTCCTTTCGCCTGGGTGACAGTCTAGTTGTTGATGGGCCCAGCATAAGCCAACAGGAAAACACCTCAGTGATCTCTCAGAACACCACCCCCTCCTTAGCCCATATTATTTTCCGCCCCATCAAAGTTTAATTTGGTCCATCCTCTAAGAGGGGCGACCCATCTTGTAGCTTTTCTAGCTATTTTTTTAGCATCATCAAACCTAGAGAACCCATCAAGGATGTTCCATCTGTCAGCAATTATCACCTCCCAGGAAGCAGGAGGACAGGGGGGAAGCTTCCATTTATCCATCCTGGCATTCTCACATAGGAGCTTAGTTCCAATATGGAGGCAGGTCTCAGATTGGTTACTCTCCTCTCTCAAGATCATGTTGTTCCTTTCCTTCCAAATGGCCTAGCAGATGTCAGGGGGTAGCATACACCAGAGGAGTTGGAGTAGGGGGTGATTGGAGGGGGATCTCTAGTTGTTAAATTGATGCACTTCTCTACCCAAGGCCCACAAAATACCCAATTTTCTAATAACCTCTTGCCAAATTCTAGAGGCATAATCACAGTGGATAAACAAGTGGTTCACCATTTCCTCCTCCTTCTTACATAGGATACATCTGTTCACCATGGGGATGGCCCTCTTTATAAGATTATTTTGGGCTAGGACCTTACCATGCATTAAAGTCCACAAGAAGAAAAAAAATTTGGTGTGAGCTGAGGGATCCACACCTTCTTCCAGTCCCCCGGGTTAATTTCCTCCTTAAGAAGCAAATTGTAAGCATATTTAACAGAGAAGGTACCAGCCTGGGTGGGGGCTCAGATAATAGAGTCATCAAGCCCTGAAATTCTAACATTAGCCATGTTTTCCATGAGATCCTTGGCCAAGTGTTGTAGCTCTGATTTGTTCCTTAACCAATTAGGTATATCCTTCCAATCCCTACTAGTGATGTAGTTGGAGACTCTATTACCCAGGATAGGTTTGAGATAGTCCATAAGAGGTTTGAATCTGTAGCCCAAGTTAGGTTGGTTCACAATCCAGTGGTCATTCCAAAATCTGATGGATCTCCCATTTCCAATTTTCTAAAAAGCTCCTTTAGACAGAAGGGCCTTACATTTACATATGTTCGTCCAGAGTTTGGATCCACTTGAGAGATCACTATCATGGAACATTCACCTATAGGGATGTCCTTGGAGGTACTTGGCTTCCATTAGTCTGCACTAGTTCGCCTTTCCTTCTATGAGCTTCCGAGCCACTTTCGTGGTAAGGGCTTTATTCATTAGACCATTTTTTCTTAGCCCTAAGCAACCCATTCTTTTTGGGAAGCAGACAGTGTCCCAATTGACAAGAGACATCCTCTTCTTTTCTTCAGATCTTGCCCATAGAAAGGTTCTCTGAATCCTTTCCAGTTTATCTGCCATGTTGCCTCTAATTTTAAAGAGCGATAGAAAGTAAACAGGGATCCCTTGGAGAGTGGAGGTCATGAGCTGAAGTTTTCCAGCATTGCTTAAAATCTTCCCCTTCCAACCAGCAAGTTTCCTCTGGGTTCTTTCAAGGATGGAATTCCAGAAATCTTGGGACACCTCTTTAACCGTAAGGGGGAGGCCTAGGTAGATAGAAGGGAGCAAAGCCGCCAGACAACCCAGGATTTGAAGCACATTTTTTTGTAGCTCCATGGGGGTATTGAAGAAGAACAACCTGCTCTTCTGATAGTTGATACACTGTCCAGAAGCCCAAGCATAACTTTCAAGGATTTGTTTCCACTGCCTGGCCTCAATCACAGAAGAATACCCAAAGAGGAAGCTGTCGTCAACAAAATATTTTAACACCACCTAAGGAAGGGTAGAAGCAAGTTTGATGCCTTTTATTCTTCCCGTAGTAGACAACATACAAAGATTCATGCTAAGCACATTAGCCACCATAATAAAGAGGTAGGGGGAGAGAGGGTCTCCCTATCTAAGACCCTTCTTAGGTTTAAAAAAACCACCAAGGGAGTGATTGACCAGAATAGAGAAGCTAACAATTTGAGTACATTCTTGTATAATCTGGATAACCTTCTCATTAAACCCCATTTTAGCAAGAATTTTGAACAAGAATGACCAATTAACTTTGTCATAAGCTTTAGAGATATCCAATTTAAATGCCATACCTGGAACCGTGCTTCTATCCATAGAATGGATGATTTCATGGGTGGCAATGGCCGCATCTAGGATCTATCTACCTGGCATAAAACCTTTCTGAGTAGTGCAGATAATCTTGTCCAGCAGAGGCTTGATTCTGCCCACCAGGATCTTGGTAAGGATCTTGTAAAAGGTATTGCATAGGCTGATGGGCCTGAAATCCATCATAGTGGTAGGATTGTCATGCTTTGGAATCAGGATCCAGGATCTGTCTACCCAGCACAAAACCTTTCTGAGTAGTGCAGATAATCTTGTCCAACAGAGGCTTGATTCTACCCACTAGGATCTTGGTAAGGATCTTGTAAAATGTATTGCACAAGCTGATGGGCCTGAAATCCATCATAGTGGTAGAATTGCTTTCTAGTATGTAGATGGCTTGATATTCATGGGTGACTTATCAATTGATATGTTCAAATGCACTATGTAAAAGAAATTTGAGATGATAGATTTGGGTCTAATGAAGTACTTTATCTTGATGCATGCAAATTTTGGAGAAATTTGAGAGCACCATGTTGAAACTTGTTGAAAACATAAAATGCACCCCTACTCGCTATGAGTATCATGATAATTGGCTTCCACATCATGTTCACCACCTATGATTAATTACATGAGTCCATTTCTAGATCCACATAGTTAGTTTTGACATTTTTTTTATGCACCCAATTAAAGAGGTTTACACTAATTTACGTTCTGCACTTATTCAAGAAAATCTAAATGACCTAATTTGGAGGTTGGAATTTCACACCCAACATATTTTAATAATAAAGGATTTATTTACACATGTTGTAGACATTCGAGACATCCTCCATATGCATTTTAGGACCCCGGTGGATTCAATTGACCTATTTTCTAGACCAAAAGAAAAAACAATTTTATTCAGATTCACTAAGTGTATGGTATCAATGCTTTTAGAAGACCAACTTTGAGGGTTAATAATTGCCAATCAGTCATCCCAATGGATAGGGTGTTTTCTTCTTTGTATAATTAGCATGTAAATGAACTTGTATGCACTCTTCGATATTTTCAGGACTTCATCTAATGGGTTTCCCAAATCCAATCCAAATGTCACTTATTCATATTTTCAATGTATTCAATGTTGCATTTGCCATATAGCCTTTTCATAACACTATATTTTATAATCAGGTGATTGTCATGTAAGGTCAATTATTCCCTTATTTTGTCTATATCTCAAGGTATGATATGCCAATTCCTAGGGTTCCATGAAGCATGCTTAGAAATGTTTTAGAGTGGTCATCTTGGATTATTAATATCTTACAAATTGGAAGGAGTTGGGAAAATTCAATTGGCACACATGCTCTTTGTATCTTAATAAACATGTCCTCCTAATGGTGGCTTTCTGGAAGTTCATTTGGTTTTTTAGCATGTTCAGTTTGAGAAGAATGAAATGGGTAACTTTGATAATTAATTTATATTACCTTAGTCAGTTTCATGAAAATCCATTTTACGGGGTGATTATAGGCATATCAATCATCATGCTTGCCAAGTGTTGTGGTCCATTGATAGTGTTTGATCACTTTTTAAGGGTGGAACCAAAGGAACTTTACTCAGTTTGGACACTCAAATAGAGATGTAGAAAAGTTGATTTTCAATAAACTTCATCTTTATATCTTCGATCCCGGTACATATTGAAGAGGTTCTAGATTGGTCCAAAAGTTTATTTGTTTTAAAATACATTTTTTTTAGGTTGAGCCCATATAAGGACCCAACTTGCTTCATGGAGTTGTGGTTGTAGATTTAAAATGAATGATATTGTATTATTTGAATCGTATTGATTTAAATAATAATGATATATCTATACAGGATATGAAATATTTTATATTTGCAGTTCCTATTATATTATGTTCAATTTGAACATATCTCTAGATAGTGAGTCCAACTGGCCATTCATAAAATTCTATAAGCATAATGATAGTTTAAATATTTTTTATTTAAATCATTTATATTTTAAATCATTTATTTTAATAATGTTTTGATACATTAATAAGTGTATTTGTGAAGTTTGGATGATTTCAAGAGAAAGATCGAAAAAACCCATGGGTGGACTATGTTTTCACTGTGCATATAAAACTTATATATATATATATATATATATATATATATATATATATATATATATATATATATATATATATAGAAGCTGAGACGCATAATGAAATATATTATTATTATTATTATTTTTATTATATAGTGAGAAAATAAAGGGATTATATCTAGGAATTGATTAACATATTGAATTTATTAATTTGATTAGGGTTAGCATTAGAGTTTGGTTTATATTTATTATTATGATAAGGTTTGGTTTATGGTCATGGTTACAAGAAGAATTATTGTTAGGGTTAGGGTTTTGGTTATAATTACAATAGGTTTTAGGTTAGGAATAGGGTTTAGGTGAGTGTTAAAGGAAAGGTTGGAATTATAATTAGGTGAAGGGTAAAGATTTAGATTTGGTCAGGGCTATGGTTTGGTTTAGGATTAGGATCAAGTTTAGGATTAAGATTAAGATTAGTATTATGATTAAAATTTGGTTTAGGTTTATGATTATGGTTAGAATTAATATTAAAATTAGGATTTAATGTTAAAGTATTCGATTTTCTTATTTTAATAATGTTTTTATACATTAATAAGTGTATTTGTGAACTTTGTACGATTTCAAGAGAAAGATCGAAAAAACCCGTGGGACTGTGCATATAAAACAACCAAAAGTTATTAATAAAACCCCATGTCTCCGCACACGCAAAATGGTGAAGTTTTAAAATGTCAAGCGGATGTGCGGGGAAATAAAGTCAAAAAATATATGCGAGGGATGAATGGAGGGTGGGGAAGCGGGGGGCAATAAAGTCAAAAAAAAAAACTGTAATCCAAAATAATTTTGTTGAAAAGACTTTAAGTTTTGAAACAAATGTCATGGCTGGTGTACGGTTTGCACAAAATGATTTGAGTAAACATTCAAAATACATATAATGAGGGGCTCAAAATAAGTGCAGATTGAGAAAGGCTGTATAGCTACATTTTACACTGTCCTAAATAGCACTTAAGTGGTTTCTGATTGGTCTTGACAATTATACATAGGGTGAACAATATTTTTCCCACACAGATATGTAGAAAGTAAAATTGATACATAGGGTGAACAATATTTTTTCAGAATGAAGAAAAGGTGAGAGAAATATTTTACAAGACATCTTATATGATTGGAATGTGTGTAGGTATCTTATTGGGTTATTTTGGGTAAGATGGTTTTTGTGCAAATTTGGAATCATTAGACAATGGAAAATAGTATATGTGCTAGTGCAATCATTTTCATGTAAATAGCAGAATTGGGAGAATGTTGATTCAGAAAGAGAAGATACGTGTCTTATACAATTTCTTATAGACACAAATAAACTAATTTGAAAACAGATCATAATTATATAAGATGGGTAATTTTTAAGTTGATTATTTTTTACTAGGTTAAATATCATTCTTGAAGAGGCACCTTGAGAATGATATGTCTCATGTCCTCAATTCTTTTATAAAGATAGGTAAATTAACATTACATTTGATTAAGTTCGTCATTCAAGTTGAAGAGGCACAGGTCATGTCTCTACACAGTTCTTTTATAGAGAAAGGAGAGCAAAATTTGAAAACTTCACATCAATATAAAAGACAAGCACTGAAACTATCTTCCCTTTTTGTTTTATTATAGGTACTTTTGATACATTTATAAAAAAAAAATGAATTAAAAAAAAATTAAAAAATGAATTAAAAAATTCATTATTTTATTCATCTATAATATATTTTATTCATCTTCCTCGCTATTTCCTTAATTTATTTTATAAAATGTCAATCTTCTTTTTGTGAAATGGAGATAACTACACCATGATATTAGAGCCCATATCCAATATATAAAATCTTGTTGCAATATGTAAAATCTTTTTGCATTTGAAGCGTTTTACACCCAAATAATAAGTTTTTACTGTTTTTTATTGATTTTACAATATATATCCGATATATATATTGATTTATATTTATATATATATCCAGAATAGATTTGACTACATATTTGAATAGATTTCTAGTACTTCCAAACCCGTCGTCACACATTGGGCGGTTTTTCGAATTGCCAACCATGTTATTCGAAGGTGAAATTGAAGTTAAAATTTCAGTTATGCGATTCATTTACACGAGAAAATATAAAATCTGAACGGTAAAATTCGAATCGCAGAAAACAACCGCGACGGTCGTATGAACGTCAAATTATTAGATATTCCTTAACCCTAAACCCTAAACCCTAACCCTCTCAAACCCTCGTGAACCCTCGCAAACCCTAAACCCTAGTAAACCTAAACCCTAAACCCTGGTAAACTCCCTTAGCATGGGTAAACCCTCTTAAAATAACAGTGACCGAACGTACTGAGCACGGGTAAATAATGTAACTTTTTATTCGAAGGTGAAATTGAAGTTAAAATAATATTTACTGTTGCCACTTTTAATGGAAAACGATAGAAAACCCTCGTAAAATAACAGCGACCGAACATGGGTAAATTCGCCGGTTGCACAGGAAATAAAATAATAATTAATCCGCTTTTCCAAGAATGCCTTGTACGCCTGCAGAAGATATTTACGGTTGCCACTTTTACTGTTCGTGGACACGACTTTCCTATCGTTTCATGCATTACAAATCGTCAGCCTTCTGTTATTATTTACTAATTTATTAGTATTTACTAATGTTTTACTAATTTTAAAAGTTATATTAATAGAATACTAAACGTAATACATTAATTGTTAGTTATAAATTAAATTTTTTAGTTTCATATTTATATTATAATATAATAATATTTATTTTGAAAATTTTAATAATACTATTCTTATAATTATCTCAGTAATAGAAAAATTAAAATGTTCAATGAAATAATCCATACACATAATTAATAGTCACATTATAAAAATTCTATAATCAAATCATTATTAATTTATATTGTTTCATAACATATTTTAAATAATAGGAACTTATCTATATATATATATATATATATATATATATATATATATATATATATATATATATAGAGTGACTCATTAAGCACAATACAAAAATGGTGCAAAAGGAGCAAGGTGCGTGGTCAAAAGTGTGAAATGAAGAGAAGGAACAACAGGTGAAGTGCGCAAGGGCCAATGGAGGCAATCGATCTAGGAAAGATCATAATGATTGGAGGGTGGGAGAATAGGCTACTCAAATGGAAAATTCAATTATGATGGAGCATCTTAGAGCCAAAATTGATTACAGACGGGAAAAAGGAATTGTAACAGGGACCAATGGATACAAAAAGTCATGGAAAGGTCTAGCTAGCAATTTTTTAACAAACCAAGAAGACCGGAATAAATCACAGAGCTGTGATGGCCACCTTCCACAATGTTGGGTTTTGAAATACAAATATCTAACAAGAATACATAAAGATTTAACATATGTCTGCCCAATCTTAGGCTACATCCACCAAACATAGAGTCCAGTATTATTATCCTAAAAATCAACCCGATTACAATTTGTATTCCCTTGCAACTCAATACTGGGCAAAAGCACAATCATTTGTCACCTTTTAGGCTAACTTATCAGCACAATTGAATTTTAGTATTTCTAACTAAAAATTAATTTTGGTCAAACATATGGTCTAGCTAGATTCATTCTAGCTAAGTTAGATAAGTGCTTTAACTTTTTCAATTGGAAATATCTATTAAATACCTATTTTATACCACTTTGGGTCCAATTATCGTAAAAATAAAAAAATTTAGAAAAGTGGTGTTTCAATAACTCCTAATCTTTTTAATGATTTTTTTTTAAAAAAATAAAAAAAATACCTTTTTGGAGAGATCAGAGTCAAGAATATCCTCATATATATTTTATAGTGTTTTAATTAGATATAGTTTATTGTAATTAAAAAATATTGCAAGTAGGTATTTTAACAATCAAGGAGATGTTGATTCAGAGAAAGAAAAAAAATAGTAAATCATATTAAATAAATTTGAAAAACATATGCTGCACTAGACGAGAGAGTCCTCTTCAAGAATATATATTTATTTTTTTGATTGAGATAGCTTTGTTATGAAAAATATGTTACAAGATGAAAACTGTCGATTTCAATGAATTGAAATTTGAATTGTTATAAAAGAGAAAATATAGGTCACAAACCAATTTTTATTTCTTTGTGTTAGTTATATATGTCATCTATGACATATTTTGAAATTAGGGGAAAAAATGTTTATTTACATATAATTTTTTGGTGGGAACTAGACACTTAATTTTCATCATTTTTCAGCAACTCAAAAATTATCTTTAAAAATTAAAAAAATATATCAAATTTTATTTAAAAAAAATTGTTAAAAATATTAATCATAAACTTCATGTCCATTTTATCACATTTAATTAGTTTAAATCATCTTCAAATTCAAAACATAAATGTCATTTTTATACTATTGAAGTTGAATAGCTTTGATTTTGTTAGCCTTTTCGTTTGTAAAAGGGTGACAGCTTATTGTGCCTTTACCCTACCGCTGCAAGAAGTTATCAAATTTTCATATGAAAGGCCCTAAACCTAAGCCATTTTAACAAGAGTTATGCTAGTTACAAAAATTGGGTTAGAATTTTTTAGCCAATAGAAAAAATAAGTCATGACACCTTTGTACAATAATAAAAGTCATTTTTGGCTACTCCTGGACCTCACAAGGGGTGTCACCCCCAAAATTGAGTTGAAAAACTCTAGGGGGGATCCATACCAATAAAAATGGAGACAAATTAACCTCCGCACTTGATTAGACTCCATATAACAATAGACAATTTGTATTTCAAGGTAGTAGATGGGTAGATGTAGGTTTGCCTTTTATCCAACCTTAGAATCAAAACCATAAGGAGGAAATTGGAGTTGAGGGGTGTAACACCATTGCAGAAAAAGGGATGGGCAAAGAGTGAATAATCAAAGTAGTGCAAACATTTGCTACACAAGATATGAGTAATTCATCTCAACCAAATTAGAACAAGGTTGCAATGGAGGATAAGGAAGATGACTAGGATTCATGTGACAAATAATTCTTGGAAGACCAGCTAGAGGTCGACCTTCCACTTGAGGTGGGAGATGACATAGATTTTAAGGAGAAATTGGTCCTCATTTGTAGATTTGTGGGAATTAAGGTAAGACATTAAAAATCACCAAGTGGTAAAAAGAAACCTAGAAAATGCCACTATTAATAAAATGTATCCTGAAACTTTTTTTTGTCGTAGCTTTTTCTATTGAGAATGTGCATGCAAGGTGCCTCAAGGTGGGCTTTGGTCAATGAATTCTACCCCCTTTATAGGAAAAAATGGCATCAAAATTTTGAATCATGAAAAATAAAATTGTATGAAGAAACAAAATGGATTAGGTTAAATTGTCTCCCTACTAACTATTGGACGGAAGAAGCACTCAAAAAAATTGGAAGAATGTTGGGGACCTTGATGGATATTGATTTGGAAATTGTGAATGATGATCTATTCCATTATGCAAGACTGAATATTACAACACTAAGGGAACTCCCAATGAGAGTTTTTCTCAAAGTTCGAGGGTTAAAACACACTCAACCAATGGAGATTGAAGAATATAACTGCTATTGTCTTCAATGTAAAAAAATGAGTTATTCAACAAAGGAATGTAGGATGCCTAAAAAAAATAAAAATTTATGGATCTCTAAGGATACAAAAGGGGAAGAATCGGAGGGGAAAGTTAATAATGAAAACCAGAGCATTGTGGATAGAGAAATTAGTTTCATTCAAACCAATCTATCTTAAGAAGAAAAATAATGGGCTCCTCATATAAGATCAAAAATTTAAGAATTTAGAAATTCTAATACATAAATAAATGATCAAGATCCCTAGTTACTGTGGGAAAATCATGATGAATAGATTTTAGATGATGTTGGAATGGAATTGTAGGAATTAGAGGGAAAAATAATGATGAGTTAGACATAATACAAGAGATAAATATTTCACAATCTGCTACAAAATATCTAGGCATGAAAAAGTTGGATAGGAAAAAGATAGGAAAGAGAAAGAAGTCAAAAAAGGATCCGAGGGAGGAAGAATAAATTATGAGGAGTTACGCAAGCATAAAGGATATTTTTATAACTACCAAGGAAGGAAGCCCCTCCCTTTGGAAATAATGATAATTGTTCCATGGAATGTGAGGTGCCCCCGGGCCCTGACAAGGGATGCTTAGCCAAGCGTCAATTGCATCTTCTTGATGGCGATTTTATTTTCCTCTGAGAGTAAAAAATATTGGTTGAAGATGGTAAAAATTTTCTTTAGATAGTCTAATGTGACCTTTGTTGGGATAGGGATTATGTTGAATTAAAAGGAAATTTTGGCAAGTCTAGTTGAAACCAATCCAAATAGAATTGTTGCTATAGTCTACAGACTTACTCACAACAAGACATTCATGGAAATATTTGTGTACCACCCTATCAAGAGAGGGAAAAGGGGGGCCACATGGAGGGACATCTTGTATTTCATGAGGAGTAGAAATAATGAAACTTTCATCTTGGAAGGAGATTTCAATGCATTATTGAGTATGGGGGAGAAGTTAGGTGAAAACTATAAACTCAATTAGATTATGATTGATTTCTCAAATTTTGTATGCAGTTTTGGTCTTGTTGATTTCCATACCTCTAATGGATTATACACATGGAATAATAGGAGAAGATATTTTCTTAGTATAACTAGACATTTGGATAGGTTCATGATTTCACCTGATTGGATGGATAATGAATATATAGTGGGAGATAGGATTGTGTCAGCGTCTACTTCTGCTCGTTTCCTGATTGAACTTGAATGAGGCAATAATAACCCTAAGACTTATTTTAAGTTTGAAAATATGTGGTGGAGGGACAAAAATTTAGTAGCACTACTAGAAGTTTGGTGGAAGGAATACATGGTTGGGGGATTCTACAACTTCAAGTTTGTGGAACAACTTCAATACATTAAAGGTGGGTTAAATGAAAGGAATAAAGATGATTTCAAGAACATCCTTTTAGAAAAAAATCAAAATAGAATAGGAATTACAAACATTGAATGAAAAACTGATCTAGTTTGGTGTGTTTTGAGAAGACTTTCATAGGGAGAAGTCCTTAAAAGAAGAACTAATGGAGATAATTGGGAGAAAGGAAATATTTTAGGGGGAAAACTCTCGGGAGACATGGCTAAATGATAGGGATTCAAATTTCAACTTTTTTCATGCCTCAGTTACTTCTCACAGAGCTTCAAATAAAATTATAGAAATTCTCATATGTGATGGTTGCAGGGTTGTTGGTCTTAGTGAAGTAGAAGAGGAAGTTGTGACATAATTCACAAAAATTATTGGCAACAACACAACTTACAAATTGGATAAAGGTTTATAATACAATCCCAAACTTCTCACTGAGAACAAAAATAGAATCTTGGATGCATGGGACAATAAATTCCAAAAACATGTCATGGCTGGTGTATGGTGTGCACAAAATGATTTGGGTAAACATTTAAAATATATATAATGAGGGGCTCAAAATATGTGCAGATTGAAAACGTTGTAGAGCTACATTTACACTATCCTAAATAACACTTAAGTGGATTCTGATTGGTATTGAAAATTATACATAGGGTGAACAATATTTTTCCCACATAGATATGTAGAGAGTAAAATTAATTTTCTAATGGCTAAAGCATGAAGGTGGATTTTAAACTTTTATGCCAAATGTTCTCATATCAAACAAAGATTGAAATTTAGTTTTGCAAATGAAATATTAGACAGGTTAAGTATTTTGAAATTTAAATGGGAACATGTAATATGGTTTTCACTATAGTTGAAAAGGCATTTCACAGAAGTTTCCAAAATAGATAAATTTCTAGAATGAAGAAAAGGTGAGAGAAATATTTTGCAAGACATCTTATATGATCGGAATGTGTGTGGGTATCTTACCAGGTTATTTTGGTGAAGATGGTATTTTATTTTCACTTAGAATATTAATATATGTTGTTTTTGTTGTGTATGAAACATTTACCAGCTGGGTGAAAATATTTAATGAATTATGCAGGGAAGGAATCTATTGATGTGAACCCTCTCATCACAAATATAATTATTTTCACAAAGGTAGTAAAGTAATGAAAAGTATTTTGCCAAGAGAAGAATGTTCTTTTGGACCTTGAGGTAAAATCCCTTTAGAAAGTGGAGAATGATTCCATAAAATGGGTGAAAAGTAACATGAGTCCAATCACACGGATTTAATGGCAGGGAAAATGTTGATTCATAAAGAAAAGATGTATTCACGTAGAGTATAGGTGTGTATAAAACAAAAAATAGGCATTTGGCAGTTCAAAAGAAGGGAGATGGCATTTTCAAGAGCACCAAGTGCACGAGTGCAACAAATTTTGAGGGTACAAAGAGTGCAACTGAGAGAGTGGGGGAGGTAGGCTAGCAGTGCAAGTTAGTTATCTTTAGAGAATGAAATAAGAAGGTTATATTGAAGAAAAATATTGAAAGGGGGACACTTTTCAGCACCACAATGAATCGGGAGTTCTCTTCTATTTAGTCTTTCTTCTTGTCATTTTGGAATTCATTTTTTGGGCAAACTGAATATAGTTGTAGATATCTCTGTGTTTGGATAATTTTCTTAGTAGATGCATGTATAAGTTTTCCTATAGTATTTTCAATTAGTTTATGAGAATCATGTTAAATTATTGGAGAGGTTGTCTCCATATATTTTCATATTACATATCAATCAAAATATTCAGAATATTCTAATTCTTCTTGGCAAATTTCTTGTCAATATGTAACTGTGTACATGCGGGTTTCATTAGAGGAATGAATGAAATTATATGTGTATATTATAATGATTTTGAGAGTACATTATGGATGTGTAAGAATGGCTTATGTAATAGTAGAGGGAGCTACATTAATGTTAGTCATTAATGCCTAAAGAGCTCACTAGTTTGAAGTTGTATACTTTTTGGGTTTTTATTAATTGCTTAGGATTTGACTACATGTCCTTGGATACACATTGGTCTATTGATTTTGTCCAGTTTTTATTTTAGAAATATGCATTAATGAAGTCATCTTTTACTTTGTATTATTACGAGAATTTATATGTTAGTTTCACTCTCAGCTATGTCTACAGTGAGTTTTTGATAGATAAAAGTAGCAGAAGGGTGTTGGCCCATAGAATAGAGAACTTGTAGCACATTAACAGCATATTAATGTAACCAGTCAAGCAGCAGTAATAGGATAATAGTGTTCAGCAGTTCTAATCTACCTCTATCAAAAACAAAATTCACCTTACTAAACATACGAAGTAACCCAGAGTATCTAGTATCAGCAGTATCAAGTAAAGTATCAAGTAAATTGTCAGTAAATAGCCACATAGGGCTAACTAGAGAGTAATAAAAGCTAATAAAAACCCCATTCACAAAACTGGGGGACCTAGGGTTAAACCCTTCCAAAATTGACCAAATCATAGGAACCAAGCTAATTATTTCCACCCAACTGCTTAGATAGAAGAGTAGTCACCCATTCTTCCTGCAAGAACAAGAGGAGCTCCTTGTTGTCCTCATTCGCTTCTAGAGTGCCACCTGCCACTTTATCCTGCAAATGACAAAGAGTCATCGCCGATGCATGCATAATTTTCAAACCAAATTTATTGGTTAGCCTGCATTGGTTCATCAACTCCTGCACCTTATTCTTTATCTTAGCAATCTTCTTGTCCAACTTCTCAAACCTCCTCTTAAGAGTCCCTTTGAGCTTGTTTCTCTCTTCCAGGGCTTTAGTGTTGTGAATAGGGGAAGGGGGCTTCTCCAGAGGATTGTGAGCAGGGCTTAGGGATAGGGAAGAGATGAAGGGGGCTTCCATGGTAGGATTGGGTTTGGGGACAAGGATATGAGGGTGGCTCATGTGGTCTTCCGAAGAATCCTTCATGGAATCAATGGATTGAGAGTCCTTGTCAGACATGGAAAGCTCTTTAGTCGCCATTTCTAGTAGTTTTGTTTTGCATTTCTCTTTGGCCAGTCTATTAGACCTCCTTCTACTTGACCCACTCAAGTCCACCTCCAGGTTGACCTGGCTTTCCAATAATTTTCTTTTTTTGGCCTTATAGTCAGTCTCCGGGGTAGTATCATCGTCCTTCCTATTTTTCATATCCTCAGACTCAGAAACATAAGACACATCTTGGGCATCCTTCCTAAGAAATGGATTTTTGACACATTTTTTCCAACTCTTACCCTCTTTGGTGCTAGGAATAGCCTCCTAGGTAATACGGATGGACGAGGAGGAGGACTGGGTGGGGTTTTCATTTTTGGTCTAGGAATCCTCTTGTGTCATTTCCTGAATAACCCAAGGGGGGCTGAGGTGTAGGACAAATGGCTTTGTGGAATTGATAAAGGCAGAGGAGGAGGCCTTGGTGAAGGATAGGCATTTACTTATCAGGGTTCTCCTTGATGTCAAGGATGTTGCTTTCAATGGAGTGCAGTAGGAAGAAGGGGATGGATATTAAATCTTTGTTCCTCACATGGTTTAGAAATGGTAAATGGTAATAGTAGAAGATAGTGAACTTACCTTCCAAAGTGAAATATTTCATCACAATAAAGCATATTTTTGACTAGAAATTTGGTAGCTCCTCCCTGTTGAAACCCCCCCTATTTTTCACTGGTATCTCACCATCCTTGAAGAACTGGTTAAGGCTAGCTGGGTCCAGAGTTTGACTAGTTTTCTTGTATTTTATCCCCTTCATGGATAGTCCAGTCGCCTTGGCTCTCACCTCCTCATTTAGCTGGAAGTGAATACCGCCGACAGAGACATTTTTTTTATTCCAAGATGACATGAACTGTTTGGATATACATTCATCATGCCCGCACTTCATTCTCTCCATGAAGCCCCAAATGCTGCTCTCCTTGCAATAATGAGTCACCAGCACGTCCGAGGAGAAGATTTCATCGATTTTATCAAGTTTAATGCAGAGAGTGTTGCCTCCCATTTCAATATTCGGCCCCTCCTTCACCAGAATAAGCTGATAATCATAGAGCTGAGTATCTCTGCAAAACTTGATAAACCCTTTGCAATTACAAAAATTCCCTGAATGTAATTTAAATTGGAGGTTTTGGAAAAAAATTTGCGAAACGGGCACCGTACTGCCAGATCCAATGGATCTCCAAGTGCCATTAATAGTAATAATACCAAGGATACACTTGGTGTCCTCTTTGGCCAAGTAAGCCCTTTGATTTGGATAGCGTCTACTCCACATGTTTAAAGGGTAATTATGATTCTTTATG
The DNA here is from genome assembly GCA_027943335.1 of Chamaecyparis obtusa. Lineage (NCBI taxonomy): Eukaryota > Viridiplantae > Streptophyta > Pinopsida > Cupressales > Cupressaceae > Chamaecyparis > Chamaecyparis obtusa. The sequence goes on along the minus strand of BSBK01006151.1, from coordinate 93,675 downwards.
GGAAAATGGGTTCTCTTTTCCATAATCGCAAAAATCATCGAGACACGCTAGCACATGATCCAGTGGGGATTCCTAATGAATAAAATATCATGGCACATTTAAACTTCGATATTCATTTCTCCCCCAATGATTTGCTAAGTCACCAGAGGTAAATCACAAACTGCCCTCCAATTGCTGAGTTTAGCTTGCCTTAGGCCCATTGTCGCCATTGAGTCAACAACGAAATTCCCTTCCCTATACATGTGAGTTATGGTGGTGCTTTGGAAGCTACACATTAGCTCACCGATCTCCCTAATGATAGGTCTGGCCTACCACCCCACACTAGCACCACTTTTGACAGCCTCAACCACCACCATGGAGTCCCCCTCGATTGCCAGCTGCCTAACATTCAAATGTTTTGCAAATTCAATCCCCCAGAGAAGAGCCATGCCTTTCCTCTAGGTGACTGTGTTGTTGTTGATAGGACTAGCATAGGCCAACAAGTAGTCACCCCTGTGATCTCTTAAGATGCCACCCCCACCTTGGATTATATTATTTTCCGCCCTGTCAAAATTTAATTTAATCCGTCCTCTGGGGGGGGCCACCCATTTGGTGTCTTTTCTAGCTATTTTTTTAGCATCATCAAACCTAGAGAACCCGGCAAGGATGTTCCACCTATCAGCAAAACTTACTTCCCAAGCAGCAAGAGGGTAAGGAGGGAGCTTCCATTTGGCCATCCTAACATTTTCACATAAGAGCTTAGTTCCAATGCGGAGGCAAGCGTCAGGATTGATACTCTCCTCTCTAAAAATCCTATTGTTCCTCTCCTTCCAAATGGCCCAGCAGATGTGGGGGGGTAGCAACCGCCAGAGGAGCTAAAGGAGGGGGTGATTTGAGGGGGCTCTCCAGTTATTAAATTGATGCACTTCTCTATCCAGGGCCCATGGGATACCTAACTTGCCAATAACTCCATGCCATAAACTGGAAGCATAGGCATAGTGGATGAACAAGTGGTTCATAGTTTCCTCTTCCTTCTTACATAGAATATATCTATTTTCCATGGGGTTGCCCCTTTTTATTAGGTTATCCTGGGTTAGGACCTTACCATGCATTAAGGTCCACCAGAAGAAATTAATTTTAGGGGTGAGCTGGGGAATCCACACCTTCTTCTTACAGTGTGTTATGACTTGTTAATCTAAGAGTTATCTTCTAAATGCAAAATTTGTGTGAACTTGATAAATATCCATAAATGCCATAAAAGGTCACACCCCATAGGTTTTGTAGATCCTGAAGTGTGGGAGAATTAGTCTTTTGAAGTGGCGAATTGCTTCAAAATTCTATTGATATAACTAGGCTCATTCTTAGGCTAATTTGATTGTTCAATTGGAAGAACCAATGAAATGGGGACTCAATTGGGGATAGTGATGTAATTTCCAAGTTAAAATTTCCCTAGAGTCTATGGTATTACTTGTTGAATCAAGCGCTAGCATGAGTCAAGAATGTGAAAGTCTAAAATGTTTTTGAGATTTACATAAGTTTTGAGCATAGAAATTTTAATTAGAGCTGATTTAAAGATTAATTATGTGACTCTATTGTTGAAGAACTTTTAATGATAAAGGTTTCAAAATAGCTTCTAGATATTTGAAATTTATTTCTCTACAAAAGAGATAAAACTCTTTACAAAAAGAACCCAAGATTTGAAGAAGTGATTCAGATTTCCAATCAAGAGGTAAGAGGTAAAGTGAGCAGTAGCTGTAGGTTTCCTCTAGATATTCTTTGTTTGTCTATGTAAAAGTATTTGTCCTTATTAATTGAAGTATGTCTCTAAAAATGATTATTAGTGTTATTAGTACTTTTCGGTAGGCTAAGCAAGTACTATTTCATCATTTTATGGATTGTTAGTCTTATTGAATGAATTTTTTTGGACCAATCTCCATCAATTAAATTTAAGAATATTTTATTGATTGGTAGTCTTAAGTATGTTTTCTATAACTCACATGCACATTTTTTATGTTTATAAATTAACAAAATAAATTTATATCTTTCTTATTGGTTGAAAAAATTAGAGTCTTATACACGCGCTTCATGGAAGCACCGTCTATGAAATTTTTAAAGCAACATTTTAGATAACGCTCCAAATTACCAGATTGAATATTCCCTCTATGTACTAAATACACTGAGAGACTTTCGGTTCCAGTAATTTATTTTCAATTACTTCAACCTCTTTTAAGATTGGGGATGCTCACTGAAAGGCTATTATTCAATTTTATAAACAAATAAACTAGCGGTCGCATGTGTGTGTGCATGCAATGGGTTAGCCATTAGGATTTTCTCTATGGTATTTCTGCCTTTTTTTAATTTCATTTTTGTCCACTGCTTCAGACTCCCTGTTGTTTTATCAATCAACATATGTTCATTTAGTGGATCGTTTATGAATACAGTGATACAAAGTTGTTAAAGAAGAACTATTGTTTTATCAATCAACATATGTTCTTTTGGATCGTTTATGAATACAGTGATACACAGTTGCTACACAAACACCTTTATATTCTTTTATTTAAAACCTCATCTCTGTGCTTTACTTTGGCAAAAATACTGTCACGGTTTTCAACCAATTCTCACATAGAGGCCTTAGTTTCTATCATACTCATAGCTCCTACGATCATTATTTAAAACTTCCTCTATGTGTTGTAGCCTTTGATTTCGGGGTAGGTATGCTGAAACTGGAAACTTTGCTTTATTGAAACATTGAATATCAAATTGGCATGTGCTCAAAATCTGTATGAGAACCTCTTGTTGAGATTCCTCCAACCATATAATAAGGCTTTAAACTGATGACAAAACCTTAAAGTTCAAAAGACCCTTTATGCGGATAGGTATCATAGTCCCACTGCCAACCTTTAATGTTTAGCATTCTTTCCAATTCTGCATGCATTACTTGCTACTATTTGGACATTTTTGTTCACACACATCATTAGAAAAGACTCAAGAAATAGGAAAAATACAGAGGAACTATCTGCAACACCTTGACAATAAGGAGATTTTATATTTAATGGAAGCAACACCACAAATAAATAAAAAGAAGACTTTTGTGGAAATCTATGGAGGCTCGAGTTATTTTCAGGTGTAGGGTTTAATTTCCGTGGGTTTTAAAATAGCCACCACAAATAAATTATATAAAAAATGGGGTAATCCCAGCAACCAATTATACATGGAACTCTAAGAAACTATACAGATAGCATCAGCCAAAAATGAATTGTATAAGAGTTTAGTAATCAGCACGGTAATTCTAAATTTCATCCAAAATTGTTAAATAACAAATGCTCAAATTGGCCCTCTATAAAAAGGGAAAAGAAGAGGATGTTCAGAAACACAAAGATCTTTCTACGAGTCTTCTAGTAACAACAACCCCAAATATTCCCCCCACGGTCTTTAAAAAAATTAAAAAAATAGCTCAAAATCTTATGTTTTACCATGACTTTCTCAAATAAATCTACAGTTAGGCATAGGGATCTTGACGTCCTTCTTTATGTGAGACAAAGAGATATTTACACGCCCGGACAATAGTAGCTCTCTTAATTTCTCTGTATCCTTTGGTCGCCCCTTTAGAATAGTAGGCTGCAACTCCTGGTGCACTTGGTTTGCTACTGCAAATATATGAGGCAGGCTCATTGTCTAGCCTGTCACTTTCTCCCCACTTATGTTGCCTAACTAAAAGTAGAAATCATGCCAGCAAAGATAGAGACGAAAGAGAAGATGGATATAGACGTTCTAGGGGCCCCTACTATATCTATGGAAAGGGCAGAGCCAGAGCCAGGTGTTCCATATCGCCGAACTAGAAGGAGTCGTAGAAAAGCATGAGAATACGTGGTTTAAAAGAGGTCCAATGCGCCAGGCTATGGTCCTAAGTCGCCCTTGATTTTGTAGGTGAATAATGGGCCCTACTATTCTAAGAGTCTCACTTTGAATCTTCAATGAACGCCTCTACCACCCCCATAGAATTTTAGGGAAGCTTCAACCACTCAATGTTGCATTTGTTCTTATGGTGAAGATGCTTTCACTTAGAATAGTCGGGCTATCGGGATCAAACTCTCAATTTCCCCTATAGTTGTAGCTAGAGTCAAGGTATCAACAATAGCTAGATACAGGATGCAAAATTATTCCTGCCTATAGAATTTTAGGTCTTCCATTTTTTTCTCCTGTAAGTTGGAGTAAACTGACATCTCAGTTTGCAATTGAGAGACATGTTTAGACAATAATTAAAAAGGAAAATACACTGATATTTATAGATATGCAGAGGAAAACTTGCATTGCAATTATAAAAAAATGCATAAGAGATGTGTGGTGGAGTCTAAACTTACAACATCGCTATCTCCATCTTTATCTGAAGTTGTGTAGGCCATTACGTTTGAGATGATGTCCTCTGTGTAGGGAAAAACAAAAGAGGTTTCTGCTTGGCACGACGTCTGACAAACTTACAAATAGAAGAACCCCAAATGAGTTATGACACTACAAATTGGAACCCTAATTTTTAAGCAGGATAGAATTGAGATATAGAAAATGAAATTAACTAAATTTATTTTGTTTAGTCTTGTATATTTACCTGTCAAATGAAAGGACCAAAGGAAATACAGAGCACAGATAAATCATCCAAGAACACCTATTATCGTATATATACATCGTTGAGGCAATTTTGAAAGCGACAACCGTCATTTGAAAGGAACAATTCTAAACCGTAGTTGGGAACCGCATGAAGTGGACGAGAGAGGTAGGGAGACTTGGTGGAGAGGCGTTGACCGAATTATCTCCCGATTTAGGGTTTGAACATATGGATGGTTACACATGAATAGATGCCATGTCTTCAGTCGTCAGGTGTTGGTTACAGCTATATGGGAGGTGGTATGACATCTGCATGAAGGGAGGTGGGATGACGACTGTGGTAATCGGCATTAAAAATTCCATGTAAGTCATCGGGAGTAAAAGCTCCCACAAAGAAGCCTATCGGCTTAATAACAGATTTTCATTTACATCATAAAAACCAAGACTTAATGTTTAAGTTAAAATATAATTTAAATTAATGTGAATTATACTTGTTGTTGGTAAGTTGTGATTTCTATTTATTGTTAGTCATTAATGCCCAAAGAGCTCACTAGTTTGAAGTTGTTTACTTTTGGGGGTTTTATTAATTGCTTAGGATTTGACTACATGTCCTTGGATACGCACTGGTCTATTGATGTTGTCCAATTGTTATTTTAGAAACATCCATTAATGAAGTCATCTTTTACTTTGTATTATTAGGAGAATTTATAAGTTACTTTCACTCTCAGCTATGTCTACAGTGTGCTAAATCAGAATAGAGCCATTAATGAAGATACCCGTGCGTGTTATGACTTGTTAATCTAACAGTTATCTTCTAAATGCAAAATTTGTGTGAACTTGATAAATATCCATAAATGTCATAAAAGGTCACACTCCATAGGTTCTGTAGATCCTGAAGTGTGGGAGAATCAGTCTTTTGAATTGGCGAATTGCTTCAGAAATCTATTGATATAACTAGGCTCATTCTTAGGCTAATATGATTGTACAATTGGAGGAACCAACAAAATGGGGACTTAATTGGGGATAGTGATGTAAAAGCCTTGTTAAAATTTCCCTAGAGTCTATGGTATTACTTGTTGAATCAAGCGCTAGCACGAGTCAAGAATTTGAAAGTCTGAAATTTGTTTGAGATTTATATAAGTTTTGAGCATAGAAATTTTAATTTGAGCTGATTTAAAGATTGATTATGTGACTCTATTGTTGAAGAACCTAGAATGATAAAGGTTTCCAAATAGCTTCTAGATATTTGAAATTTATTTCTCTATAAAAGAGATAAAACTCTATACAAAAAAGAACCCAAGATTTGAAGAAGTGATTCAGATTTCTAATCAAGAGGTAAGAGGTAAAGTGAGTAGTAGCTGTAGGTTTCCTCTAGATATTCTTCATTTGTCTAGATGTCAAAGTATTTCTCCTTATTAAGTGAAGTTTGTCAATAAAAATGATTATTAGTGTTATTAGTACTTGTCGGTAGGCTAAGCAAGTACTATTGTATCATTTTATGGATTGTTAGTCTTATTGTATAAATATTTTTGGACCAATCTCGACCAATTAAATTTAAGTATATTTTATGGATTGTTAGTCTTAAGTATGTTTTCTATAATTCACATGCACATTTTTTATGTTTATAAATTAACAAAATAAATTTATATCTTTCTTATTGGTTGAAAAAATTGAAGTCTTATACATGCATTTTATGGAAGCACTATGTCTATGCAATGTTTAAGGAAACATTTTAGCTCATGCTCCAAACTACCAGATTAAATATTCCCTCTATGTACTAAATACACTAACAAAATTTCGGGTCCAGTAATTTCTTTTCAATTACTTCAACCCCTTTTACACTTGGGGATGCTCATTGAAAGGCCCATTATTCAGTTTTATAGATAAATAAACTAGTGGTCGCATGTGTGTGTGCATGCAATGGGTTAGCCAATAGGATTTTCTCCATGGTATTTCTACCTTTTTTTAATTTCAATTTGTGCCATCGCTTCAGACTCACTCTTGTTTTATCAATCAACATATGTTCATTTAATAGATCGTTTATGAATATAGTTATATAGAGTTGTTACAAAAAAACTATTATTTTATCAATCGACATGTGTTCTTTTGGATCATTTATGAATACAGTGATACACAGTTGCTACACAAACACTATTATATTCTTTTATTTAAAGCCTCATCTTTGTGCTTTACTTTGGCAAAAATGGTGTCATGGTTTTCAAGCAATTCTCACATAAAGGTCTTAGTTTCTATCATAGTCGTAGCTCCTACGATCATTATTTAAAGCTTCATCTATGTGTTGTAGCCTTTGATTTCGGGGTAGGTATGCTGAAACTGGAAACTTTTCTTTATTGAAATATTGAAGATCAAATTGACATTTCATCAAAATCTACATGAGAACCTCATGTTCAGATTCCTCCAACCATATAATAAGGCTTTCAACTGATGACAAAACCTTAAAGTTCAAAAGACCCTTTATGTGGATAGGTATTATAGTCCCACTACCAACCTTTGATGTTTAGCATTCTTGCCAATTCTGCATTCATTACTTGCTACTATTTGGACATTTTTGTTCATACACATCATTAGAAAAGATTGAAGAAATAGGAAAAATGCAGAGGAACTATCTGCAACACCTTGACAACAAGGAGATTTTATATTTAATGGAACCAACACAACAAATAAATAATATGAAGACTTTTGTGGAAATCTATGGAGGCTCAAGTTATTTTCAGGTGTAGGGTTTAATTTCAATGGATTTCAAAGAAACCACCACAAATAAATTATATAAAAAATTGGGTAATCCCAACAAAAAATTATACATGGAACTCTAAGAAAAAATATATATAGTATCAACCAAAAATGAGCTGTATAAGAGTTTAGCAATTAGCACGCCAATTATAAATTTCATACAAAATTGTTAAATAACAAATGCTCAAATTGGCCCTCTACAAAAAGGGAAAAGAAGAGGATGTTTAGAAACACAAAGATCTTTCTATGACTCTTGTAGTAACAACAACCCCAAGGTTCCCATGCAACAATGCTCTACAACTTCCCACCCAAGCTTCAAATTCAAACCAAAGGTTCCCATGCCCGCCTCCCCTGGGGGGAATCTTCCCCCCTTTGCAAGTACCCAAACTGGACCCCATGTTTCTCTTGTTAGCGAGGCCTAGAATACTCTGGAATCTCTCCTGGTGGACTTCATTCAGACCGAGGAAGGTGCTAAACTCTCGCTCCCTGATTCTATGGTGAACAGGACCATGGAAGATTTTTAGCTGGCACTGGTGGGTTGGTTATTCAACTTCTAACCTACCATTGAAATGGTCAGGAAATGGGTGACTACCCAATGAAAGATTAAGGGATCTATCTTAGTCTCTGCTATGCATGTTGGGCTCTTCCCCTTCAAGTTCAACACTCTAGAGGATCTGGCCTTTGTTTTGTCGGGTTCCTAGGTATATGGTAAGCAAAACCTCACCCTGGCGAAGTGGAAACCAGGGTTCAATCTGGTGACTGAACAAAGTAGGATGTCTCCTATTTGGGTGCACCTCCCTGGTCTTCTGGTTGAATACTGGGATGAACAAGTATTCAGCTGGATTGGGGAATCATGCAAATCCTCTCTACTTGGAGCAAAAAATTAAAAAAAAAAGGATAAGGGCATCTTTGGGGATCCACCCATGATAGAAGGTGAAGAGAGAGAGAAGACTACCTCGTCGGTGACTAAAGTGCTAGAAAACCCCACAACTGGATAACCCAAAGATGGAAGAGGGTCAGATAGTCTCCCCCTTGGAGAGCGACATGATGCTCCCTGAACCTAAGGTTCTAAAATCCCCTTCGATGGAGGTGCCTTTGGAGAACCCCCCGGTGGCTACTCGAGAGACAAGTGTGATCAGCCATTCTGAGTTGGAACAACCTGCCATAGTGGTCTCACTTGAACTAAAGTCCCCTAAGGCTACTTCAAAACTTCCTCTGCAGTCAAAGGAAAAGAACTACCCTTCCTCACCCAGTTCCCTAAGTGAAGATCGATGTGGAGAGGACGATGGTGGAGAATGGAAAACACAAAAAAAAGAAAAATAAGCACAAAAAGGCTGATGTGGGGATGGAAACACCTAGAGGGAGGCCATTAGAATGCACCACAGGGTCAAGAGGGACTATAAGGGATATTGCAGGAGGTAGGCATCAAACCTTAGAAACAAGTTTTAAAAATAAGAAATGATTTTTCTTTCTTGGAATGTTAGAGGTTTTAACACCCCCCTCAAGAAAAGTGTTGTTAGACATTACATTTATGCACATAAACTGGATATTCTTCTTATCCAAGATGTTAAGATGTCTTTCAATAATTTTGCCTCCCTGGCTAGCAGTCTCTAGTTGGGTGCTGAGTTTCTTTACTCTGAAGCCTCGAGTGCATCTCGGGGCATTGCCACTCTCTGGAACCCCAACACTATTGTTGGTGAACCGCTGGCCTTCTCCCCGAACTTTCTTGTTGTTACCTTTAGGAAAAAATAGATTGTTTGGCACTTGATCAATTTATATGCCCCTAATACCTGTACCGGTAGGTTGTCCCTTTGGAAAGATATTGTCTATTGTATGGATCAGGACTCTTCTACTAATTTTATGGTAGCTAGTGACTTTAACACCCCTCTTTACCCCTCTGAAAAGTGTGGTGGCTTAATGGACTACTCTGATAATATGGGAGACCTCGCGGAATTTATCTCCTACTCTGGTCTATTGGACATTGATCTAAAAGGTAATCTGTTCACCTGGTCCAACAATCGAAAGGGATCCTATCTCATCCAAGTACGGCTAGATGGGTTCCTAGCCACCTCCTCTTGGGACCTTTGCTTGACCTCCACTTTGTCTTCCCTCCCCAAAACTAACTCTGACCATAACCCCCTCCTCCTCTGCTGGTTTGACTCCCCTAGAATTGGGCCGACCCCTTTTAGATTTAAAATTATGTGGTGCTCCCACCCCCCTTTTAGGGACCAAGTGAAAGCCTGGTGGGCCACTCCTATCAAAGGCACTTCCATTTTTAGGATTGCCTTGAAATTGGAGGTCATCAAAAGAGAGGTTAAGAGTTGGAGTAAACGTAATTTTGGTGACTTCTATAAGGATAAGAAAGAGCTTATGGGGACCTTGGAATCCCTCCAAGCCCAGCTGTCTGCTGGAAATATGCACCCCCAACTGCAAATAGAAGAAGAAAGGGCTAGGCACAAGTGGCAGGATGCTCTGAAAAAGAAGAAATCTTCTGGAAGCAGCGATCTAGGATCCAGTGGCTTACCGAAGGAGACATAAATATGACCTTCTTTCATAGATCTGCTAGTAACCATCAAAGATGAAACATCATCAATGCAATTAGGGACAACAAGGGGAATGTAGTTACCAAGAAGGACAAGATTAACCACGTTGCGGCCAACTACTTTAGGGAATTATACTCCAATGTTAGACATATGTGACTGGTCAATGTGCATAATCAGCTTCTCGACCACATCTAATGTGTTGTTACTCACAGTGATAATGATCGTCTCACTGAACATGTTTCTGATGAGGAATTCAAAGCTACTGTCTTTGCTATGGGGGCCTATAAAGCTCTGTGATTTGATGGTTTCCCCCCAGCTTTTTTTCAAGAATATTGGGATATTGTTGGATTAGAAGTTTCTTGTGCTGCAAGAGACTTCTTTAGAATGGGGCGACTACTAAATCACCATAAAAAGACCTATATTGTGTTGGTCCCTAAGAATGATAACCCTACCTCTATGTTGGACTTCAGACCTATAAGTCTATGTAACACATTTTATAAGATCCTCACTAAAATCTTGGTCAATAGAATGAAGCCCCTACTGGACAAATTGATAAGTCCTACTCAAAAAGGTTTTATCCCGGGAGGGTAGATCCTAGATGCGACCATATCCACTCACAAAATTATCCACTCCATGGATAGAAGAAAGGCACCAGGTATGGCATTCAAACTTGATATCTCTAAGGCTTATGATAAATTTAATTGGTTCTTCCTTCAAAAAATCCTTAGTAGAATGGGCTTTAGTGAGAAATTTATTAACACTATTCAAGAATCTATGTAAATTGTGAGCTTCTTTGTTATGGTCAATGGCTTTCCCAGAAACTTCTTCCAACCTAAGAAAGGTCTTCGGCAGGGTGACCCTCTCTGACCCTATTTATTTATTATGGTGGTTGAAGTTCTTAGCAAGAATCTAACTATGCTCTCTTCCATGGGAAGAATAAAAGGAATCAAACTAGCTTCCACTCTGCAACAAACTGTTCTGGAACAATTTGTGGATGATACTTTCCTATTCGGGTACTCATTGGCGATTGAAGCTAGACAGTGGAAGTACATGTTGAAGAATTATTCTATGGCCTCGGGATAGTGCATGAACTACCAGATAAGAAGACCTTTTTTCTTCAACACTCCCATTGAGACCCAAACCAGAGTGCTTCAAATATTGGGCTGTCAGTTTTCTTTTCTCCCCTCTACTTACCTAGGCCTCCCTCTCACTATCAAAGAGGTCTCCCAAGAGTTATGGAATTCCATCTTGGAAATAACTCAGAAAAATCTTGCTGGATGGGAAGGGAAGATTATGAGCAACATTGGTAAACTCCATCTAGTGGCTTCTACTCTCCAGGGAATTCTTGTCTACTTTTTGTCCCTCTTCAAGATCAGAAGCAACACGGCGGATAGGCTGGAAAAGATAAAAAGAACTTTTCTATGGGTGCACTTTGAAGAGAAAAATAGGATGTCCTTGGTCAATTAGGAAATGGTTTTCCTTCCTAAATTGTGGGGTGGTTTGGGCCTTAGGTCAATTGGCCTGCTGAATAGGGCCCTCACCACGAAAGTGGCTTGGAAGCTCATTGAAAGGAAAGAGGATTGGTGTAGGATAATGGAAGCTAAGTAACTTCAAGGACACCCTTATGGGATGATGTACCAGGATAATGACCTCCCTAATGGTTCCAAATTCTGGGAAAATATTTGAAAATGAAAAACCATGCTATCTAAAGGTGTCTTCTGGGAGCTCAGAGATGGGAGATCCATCCATTTATGGCATGAATCATGGATCCATAATTGCACTACCCTGAGTGGAAGATTTGGCCCCCTTATGAATTACCTCAGACCTACCCTTAGTAACAGAGCCTCCAACTACATGTTTGAAGGGAGATGGAAGGATATAGCTATTCTGGTCAGGGATAGAGTGGATTTAGATCACTTGGCTAAAGAGCTTATGGAAATCTTGGGGAATGTCAGGATCCCTGGAATTGTTGGCCAAGATTCCATCATTTGGGCCCCAACCCAAATGGAAACCTTCTTGGTTAAGACTACTTACAACCTTCTTATAAAAGAAGAGAATAATCTGGGCGATTGGAATAAGGTGTGGATTCCACACCTTACTCCAAAAATCAATTTTTTCTGGTGGACGCTTATGCATGGTAAATTCTTAACTCATGAAAACCTCATCAAAAGAGGGTTCTCCCTGGAAAGCAGATGTGTCCTCTACAAAAAGGAGGAGGAAACTGTGAATCACCTATTCATACACTGTGAATATGCTACTAGTATTTGGAAGGGAGCTATTGGAAAATTGGGGGTCCCCTAGGTCTTGGGAGGTTATATCCACCAGTTCACTGGTTGGAGATCCCCCTCCAATCACCCTCTCCTCCAGCTCCTATGGTGACTTCTTCCCCTACACATCTGCTAGACTATCTCGAAAGAAAGGAACAACATGATCTTTAGGGAGATTAATTCCCTAGTTGAGGCCTCTCTCCATATGGGAACCAAGCTCCTATGTGATAATGTTGGCTTAACTAGCTAGAAACTCCCCTCAGTACCCCCCTTTGCCTAGGAGATCAAAATAATTGATAATTTGAATTTTTTGACTGGCTTCACTAGGTTCGACAACTCTAGATTGATGGCTTGGAATGCTACTTGATGGGTTGCCCCGCCCATTGGCTGGACCAAATTAAACTTTGATGGAGTGGTGAATAACCCTACCTAGGGTGGGGGTGGAGTGCTAAGAGACCACAATGGTGATTGACTTTTGGTTTATGTTGGGCCACTAAAAAATAGTACTATCAATCAAGCTGAAGGAACTGCTCTCCTATGGGGTATAAAACTTGTCATCTCCATGAATATTAGACTACTAATGATCGAGGGGGATTCCAAAGTGACTGTGGATGCTATCAAATGGAGGTCAAGTGCTAGATGGCAGGTGAACACCATAATATTGGAAATTTGTGAGCTTCTCAACAACTTCCAAAACATAACTATTTCCCATACCTATAGGGAAGGAAATGCGGTGGTAGATTCTATGGCTTCCATTGGGCTTAAGCAAGCCAGACTGGTTAAATGGGAGGAGGTCAATGGGCTACCAAAGGAAACCCTGAGGCTAATCGAGCAGGAAAAGCATAACTCTAACAATGTTTAAAATGAGCCAAGATGTTGCCAATATTGCTGAGGACCCCACCTTGATTTAGTGTTAGCTTAATTTGATGATTGCTATAGTTATGACTATGTATGCACAAAATCTTATAAAGTTTTATAATTTCCTTTTGCGTGAGTACGTGTGGAAGGGTAGTTGTCTGCATCAGCAGGTAATTTCAATTACCAAGGACACTAAGGGAAAATATGGCTTAATTTCTAATTATTAGGCTTGGAGATCCACTAGATTTTGGCATACAGAGCTTGACTACCCAAAAACCACCCAGGCTCTACCTTTTATGAACAAAATTCTCATGAAACGGTTAGCCTAAAAAGCCCTATTTTATGCCTTGGTTTGTGAAGCCCAGCTCTACAACTTTCAAAAGATGTATGTGGTGGATACTACTCTAGTTGTCATGGGTGTTAAAACTTTGTGCATTAAGCCAGATAAAATTGAAGAGGAATTCAACTCGGACCCCCTAGTAACCCACTACTACAAAGATAGTGGCATCTTGAGCTTCATGGAAAGAATGAAGGGAGGCCATGATGAAAAAATCTCCAAGAAATTTGTGTCCTCTTGGAGCAACAGGAAGGTGTTGGTTGGGGGCATACACTTTCAAATAAATGAGGAAGTCATCTCTAAAGCGATGGGATTGTCAACTGAGGGCAGAAAGTATAAGAAAACTAGTTGGACATCAAACCTTACTAGTCTCAACTAGTTCTTCAGGTCGGGTGAGAAGCCAGTGAAAAAGTTTGAAGGATTCATCTGTGAGCTGCTCCCTGAGTTTTGGCCCAAGTTGTGTCACATTATTATGAAATATTTCAATCTTGAGGGTAAATTTACTGTGTTTTATTATTATCACCTATCGTTCCTCAACCACATCAGAAATAGGGACCTCATCTCCGTCCTGTTTTACCTCCTCCATTCACTGGAAAGCAATATCCTAGATATTAAAGAAAACATGAACCTTGAGAAGCTGACCTGCATCCTTCACTAGGGTCTCCTGCCCTATCTATACAACTTCCATAAATCTAATTTTCCTCCACCCTAACCCCCCCTTATTATTAAGGATGTCACCCAGGAAGTTTCTCTGCCAAAAGCCAAAAACCCCTCTCTGTCCCCCTCCCAGTCTATCTAGGAGATTGGCCTGGTTCCGTAGGAAGGTAAGGGTCATAAAAGATGTGTGAGGAACCCCTTTAAAATGGCGGAGGATATTAAAGAATCCCATGTCTCTAATTCCATGGAGGCTAACGATAAAACTGTGGCTGATAGCACCCCTAAAACTGAGAGGAACCCCAAAAAACAAAGGAATTTGGGTAGCTAGGTTGAGTTGGAGGTGGATTTGGGGGGTACTATCTAGCGTTCTAATAGAATTGCTAAGGAGAAATCTAAAAGAAGACTCAAGGAAATGGTTTCTGAAGACAAATCCCATTTGGAGGGTATGTAAACCTCTTCCTCCACTGGTTCAATTAAGGCCTCCTTGGATGAGCACTTGAGCTCACCAAGGTTTGCAAGCATTCCCCCCTTGAATCCACATCGGTGACGGAAGATATGTGTCACAATAATACTCTGCCCCCGGCCTCTCCCCAAACCTAGTAGACCAAATCCCCTCTCACTGAGCACACTACTGTGGTGATAGAGAAGAATCATAGGTTTAAAGGCTCTCTCAAGAATGAAATCAAAGCCCACATCACAAATTTGAACAAATTTGTCCTCAAATTTATGCACGCATCATCTGTGACCCTGTGCAACATGTAGGAGAAGATGGTTGGTGGAAAATTGGAAGTTAACAAGGAAAAAAAAGACCTCTTCCTGTTTCTTTAGGAAGAGTGGACCGCGACCCTGATGTCTAAATGTATGGACGGGAGATCCTAGTTTTTACTGGTTCCATGTAGTTTTTGTTCTGATTCGGGCCTATTGGCCATAGGTCTCTTATTTCACTTCTCTATTTTATGGTTAAGTTTTTAAAACTCTAGTTTAGCCCTGTGTAGAAAATTATTGATAATATGTTATTTACTTTCTGCTTATGCTACTCTGGTTCGTTATTTTTGAAAAGGATTTTTAAGTTTGTTTTTGATAGAGGTAGACTAGACACTTTTTCTCTGCTGACTTTTTGTTGATTATCTACTATTTGACTAGTGCGATTAATATGTTTTCAATGTCCTTCTAGTCTTTCTATACCACGGGCTAGCACCCTCTTGCTACTTTTCTATCAAAAACAACCCCAAATATTCCCCCCACGTTCTTTAAAAAAATTCAAAACATAACTCAAAATATTATGTTTTACCATGACTTTCTCAGATAAACCTACACTTAGGCATAGGGATCTTGATGTCCTTCTTTACATGAGACAAAGAGATATTTAAACACCTGGACAATAGTATCTCTCTACATTTCTCTATATACTTTGGTCACCCCTTTAGAATAGTAGGGTGCAACTCTAGGTGCACTTCGTTCACTACTGCAAATATATGAGGCAAGCTGATTGTCTATCCTGTCAATTTCTCCCCACTTATGTTGGTAACTAAAAGTAGAAATCACACTAGCAATGATATCTAGATGAAGGAGAAGATGGATATAGAGGTGCTAGGGGCCCCTACTGTATATATGGAAAGGGTAGAGGTAGAGCTAGGTGTTCCATATCACCAAACTAGGAGTTGTAGAAAAGAAAGAGCATAGGTGGTTTACAAGAGTTCCAATGTGCCAGGCTATGGTCCCGAGTCACCCTTTCTTTTACAGGTGAACAATGGGCCCTACTATTCTAAGGTTCTCACTTTGAATCTTCAATGAACCCCTCTACCACCCTGATAGAATTTTAGGGAAACTTCAACCACTCGATGTTGCATTAGTTCTTATGGTGAAGCTACTTCCACTTAGAATAGTCAGGCTATGGGGATCAAACTCTCAATTTCCCCTATAGTTGTAGATAGAGTCAAGGTAGCAACAATAGCTAGATACAAGATGCAAAATTATTCTTGCCTATAGAATTTTAGGTCTTCCATTTTTTTCTCCTATAAGTTGGAGTAAACTAACATCTCAGTTTGCAATTGGGATACATGTTTAGACAACAATTAAAAAGGAAAATACACTAATATTTATAGATATGCAGAGGAAAACTCGCATTACAATTATAAAAAAAATGCATAAGAGCTATGAGGTGGAGTTTGAACTTACAACATCACTGTCTCCACCTTTATCTGAAGCTGTGGAGGCCATTATGTTTGAGATGATGTCCTCTATGTGGAGAAAAATAAAGGAGGTTTCTTCTTGGCACGATGTCCGATAAACTTACAAATAGAAGAACCCCAGATGAGTTATGACACTACAAATTGGAACCCTAATTTTTAGGCAGGATGGAAATGAGATATAGCAAATGAAATTAACTAAATTTATTTAATTTAGTCTTGTATATTTACCTTTCAAATAAAAGGAATGGAGGAAATACAAAGCACATATAAATCATCAAAGAACACCCATTGTTGTATATATACATCATTGAGGGAATTTGGAAAGCGACAACCATCATTTGAAAGGAATAATTCTTAACCTTAGTTGGGAACCATGTGGAGTGGAAGAGAGAGGTAAGGAGACCCGGCGGAGAGGCATCGAATGAATTATCTCCCGATTTAGGGTTTGAACATATGGATGGTTACGCATGAATAGATGCCATGTCTTCAGTCGTCAGGCATTGGTTACAGCTATATGGGAGGCGGTATGACATCTATGTGAAGGGACGTGAAATAACAAATGTGGTAATCAGCCTTAAAAATTTTGTGTAAGTCATCGGGAGCAAAAGCTCCCACAAAGAAGCCTATCGGCTTAAAAACAAATTCTCAGTTACATCATAAAAACTAAGACTTAATGTTTAAGTTAATAGAATTTAAATTAATGTGAATTATAATTATTTTTAGTAATTTCTGATTTCTATTTAATTGCTTTTGCAATTATTTCCTACTGCATATAATTCATTTAAGAAATATTATATTTATAATTATTATATATTTTAAATATTTATTATATTAAAATTAAAATTAATCATAATTTATAATTGTTTAAATAATTATAATTAAAAAATATTGCTTAATTTTACACAGAAATATAATTATAATTATAAATTTATATTTTAATAATTAATTAGAATATATTTAATTAAAATTAAGATTATGGTAAAAGAAATTGTAAATAATAATTTTTACAATTATGGTTAGGATTATAACAAGGTTGCATAGCAACGAAGTTCCTGCCAAAATTTTGGTACGATTGTTTAAAATTTAGAAAATATATATTTGCAAAGAGTTGAAAAAATTAGAAATATGTAATGTCTATTAATGTTAAATATATAGAAAAATGTAAAAGTAGGTAATGCTAAAAGAAAATTTAAAAGTTTAAGTTTAAATGACACATTTCCATTTAGAAAAAGTGTGGCTATGTGAGGGTGATGATATGAATAATTATTTATTTTATTTTATTTAGAAAAAGTTCTTATTTTAAACTTCTCCTTGTCCACCATCATAGTGATGTGCACCTGCAAGATGATTTTAAAATATGTGAGACTTCGGAAAGAGTTAGTAAGAACCTTAGGATTTTTTTGAAACCTTTCCTCGTTCCTGCATTTCCAGATCTTCCATAGAGTGTTAAATGAAAGAATATTCCAAAATAAATTAGTATCATTTTTAACCCCATCAATATGGCCAATTATGATTTTAAAAATATTAAACTTTGTAGGAAAAGAGATACCAAACATGAGCCAGATTTCTTTTGCAAAACTATAATCAAAGAATATATGTCTACTAGATTCAGGAAGTCTACATATGTTATAGTAATGAGTCTCAGAAAATTCCTTTCTGATGGGGACTCTATCAAGAATCAATAACCATTTAAAACATTTAATCTTAGGATCAATAGAGCTTTTCCATAGTTTCCCAAAATACTTCTTCCAAGAGAAGACATCGACATTAGAGTACCAAACATTATTAACATGGTCGATGATGGAATGATTATAATCAATCATGCTATAAATGTTTTTAGCTTTAATTTTAGTTATAATGATTCCATCCAGCCATTTAATATTCAAAAATCTATTGGAATCAACATGGCAAGTAGTAGGAATATCCTTGCAGGCCTTAATAATCAGATTATAGGTTCTTTTTTGTTACAGATGGATGTTAAATTTGAGTATAAGCTCATCCTAGTCAATGATATTGTCATGTTAAAAAATATCAGCAAACTGAGTGATACCAAGGTTAGACCAATGTCTGGCAGAGCAACCTTGGGAGATGGCAAGGGGCTTACCAGATAACTGCAAATTCCACAAAATGGATCTTTCACCACAGAGTTGTTTATCATTATGAAAATTATTGTTACTGATATGCTTCCTGACATGGTTCGAGGCTTTCCAAATGGATTTGAAGACAACATACCTTTGAACCACAATCAGGAAATTCCAACAAATCAAGTCACAAAAATGTAAGTTTTTTATAAAAAAATATAATATTAATATATCTAATGTAATATATCATAATTACTTTAATATAATCTTAAAACAATTGTTTAAGTAAAAAATATATGTAATGTAATATATAGTATTGTAATATATATTATAAATCTTTTAACACAAAAATTGTAAATTACATAAAATAAAAAATATAGTATAAATATGTCTAATATAGTATATATAGTTGAATGAAATCTGAAACAACCATTTTGATGACAAGTGATAAAATATAAAAATATAAAATATAATATTGTTCAAAATAAACCTTCAACATCGATAAATGTGGTTTTTGATAGAATAAATTTATTATATTATATGCTTATCTTAAATAAATTTATTGAAATTTTTCAATATAAGTTTATTAAATTTTCCACCTTATTCAATAAATATTTTGTCTTCAAAAGATTAGATAAATATTTTGTCTTCCTTGTTTGTTAAATCAAAAAAATTATTCACATGTATTTTAGCATATCTACTTCCCTCTATTTCGGAAAATTTTTGTAAACATTTTGATGAAATTTGACTAGTTAAAATTGCATATTTTAATAAGAACTAATAATATTATTCTAATACAATATTTTTTAATTTAAAGGATGACTTTATAAATGCAAACTTAGGTTTTATAAATTTTATTTCATGTGAGTTCACTGGAAAAATCACCCATATTGAACTTTGCAATCTAAACAAATATTTTCGAGAAATTTGCCTTTATCGCTCAAAGTTTTTGAGCCAATAGAATGAAGAAAAATATGTCTACAAATTAGAAAAGTTAAATATCTTGTAATTTAATTTATCAAATATCAAGATATAATATTGGGGTATGTGCAGGATCATGGTATGCCAAACTAGGCCCTTAAGTGGCAATGAAAATTCAAAAAATCAGGTTTAGGCAAGTTGACATAAAAATTTGAACAAGTTATAAATATTATATCAAAAATATGTAAGAAGAGAATCTGTAGAAAATTGAATTTAGTTTCTAAGATACTGGGCCTTTCTCGATAAATAATTATTCTATATGTTGAAAATTTCAAATTTCAATGTAGTAGTATGAAAATTTCAAGAAAAAAATAAGAAGTAGGTGTATGTCTGACCACCTTAAACACAATCAAATGATAATTGTTTTTACAAGATTCTATATATAAGTAGTAGACTCATGTCAAGATGTGACACATATTTTTTTTAAATTTTTTTCAAAGTAAATAATTAATTATGATTTTTCTTCTACAACTTTTCTAGAATACAAAAACTATTGTGTCTGACCATGTTAACTTAGTCTAAACTTTATCAAATTGAATTTTTTATTTTATTTTTTGTAGTAAGAAAAGCATAGAATGTGACACATGTTTTGGATTTAAAAAAAGTTATACAATTTGAAATTTATAGCTATTTTTCAATAAGTGTATCAATCAAGACTAGAAAGATAACAAGTAGGTGTATGTCTAACCAGATTAAACAATATCAAATGATAATATTTTTTTTTAAGATTATAGATAAAAGTATTAGACTCATGTCCGGATGTGATGTATATTTTTTTGTATTTTTTTTCTAAGTAAATAATTAATTATGATTGTTCTACTACAAATTTTCCTAAACATAAAAACTCTTGTGTCTGACCACCTTTACTTAGTCCAAACTTCATCACATTGAAAGAATTGTTTATTATTATTGTATTAGTTGAAGCATAGAATGTGATGTAAATTTCAAATTTAAAAAATGTTATATTGTTTGAAAGTTATAGTTGCTTTTCAAACAGTCTATCAATCAGGACTTCTTTTTCACATCGCCACTTTTTGGCATACCATGATCCTGCACATACCCATTATTTGAAAAATAGTGAATTTTGATTGGTTGAGATTTAATATTTTAATCATTAGTTAAAGACATGTCGATGCCTATAGTTCTACAACCTACAACATGAACTAATTATGGTTGCCATTGTTGATTATACATTAGAATTTTTAATTAAAAAAATATTGCTACTACTATTTGTATCATCTTAAAATGGAAGCACTTCCATCTTGATAGGTTTAGCACCCTCTTTTAGTGCATTTATCATGATAGACTTGCATTTAGGATGTATTTGCACTTGATTTCTTCATTCTAGGTGAAAATAGGGTTAGGATCCCAAGGATCCTCCTTGATTTCCCTTCTTTATGGCTCTATTTTCTAGGTAGTATCTAGGTATAGGTCCTCCTATCCTTCATCATGTTCATCATAGGCCTCTGTGTCCTTTTCTGGCACTTTGACCTATTCTATCATCATTTCCATGTCTTTGGGCATTCTCGGGATCTCCTATTCTCTACACTAATTGGATCTGGAGCCCTAGGTCAAGGTCAAGAATGACTTTGACCTAGGTCAAGGTCAAGGTAGACTTTGACCTGGGTCAAATTTGAGGTCTTCCTTGACCTTTGTCGAGATTCGATGCCCCTTTTCAAATTTTGGTCTCGAAGGACCCTGAAATCAATGTCAGGCTTCCGGATCTGAATGCGAAAGGATTTTAATTTGAAATTTATTTAATTAGTTTCTCTCCTTAGTTGGTTATTGTGATTGGACCATAATTTGAGGTGAAATTTGAATTATGGGCCCTTACATTGCCCAAGGAGCCTCACCTTCAAACCTCTATATAAAGAATATATCTTGCCTTCATTTTCAAGAACAAGAGGATGGAGCTTTTTCATCAAGCAAGAAAGTGATGGTGAAGTGAAGATACAAGATTGTAAGAGGATGATATAGAAGATCAAGCCATTATTGAGATCAAGCATTTTTGTGAGAACACTATTGTGGACATTCCTTTGGAGCAAGAGAGATCCCTTCTTCCTTGATCCACCATTTTCAACATTCAAGCATTCAAAGATACAATCATGGGGTATCAATTACGGATTGTGAGTTTTGTAAGAGTACTTTAGCCTTGGGGGATTGGTATGCTTTCTTATCATATTTAAATCTATGCATTTCTTTCTCATATCAATTCATGCTAGGGTTTCAATCTAGAGGATTAGATCTTGGCATCACACATTCAATACACACACATATTCTATTACATTCGTCTATTCATGGAGGTGGATATCACCAAAACAAGGGTTTGAATAAGGAAAAACCCTATATAGCCACCCCAAAACACCATTTTCAAATATCTATAGTTGTTGTTTCAGGAGTTGTAGAGCAGATCTGAGTATCCTTTTGGCAAAACTTCTGGGATCCGTGAACAGATTTTCCATCGGAGAAGTTCAAGTCAAGGATGAATGTTAGGGTTAAGATCTTACCCCTGTCCCTAGGTCAAGGACGACCTTCCTCAAAATTGAAAAATATTTTTGGGTTTTCTCCATCTCTGTTTTCTTGTCCCAGATTTGATTGCATAATTTCCTAAAACCGAACACAAACACCAAAAAATAGGTATTTCCATACCAATTTTATTATAAGGTATGTATTTGATCTCATCTAATTTCAAGCATTTCTATATTTAGTTTTACTTATCATTATCAATTCATATGTATTGTAGGGAATGTTGACTTGATCTCTATTAGGTACATTGTTAGAAACCCTACCTATATCCACATTTCTAACATTACATTTTGGTGAACCTATTTGTGACAACTCTTTCTTTTTTGGTGATAGATTTGCATCTTGTGTTAGATCTTCCATTCTTATAAAATTATATTTTTTTTATGCTCTTGGATTTATATTTCAAAAATACAATTTTTTTTGTAAAATTCTTTTAAAAATACAAAAATATTTACATTTTTCATGCTTGTAGAGTTACTTTGTGTTCAACATGTATGATTCTTGTTTTGAATACTTTGATGAGGCTTTTATTATACAAGAGGACAGATCCCTTAATGAGGTACATGGAAGTGAGGATGAAAATTGTTGAATGAGATCTAGATTGATCCTATTCCTATTTCACTCTCCTCCATAACCTCTTCAATCAACCTTTATCATAGGGTGTGTGCAAGGCTACCTTCATGTTCCACTATTTACAACATTGATACACCTAAAATGATATATCCTAAACCTTTGATGATGGTAAAAGGATGTCCTTGAATAACAATTAAGGGTAAACCTAGAGATCTTTTGGATTTCTTTGACAAAATAGATTTTGTTTCACATGCTTATCGCACATGAAATAACCCTCAGCCTACTATTCTGGTTTCTTTACCACCTTATCAACCTGCGATTCCTCAAGCTCCTAGGTTTCCTTATACTTTTAAGGAGTATGACTTAGTTGACCAATTATGTGCTACTCCTGCTAAGATATCTTTATGGGAATTGCTTCTAACTTCCCCAACATATCACAAGGCATTGCAAAAGGCTTTATCTACTCTTCCTCCTTCTCCTCCTAATCAAGAGAACATTCATTCTATTTTGGAGTGCATGCATACTATGCCTTCTTTACCTCCTATTGTATTTACTGATGATGATCTACCTTCTCCTGTGGTGCAGAATCAATATGATACTCTTATGGTTGTTTCTATTAATCAGAGTATCATTTGTAGAACGTTAATTGATAATGGATATGGGCTTAATGTTTCTAGCATAGATATGCTTAAGGAAATTAAAGTTGATCTCGCAACTATTCAACCTAATAATTTCCCTATACATAGATTTGACAATATTACAAAGAGAACTTTGGGCATTATTACCTTACCTCTTAAAGTTGGTCCAGTTATTCTAAATATACCTATTCATGTTATGCCTGGACCTCTCAATTATAAAATTCTTCTAGGAAGACCTTGGTTACATACTATGCATGTAGCTCCTTCTACTCATCATCACAAGGTTAGGTTTATCTATAACAACTTAATGTATACATTACATGCTGATGATGCACCGAATCCTTGCTTAAATGAAGAATATGTTAAAGTTCCTAAGCCTCTTCAACCAAACAAAGAAACTTAAAAGCAACCTGAAATTAAAAAAACTGAAGCTCCATCTTCTTCTTGGAATGAGGATGATTAGGGAACATTAGACTTTAGTCCTACTTTTATTGGAGAATATAAGGTCTCTGATTTGGAATTTATGAAACAACAAAGTGAATTTGAAAAACAAGTTTTTACTCCTTCCCCTTTTTCTGAGGAATTAAAAAGTAACTTTGTTGCCTCCTCGATTGAAGAAACAATTGAAACAATAAAACATGATTGCTATGATATTGTGACATATGCCACTCCTTGGACTCCATTTGATATGGCTTATCAATACGCTTCTGGTTATCATCTACTCAAGAAGTCAGGATTTAATGGGAAAGGATGTGGTAAATATGAGCAAGGTATACAAGTTCCTTTGGATAATGAAATTTATGATCATACATATAGATTAGGATTCAATCCTTTTAGACAACCATCGCTTATTCCTCTTAATGTTAATCATATATGCGGTGGACGGTTGAAGTTGGTTAACCGATGCCTCCTTGACATTAATCAAAGACCTACTTTGGATATCTTTCCCAAAGATGAAGCCTTAGTGGATTTTTTAGGGGTTTATGAGGATCTACCTAAGTTTCATCACAAATGACAGAAACCTTATTGTTTAAGTACAAATGCTTATTTTTGAGAACATGATGAATATAATATTTCTCCTTTACCAAGGAATTCTCCGATACAAAGTGATTTGCTAATAACTGAGACTGTTGATATTCAAATGGATGAAATTGACTCTGAAAAGATGATAAAAATAGGGAAATGTTTAAATTAGGATGAACATGATCAGTTCATTTCTCTTTTACTTGAATTTAAGGACATTTTTTCTTGGACATATTCATGTATGTCAGGTATAGATTCTAAGATTGTTACTCACAACATTGTTCTAAAACCAAATGTAAAACCTGTGAAGTAGAGAATTCAAAAGATGAATCCACGAATTGTTTTATTAGTTAAGGTTGAAATTGAAAGATTATTGGATTCTAGATTCATCCATTCTATTGATTATTCAGACCAGATTTCAAATATTATGTTTGTTTCAAAAGGACAAAATAAGATAAGGATGTGTACTAACTTTAGAGATTTAAACAAAGCATCCTTAAAAGATGCTTTCTTGTTACCTAATATTGATATGATTGTGGATTCAACAACGGGTCACGCTTTGTTATATTTTATGGATGGCTTTTCTGGCTATAATCAAATCTTTATTCCTCCTGAAGATCAATTTAAGACCACATTTATAACACCTTGGGGAACATTTTTTTGGGTTATGATGCCTTTGGGATTAAAAAATGTGGGAGCAACTTATCAATGAGATATGAATTTTATTTTTCATCATTACATTCATAAGATTTTTGAGGATTATGTGGATTATATCTTAGCAAAGTCTATACAAAAAGAAGATCATGTTACTATTTTACAACATATATTTGAACGGATTAGAAGTTACAATATGAGATTAAATCCTAAGAAATGTGTCTTTGGAGTTAATTCTAGTAAATTGTTAGGATTTATAATCTCTAAGCGAGGCATAGAAGTAGATACTAAAAATATTGAAGCTATTGTTAATATGCCTCCTCCTAAGAATATTTCTCAATTGTACAGTTTACAAGGAAAAATTAAAGCTATTTGTCGCTTTGTTTCCAACTTAGCTGATAGAATTGTTCCTTTTACTTCCTTTCTTAGAAAGGATACCACTTTCTCTTGGAATGATGAATGCAAACAATCCTTTGAGAAATTGAAGGAGTATCTCGCCAATCCTCCTATCTTGCAACTAGCTAAATTTGATAAACCCTTTCATTTGTATACTTCAGCCACTCTGAAAGCGGTGAGTGCATTGTTAGCTTAGTATGATAATGAAGGTAAGGAAAGACATGTGTATTACATTAGTCAGACTTTACATGATTACGAAACAAGATATATATATTTGGAAAGACAATGCTTAGCTATATAGTTTATGCTTTCCAAAAACTTAGGCATTATCTTTAAAATGTTGAAGTTAATGTGATTGTTAAATTTAATCCTTTGAAACATCTTTTCTCAAAAATTGATCTCTCTAGTCGTTTGGAAAAGTGGGTGATGTTACTTATGGATTTTGATCTTAATTTCATTTCTCAGAAGTCAATTAAGGGACAAGCTTAAATAGATTATTTGGCTGAAGCTCCTTGTCCTCATTCTGATACATGCTTTACTTCAATAGAATTCCCTAATGAAAATATTCTAGCTATTCAATAGGATGATGTTTGGGAATTATATTTTTATGGGTCTATATGTAAGAAAGGTTCTGTTGTCAGTATTATCTTGATCCCTCCTGCAAACAAAACAATCCCTTTATCATATAAATTAACCTTTCCTTGTACTAATAACATTGCAGAGTATCAAAAACTGCATCATGGATAATAACAAGTTTTCTCTTAAGGTCATGCATGTGTCGGTTGTGACCCTTTGCAATGTGAAAGAAAAGTTGGCTAGTGGCAAACTGGAGGTTGATGAAGATAACAAAGACCTTTTCATGTTCCTACAGGAGTGGGCTACGACCCTGATGTCCAAACATCTGGGTAGGAGATCTTAGCTTCTGCTGTTGTCATGAGGTCTTTATTTTTGATTGGGCATGTTGGCCCTAGTTTTTTTATGTTGCTTTCCTATTTTAAGGATAATTTGTCTAGTTCCTAGTCTAGCCCTACATGGCACGATACTATTATTTTTATTGCTACTTTTTTCTTAAGATACTCTGGTTCAATTTTTTTGAAAAGAACTATTTTATTTGTTTTTGATAGAGGTAGATTAGACTTTGGTATTTCTACTGACAAACTGCTAATGAAATGCTCTGACTAGGGCTATTAATATGTTGTTAATGTGCTTCTAGTCCTTCTGTACCATGGGCCAGCACCGTCTTGCTACTTTTATCTATCAAAAATATTGCAGAGTATGAAGCTCTTATGGTTGGTCTGAGAGAAGCTTCATCTTTTAACATCAAACACTTGCAAATATATTGAGATTCACAATTGATTGTTGAACAAATTAAAGGAGGCTATCAAACTAAGAATGATAAAATGACATAATATAGAGATTTGTCTCTTGATGTGCTTCCACAATTCTCTTCTTACACAATTCAAACTTTACCTAGGAAAGATAATCGACATGCAAACACCATGGAAAGCATAGCTTCTTTGGTTTGTCTTGAGAATAATGCTGAAAATTTTCAATTTAATATACAAACTCTTAAAAACCCTATAATTTCTAATAAGGTTACCCGTAATTATTTCAATTTGTATTTGGATGAATGGTATTCTCATATCTTTCATTTTTTGAAAGATGGTACTTTCCCTGAATTGGCAACAAGGAACACACATAATCGTATTAGGAAACTTGTAGCATGCTACATCACTTTAGGAGACACACTTTACAAACACTCTTATGAGGGTTTACTATTAAGATGTCTTAGGGTATGTGCAAGATCATGAGGGGCCAAACTATGCCCTTAAGTGGCAATGAAAAATCAGAAAATCAAGGTTAGTCAACTTGACATGAATATATGAACTAGCTATCAACCTAATACCAAAAATTTGTAAGAATAGAATCTCTAGGAAATTGAATGTAGTTTCTAAACTACTAGGCCTTTTCCAAAAAAAAATTAATATAATTGGTGAAAAGTATAGATTTCAATGCAGCAGTACAAAAATTTCAGGAAAAAAATAAGAAGTAGATGTATGTTTGACCACCATAATCATGATCAAATGATAATATTTTTTTATAATATTTTATATATAAGTAGTAGACTCATGCCCGGATGTGACACATGTTTTTTGTAATTTTATTCCAAAAAAATAATTAATTATGAATTTTATGCTACAACATTTTTAGAATAAAAAAACTCTCGTGTCGTTAACTCATTCAAAACTTTACAAAATTCAAAAAAAAAAAATTCCTTATAGTAGGCGAAGTATAAAATTGATGCAATTTTCGGATTTCAAAAATGTTATACTGTCTAAAAGTTATAGTCATTTTTCAATCAGTATATAAATCAACACTTTAGAGGTAACTCAATTAGAAAATAACTAATAGTTACTTACCAAATTCAAAATTTGACAGCAATTATATCGATAAAAAGATGATAATCTCCTTAAGATACCCTTTTCATTTCATCAAATTTGGGTGAAAAAAATTGTCAGCTACATAGTCGAAGTCTGGAACTTAGAGAAATAGGGGAAAAATATGTTTTTGTGACATTTGAAGAGTTAACCAGGTAGGTTTGGTGCACAAAGCAATACCGAGCCTAATTGGGTACTTGATATTTTTGGGTACTCGAAAATCTTGACAGAATTTTGAATTTTAAATTTTTCTTCCCCTTTCTCCCTCCAATTTCTCCATACTTCAATATATTATATATCAAAAATTATATATTAGATTATATATTATATATATTAAATATTACATAATATCTATTATATATTAAATATTATATAATATACATTTTACATTAAATATTATATAATATAAATTAATATTAAATGTTATATTATACATCATATATTATATATTATTTTATATGTATTATATATTAATATGTATTTTACAATATATCACATGATATCTTCATATTTAAATTGTATGTAATATATATATATTATATAGGACATATTAATACATAGGTTAATTACACATTTATAAGGTATCGAAAATGTTTCCAAAGGGGTGATAGAGGGTTCTTAAGGGTCCTAAGGCTTGAGAAAGTGTACTAGGACCCCTTAGGTCCCTATGTAACCCTCGACAACATATTAGAGCACTCAATTATGTCCCAAGGGGACGCCTGACCCCTTGGGACTCACTTTAGTGTTGAAATGTGTCAAAAGGGGTCATGGAGACTTCATAGGGGTCCTAGTACTCCTTATCACACATTAGGACCACTAGGAAGTCCCCATGACCCCTTTTGACACATTTCAACACTTAAGTTTCTCCCAAGGGGCCGTATGACCTCTTAAGACACACTTGAGTGTTCTCATGTGTCGAAAGGGGTCAGTGGGACTTCCTACGGGTCCTAGTAATCCATATCACGCATTAGGAACCCTAGGAAGTCCCAATGACTCCTTTTGACACATTTTAACACTGAAGTGTATCCCAAGGGGTTGTATAACCCCTTATGACACACTTGAGAGTTCTAATGTGTCAAAAGGGGTCATGTGGACTTCCTAGGGGTCCTAACACGTGATAACGCATACAAGGACCCCTAGGAAATCCGCATGACCCCTTTTGACATATTTCAACACTCAAATGTGTCCCAATGGGTTGTATGACCCATTAGAACACACTTGAGTGTTGAAATGTGTCAAAAGGGGTCATGGACACTTCCTAGGGGTCCTAGTATGCCTTATCACATGTTAGGACCCCTAGGAAGTCCCAATGACCCCTTTTGACACATTTCAACACTCAAGTGTGTCTCATGGGGTTGATGACTCTTTAGGACACACTTGAGAGTTCTATTGTGTTGAAAAGGGTCATGGGGGCTTCCTAAGGGTCCTAATGCATCATAAGGCATACTAGGACCACTCGAAAGTCCCCATGACCCCTTTTGACACATTTCAACACTCAAGTGTGTCCCAAGGGATCATATGGCCCCTTAGGACACACTTGAGTGTTCTTATGTGTCAAAAAAGATCATGGGGACTTCCTAGGGTTCCTCGTACACCTTATCACACGTTAGGACCCCTATGAAGTCTTCATGACCCCTTTCAACACATTTCAACACTCAAGTGTGTGTCGAGGGGCCATATGACGCCTTAGGACACACTTGAGTGTTTTCATGTGTCAAAAGGGGTCATGTGCACTTCTTACAGGTCGTAGTACACCTTATCACCTGTTAGGACCCCTAGGAAGTAATGATGATCCCTTTTGCCACATTTTAACACTCAAGTGTGTCCCAAGGAGTCGCATGACCTCTTAGGACACACTTGAGAGTTCTAATGTGTCGAAAGGGGTCATGGGGACTTTCTAGGGGTCCTAGTATGCTTATCACATGTTAGGACCCCTAGGAAGTCTTCATGATCCCTTTTGACACATTTCAACACTCAAGTGTGTCCCAAGGGGTTGTATGACCCCTTAGGACACACTTAAGTATTCTCATGTGTCAAAAGGCATCATGGGGACTTCTTAGGCATCCTAGTATGCCTTATTACATGTTAGGACCCCTACGAAGTCCCCATGACCCCTTTTGACATATTTCAACACTCAAGTGTGTCCCAAGGGGTCATATGACACCTTAGGACACACTTGATTGTTTTCATTTGTCAAAAGTGGTCATGGGCACTTTCTAGGGGTCCTTGTATGCCTTATCATGTTTCAACACTCAAGTATTTCCCAAAGACTCATATGATCCCTTTCGACATGTTTCAACACTCAAGTATTTCTCAAGGAGTCGTATGACCCCTTAGGAAACACTTGAGAGTTCTAATGTGTCGAAAGGGGTCATGGGGACTTCCTAGGGGTCCTTGTATGCCTTATCATGTGTTAGGTCCCATAAGAAGTCTTCATGACCCCTTTTGACACATTTCAACACTAAAGTGTGTCCCAAGGGGTCGTATGAGCCCTTATGACACACTTGAGAGTTCTAATATGTCAAAAGGGGTCATGGGGACTTCCTAGGGGTCCTAACATGTGATAAAGCATACTAGGACCCCTAGGAAGTCCCCATGACCCCTTTTGACATATTTCAACACTCAAGTATGTTCCAAGGGGTCGTATGACCCCTTAGGACACACTTGAGTGTTCTAATGCATCAAAAGGGGTCATGGGCACTTCCTAGGGGTCATATTCTGCCTTGTCACACGTTAGGACTCCTAAGAAATCTTGATGACCCCTTTTGACACATTTCAACACTCAAGTGTGTCCCAAGGGGTCGTATGACCCCTTAGGACACACTTGAGAGTTATAATGTGTAGAAAGGGGTCATGGGGACTTCCTAGGGCTCCTAAAGCATGATAAGGCGTACTAGGACCCTAGGACCCCTAGGAAGTCCCTATGACCTCTTTTGACACATTTCAACATTCAAGTGTGACCCAAGGGATCATATAATCCCTTAGGACACACTTGAGTGTTCTCGTGTGTCAAAAGGGGTCATAGGGACTTCCTAGGGGCCCTAGTACATCTTATCATATGTTAGGACTCCTAAGAAGTAATGATGACCCCTTTTGAAACATTTCAACACTCAATTATGTACCAAGGAGTCGTATGACACCTTATGACACATTTGAGAGTTCTAATATGTCAAAAGGGATCATCGGTGCTTCCTAGGGGTCCTAACGCATGATAAGGTATAATAGGACCCTACGAACTCCACATGACTCATTTTGACACATGAAAATAGTCAATGTATCCTAAGCAGTCATATGACCCCTTGGGACACACTAGAGTGTTGAAATGTGTCGAAAGGGGTCATAGAGACTTCGTAGGGGTCCTAACGCATGATAAGGCATACTAGGACCCCTAAGAAGTCCCCATGACCCCTTTTGACACATAAGAACACTCAAGTATGTCCTAAGGGGTCATACAACCCCTTGGGACACACTTGAGTGTTGAAATGTGTCAAAAGGGGTCATGAAGACTTCCTAGCAGTCCTAACACATGATAAGGCATACTAGGACACGTAGGAAGTCTCCATGACCCCTTTTGACACATTAGAACTCTCAAATATTTCCTAAGGGGTCATACGACCCCTTGGGACACACTTGAGTGTTGAAATATGTCAAAAGGGGTGACAGGGACTTCCTAGGGGTCCTGATATGCCTTATCACATGTTAGGACTCCTAAGAAGTACCGATGACCCCTTTTGACACATTTCAACACACAAGTGTGTCCAAAGGGGTCTTATGACACTTTAGGACACACTTGAGAGTTCTAATGTGTCAAAAGAGGTCATTGGGACTTCTTAGGGGTCCTAATGTGTGATATGGCTCACTAGGACCCCTAAGAATTCCCCATGACCCCTTTTGACACATTTCAACACTCAAGTGTGTCCTGAGGTGTCATACGACCCCTTGGGACACACTTGAGTGTTAAAATGTGTCAAATGGGGTCATCGGTACTTCCTAGGGGTCTTAACACATGATAAGGCATAATAGGACCACTAGGAAGTCCCCATGACCCTTTTTTACACATATGAACACTCAAGTGTGTTCTAGGGGGTCATACAACCCCTTGGGATGCACTTGAGTGTTGAAATATGTCAAAAGGGGTCATGAAGACTTCCTGTGGGTCCAAACATGTGATAAGGTGTACTAGGACCTCTGGGAAGTCTCTGTGACCTCTTTAGACACATTTGAACTCTCAAGTGTGTCCTAAAGGGTCATACAACCCCTTGGGACACACTTGAGTGTTGAAATGTGTCCAAGCGGTCATGGGGACTTCCTAGGGGTCCTAGTATGTTTTATCACGTGTTAGGACTCCTAAGAAGTAACGATGACCACTTTTGACATATTTCAACACACAAGTGTTTTGCAAGGGGTTGTATGACACCTTAGGACACAGTTGAGAGTTCTAATGTGTCAAAAGGGATCATGGGGACTTCCTAAGGGTCCTAACACATGATAAGACGTACTAGGACCACTAGGAAGTCTCCATGACCCCTATTGACACATTTTAACACTCAAGTGTGTCCTAAGGTGTCATACGACCCCTTAAGACACACTTGAGTGTTTAAATATGTCAAAAGGGGTCATTGATACTTCCTAGGGGTCCTAACACATGATAAGGCATACTAGGACCCCTAGGAAGATCCCATGACCTATTTTGACACATGAGAACACTCAACTATGTCCTAAGGGATTATACCACCCCTTGGGACACACTTGAGTGTTAAACTATGTCAAAATAGGTCATGGAGACTTCCTAGGGGTCCTAGTACACCTTATCACACGTTAGGACCCCTAGGAAGTCCCCATGACCTATTTTGACACATTAGAACTCTCAAGTGTGTCCTAATGGGTCATACAACCCTTTGGAGCACACTTGAGTGTTGAAATATGTCCAAAGGGGTCATGGGGACTTCCTAGGGGTTGTAACATGTGATAAGACATACTAGGACCGCTAGGAAGTTCCCATGACCCTTTTCGACACATTAGAACACTCAAGTGTGTCCTAAAAGCTCATACAACCCCTTGGGACACACTTTTGTGTTGAAATGTGTGAAAAGGGGTCATGGGGACTTCCTAGGTGTCCTAGTATACCCTATCACATGTTAGGAACCCTAGGAAATCCTCATAACCCCTTTTGACATATTAAAACTCTCAAGTGTGTTATTACACTCATACGATCCCTTGGGACACACTTGAGTTTTGAAATGTGTCGAAAAGGGTCATGAAGACTTTGTAGGGGTCCTAACACATGATAAGGCATACTAGGACCCCTAGGAAGTCCCCATGATCCCTTTTGACACATGAGAACACTCAAGTGTGTCATAAGAGATTTTACAACCCCTTGGGACACACTTGAGTGTTGAAATGTGTCAAAAGAGGTCATGGAGACTTCCTAGGGGTCCTATTATGCCTTATCACGTGTTAGGACCCCTAGGAAGTCACCATAAATGCTTTAGACACATTAGAACTCTCAAGTATGTCTTAAGGGATCATACGACCCTTTGGGACACACTTGAGTGTTGAAATATGTCAAAAGGGGTCATCGGGACTTCCTAGGGTTCCTAATGTGTGATAAGGCATACTAGGACCCCTAGGAAGTGCCCATGACCCCTTTCAAATTAGAACACTTAAGTGTGTCCCAAGGGGTCATACGACCCCTTGGGACACCCTTGAGTGTTGAAATGTGTCAAAATAGGTCATTGGGACTTTCTAGGGGTCCTAGTACGCCTTATCATGTGTTAGGAACCCTTGGAAGTCCCGATGACCCCTTTTGACATATTATAACTCTCAATTCTATCATAAGGGCTCATAAGACCCCTTGGGACACACTTGAGTGTTGAAATGTGTCAAAATAGGTCATGAAGACTTCCTAGGAGTCCTAACATGTGATGAGGTGTACGAGGACCCCTAGGAAGTCCCAATGACCCATTTTGAAACATGAGAACACTCAAGTGTGTCCTAAGAGATTATACGACCCCTTGGAACATACTTGAGTGTTGAAATGTGCCAAAAGAGCTCATGGGGATTTCCTAGGGGTCCTAGTATGCCTTATCACATGTTAGGACCCTTAGGAAGTCCCCATGGCCCCTTTCATCAGATTTGAACTCTCAAGTGTATCCTAAGTGTCATACGACCCCTTGGGACACACTTGAGTGTTGAAATATGTCAAAAGGGGTCATGAGGACTTCCAAGGGGTCCTAACATGTGATAAGGTGTATTAGGACCCGTAAGAAGTGCCCATGACCCCTTTTGACACATTAGAACATTCAAGTGTGTGCTAAGGGGTTATACAACCCCTTGGGACACACTTGAGTGTTGAAATGTGTTAAAAGTAGTCATGGGGACTTCCTAGGGGACGTAGTATGCCTTATCATGTGTTAAGACACCTAGGATGTCCCCATGACCCCTTTTGACATATTATAACTCTCACGTCTTTCATAAGGGCTCATACGACCCCTTGAGAAAAACTTGAGTGTTGAAATGTGTCAAAAATGGGTCATGAAGACTTCCTAGGGGTCCTAATGTGTGATAAGGCATACTAGTATGACCCCTTAGGACACACTTGAGGGTTCTAATGTGTGAAAAGGGGTCATGGGGACTTCCTAGGGGTTGTCATACGCCTTATCATGTGTTAGGACCCCTAAGAACTTCCCATGACTCTTTTTGACACATTAGAACCCTCAAGTGTGTTCCAAGGGGTCGTAGGACCCCTTCAAACACACTTGAGGGTTTAAATGTGTCAAAAGGGGTCATGAGGACTTTATAGGGGTCCACCCCTTACAACACACTCGAGGGTTCTAATGTGTCAAAATGGGTCATGGGGACTTCCTAGAGGTCCTTGTACACCTTATCACGTGTTAGGACCCATAGGAAGTCCCCATGACCCCTTTTGACACATTAGAACCCTCAAGTGTGTCCAAAGGGGTCGTCCGACCCCTTTAGACACACTTGAGGGTTTAGATGTGTCAAAAAGGGTCATGGGGACTTCATAGGGGTCCTAGTACACCTTGTCATGCGTTAGGACCCCTAGGAAGTCCCCATGACCCCTTTTGACACATTGGAATGCTCAACTACTACCACCCCTTCGGACACACTTGAGCATTCCAATGTGTCAAAAGGGGTCATAGGGACTTCCTTGGGGTCCTAACATGTGATAAGACATACTAGGACCCCTAGAAGTCCCCGTGAACCATTTTGACATATTTGAACCCTCAAGTGTGTCCAAAGGGGTCCTACAACCTCTTAGGACACACTTGATGGTTCTAGTGTGTCAAAAGGAGTCATGCGGACTTCCTACGGGTCCTAACACATGATAAAGCATACTAGGACCTCTACGAAGTTCCCATGACCCCTTTTGACACATTTGAACCCTCAAGTGTGTCCGAAAGGGTCCTATGACCCCTTGGGACACACTTGAGGATTCTAATGTGTGAAAAAAGGTCATAGAGAATTTCTTGTGGTCCTAGTATGCCTTATAATGCGTTAGGATCCCTAAGAAATCCCCATGACCCCTTTTGACATATTGGAATGCTCGAGTATGTCTGAAGGGGTGGTAGGACCCTTTCAGATACACTCGAGCATTCTAATGTTTCAAAAGGGGTCATGGGGACTTCTTAGCGGTCCTAACGTATGATAAAGCATACTAGGACCCCTAAGAAGTTTTGGTAACCCCTTTCAACATACAATTTAAATATTATGATCTATAAAGTTTATATATAATAGAGAGAGAGAGACATATATATATATATATATATATATATATATATATATATATATATATATATATATATATATATATATATATATATATATATATATATATATATATATATGTCTATATATATATATATAATAATATCATATATATATGTGTGTGTGTGTGTGTGTCTATATATATACATATACATATACACACACACACACACATATATATATATGTGTGTGTGTGTGTGTGTGTGTGTCTATATATATATATACATACATACATACATACATACATACATACATACATATATATGAATATGATATTATTATATAAAATATATATATTAATATATAATTATTTATGGAAAGTTACTATTTTTGGTAATTTTTGTATGTGCTCAGAATGATCTGATTTCTTTCTTGGAGGTTCATTTTGGTCATGTAAGTCTGGCAGTAAAGTTTCATTGCCAGATCAAGTGTATATTGGAAGATATTGAAGATTTTCGGTATTGGCAGCAGGGTACAAAAACTTTGAACTCAGTTTTGAAGGTTTTAGAGGCCCCGGATGAGGTCAAAAATTTGAGTGATGGGCGCTTGCGTGGGTCAAGCCTGTAGAGTGCTTCGTGGTGTTTTCGAAATGGGGTTATAATAGCCGATCGGGTCAACTGGTGATGACTTATGGTCTTCGGAAGCTGGGCCACCTGAAATGGCGAAAAATAATTTTCTTCAAAATTTCTGTTCGGGTTTCAAAGGTTATCTTGAGCCGACTATGATGTAATAAAATGTAAAATAAAATAATTCTAAGTTTGGTCGGCCTTATTGGCTAAAATTCTGGAACCTTCCCAGGCGGTGGATAATTGCCTATATAAGGAAGGTTGTATTATTGTCTTAGGCAGTTCAGAATAGTTCTGGGTAATAGTTCGAGGCTTTGTCCTATAGAATATTGTAAGGGAATGCCCATGTGGCTTTGCATATTGTAATTCTGAAAGTTTGTAATTCCATATTTGTGGAGATAATAAGAAGTCAATTTTTCTGTTCTTGCATATTATTGTTGTTGTTTCTCTTTTTCTGTTATGTGTTAGTGGTATTAAGGGGAGCACCCTTCATCAAGTGGTATCAGAGCAGGAGTTCTTGAGTGTGTAAACAGATCGCCGACTGTGAGGCAGTTTGCACCAGGACCGTGGCTAGGGTTTCAGCGCGCATCGCAAAAATGCCTCCACGAAAGGAACGTGGCGGAAGAGCTGGTGTTGTAACACCTGAGGTTAGAGAGCTGCAGAGACAAGTGCGAGCATTGCAAGAAGAGATTCGTAGAGGAATGAATCTTAATGTCAGAGATGAAAGCAAGGATGAAGCCGAAGAAGAATATCAAGAAGGAGAAGCTGAAATTGTGAACCAGGAGGAAGAAAGACTTTTTCGGGCGATTTCCAAGATTGGGAAAAGACCTAAGATTGAGGTTCCTACATTTTTTGGAAATCTTAACCCAGGGGAATTGATCGACTGGATCAATGAATGTGAGGAGTATTTTGAGTATGAAGATGTTGAGGATCCTGATAGGGTCAAATTTGCGAAGGCCAGACTGAAAGGTCATGCGAAGATTTGGTGGCAAGAAATTCAATTGGAGCGAAATAGAAGAGGGAAAAATAAAATCACAAGATGGGATCGGATGGTGGAAAAATTGAAGTGACAGTTCATTCCTGTTGATTATGAGCTTGACCTACTGAAGAAAATGCAAAGTTTGAAGCAAGCAGGAAAATCTGTTCAGGAGTATACAGAGGAGTTCTATCGACTCCTCATCAGAACAGGCCATGCCGAAGCTGATAAGGAGGAAGTTGCCCGATACCTTAATGGGTTAAGGCCAAGCATTCAGGAGGAGTTGAATCTGGTTTGAATGAATAGTATTGAGGAGGCATACCAATTTTCCCTAAAAGTAGAGGAAAAGCTGAACAAGAAGTTTGAGAGCAGACAAAACAGAAGAGGTCGCAGTGGACGATCTGGTGGACGGTCATATGGTGGCTGAAATGAAGATCTGAAAAAGAAGGATGAGGCCAGTAGCAGTCAAAATCAATGAGGAAATAATTTCAATCACTTCCAGGATCAGAATAATAGAGATCAGAGAGGAAGAGGAAGAGGACAAGGATCTGGAAGAGGTGGCTTCCGTGGAACATGTTTTCACTGTGGAGAAGAAGGTCATAGGGCATTTGAATGTCCTCAGCGCCAAGGTAGAATGGACAGGAGAAATGAAGGCCAGGCCAGAGTTGCACATGTAGATGAAGATGCCAGATCATCAAATTCTAAAGATACTGAAAGAGGAGAAACTTTGATTAACAGAAGAGTCCTATTGAGTGGTGAGAATGAACCTGAGCAAAGGAGGAGCCTGTTTCGCACCAGGTGCAAGTGTGAAGGTAAATGTTGTGATGTGATTATTGATAGTGGAAGCACTGACAATTTGGTGTCAGAAGAGATGGTGACAAAGTTGAAGCTCAAGAGACAGAAACACCCACATCCATATCGGATTGCCTGGGTACAGGATGACCACAAGGTCATGGTCAATGAACAATGCCTAGTAAAGTTCAAGATCGGCGGGTACCAAGATGAGGTACTATGTGATATCATCTCTATGGATGCATGTCATATGTTATTGGGTAGACCGTGGCAGTTTGACAGATGTGCTGTACACGATGGTCGTGCGAATACCTATTCCCTGACAAAGGATGGAGTGCGACATAAGCTAAAGCCATTGAAGGAGACCGAAGAAAAGGTATGTGGTAATGCAAGAATAACATTTGTTGATGGAAGGAAATTCCTAGATGGTATGAGGCATGAGCATGTATGTTTTTCTTTAATTCCAAAAGCTGGTAAAGAGGAAGTAGAAGATGTTCCTGTAGAAGTTGCAGATTTGTTGAATGAGTTTCAGGATATTGTATCCGATCATGTGCCTGATGGATTACCACCAGTAAGGAAGATCAGTCATCAGATGGACTTGATCCCAGGAGCGAGTTTGCCAAATAAGGCAGCACACAGAATGACACCTGCAGAAAGTGAGGAGTTGAACAGACAAGTACATGAACTGTTACAGAAAGGATTGATCCGTGAGAGTCTGAGTCCCTGTGCTGTACCAGCGGTATTAGCACCAAAGAAGAATGGAGAATGGATGATGTGTACAGATTTTAGGGCAATAAACAAGATCACAATCAAGTACAGGTTTCCATTGCCACGAATGGATGATATTATGGACTGTTTGAGTGGAGCTGTGTATTTCTCAAAGATAGATTTGAAGAGTGGATATCATCAGATTTAGATCAGAGAAGGAGATGAATGGAAGACTGCCTTCAAGACAAAGGAAGGACTATATGAGTGGTTAGTTATGCCTTTTGGGCTAACCAATGCGCCGAGCACTTTCATGCGGCTCATGAACGAGGTTCTGAAAGAATTTCTGGGTAAGTTTGTCATTGTTTACCTAGATGATATTTTGATCTTTAGTAAGACATTGGATGAGCATATGATGCATATTCATATGGTATTTGAGAAGTTGAGAGAAGAAAAATTGCTGATTAATTTGAAGAAGTGTAGTTTTGTGAAGAAAGAGTTAGTGTATTTGGGATTTGTAGTTTCAGCAGAAGGTCTGAAAATGGACCCAGAGAAGGTACAGGCTATTCTTGAATGGCCTACTCCGAGGAATGCTACTGAGGTAAGATCTTTTCATGGTCTAGCTAGCTTTTACAGAAAGTTTATCAGAAACTTTAGCAGTATTTGTGGACCCTTGACTGAAACAATGAGAGGGGATAGAAAAGAATTTAAGTGGACTAATGGGGCGGAAAAGAGTTTTCAATTGTTGAAACAAAAAATTACAGAACAACCTGTTTTAGCACTTCCAGATTTTAATAAGGTGTTTCAAGTAGATTGTGATGCTAGTGGTACTGCAATAGGAGCTGTTATAAGCCAAGAAAGTAAACCTGTTGCTTATTTCAGTGAGAAGTTAAATGATGCCAAGAGGAAATATTCTGTTTATGATCAAGAATTTTATGCTATAGTTCAGGCATTAAAGAAGTGGAGACATTATCTGCTTCCTAAGGAGTTTGTTTTGTATACTGATCATCAAGCTTTGTAATATTTGAATAGTCAAGGAAAATTGAATCAAAGGCATTTGAAATAGGTTGAGTTTTTGCAGAGTTATACATTTGTTTGAAACACAGAAGTGGAAAGTCTAATAGGGTTGCAGATGCTCTTAGCAGAAGGCAACTATTGCTAATAGAGATGCAGATTGAGGTGGTTGGGTTCAAGGAACTCAAGAATTTGTATCTAGAGGATCCTGATTTTGGTGAAGCTTGGAAGGCTTGTACAGAACCTGTTACTCTAGACAGGACGAAATGGTTGGATTTCATCATCCAGGATGATATGCTATTCAGAGGGAGTCAGTTGTGCATTCCATGAAGTTCTATGAGGGAGAATCTCATCAAGGAGAAGCATAGTGGAGGATTGGCTAGACATTTTGGTCGTGATAAAACCCTTGCTTTGGTTGGTGAGAATTATTATTGGCCACAATTGCAGCAAGATGTGAAGAAGTTTGTATAGAGTTGCAGAGTATGTCAGATGGCGAATGGAGTGAAGCAGAATACAGGGTTGTATCAGCCATTACCTATACCAGAGAAGCTTTGGGAGGATATCAGCATGGACTTTGTTCTTGGTTTACCGAGGACTCAGCGGGGACATGATTCAATTTTTGTGGTGGTTGACAGATTTTCGAAGATGGCACATTTCATTCCCTGCAAGAAGACTAATGATGCTGTTCATGTAGCAGAATTGTTTTTCAGAGAAGTAGTGAGACTTCATGGTTTGCCAAGGACCATAGTTTCAGATCGGGACACTAAGTTTGTTGGATATTTCTGGCGTACATTGTGGAAGAAGTTGAAGACAGATTTGAAGTTCAGTTCATCACATCATCCACAGACTGATGGACAGACAGAGGTCGTGAATAGAAGTTTGGAAAATTTGCTGAGATGTTTGGTTGGAGATAAGCCAACAGGATGGGATTTGATTTTACCACAGGCAGAATTTGCATACAATAATTCTGTCAACAGGAGCACTGGTAAATCACCATTCTAGATTATATATGGAAGTAGTCCAAGAAATGCATCTGAATTGAGGAAGATAGATAAAGGAGAAATACATAGTGCTGAGGCTGAGGATTTTGCAGAACATTTGAAGAACATCCATGGGGAGGTGAGGAAGCATATTACCAAGATGAATGCACAGTATAAGGCTAAGGTAGATGAGAAAAGGAGGTATAAGGAATTTCAAGTTGGAGATGAAGTCATGGTTCATTTGCGAAAGGAGCGATTTCCGGTTGGTACATATAACAAGCTGAAAATGAAAAGTTTGGACCATGTAAGATATTGAAGAAGCATGATTTAGGAAATGCATATGAGGTAGAATTGCCTACTGAGCTAAATATTTCACCAGTGTTTAACATTTCAGATCTGACAGAGTATCATGAAGGAGGTGTTGAAGATGAGATCATAGCAGCACAGTGGAGTATTCCAGCAACTAGTTCAGACACTAAGGAGATCGAGGATATACTGGACAGTCATGTTGGTAGAAGCACAAGGAACAGGACATATGAAGAATATTTGGTCAAATGGAAAGGACGACTTGTTGAAGATTCATCATGGCTAACAAGGGTGGAGGTTAACCGTCTTGGTTTTCCTCTGCACACCTGAGTCGTGACAGGGTCACTTCTCAAATTACCCTGGGTGTCTGATGCAAGAGCATCCTGGGTGTAAGAGCAAACTTGCATCACCCAAAAATATTTCTATTTTTATATTTAATAGGAGCTATTTTAGTGCAGAGCTGCTATTTATGGAAAGTTACTATTTTTGGTAATTTTTGTATGTGCTCAGAATGATCTGATTTCTTTCTTGGAGGTTCATTTTGGTCATGTTAGTCTGCCAGTAAAGTTTCATTGCCAGATCAAGTGTATATTGGAAGATATTGAAGATTTTCGGTATTGGCAGCAGGGTACAGAAACTTTGAACTCAGTTTTGAAGGCTTTAGAGGCCCCGGATGAGGTCAAAAATTTGGGTGACGGGCACTTGCATGGGTCAAGCCTATAGAGCGCTTCGTGGCATTTCCGAAATGGGGTTATAATAGCCGATCGGGGTCAACTGGTGATGACTTATGGTCTTCGGAAGTTGGGCCACCTAAAATGGCAAAAAATAATTTTCTTCAAAATTTCTGTTCGGGTTTCAAAGGTTATCTTGAGCCGACTATGATGTAATAAAATGTAAAATAAAATAATTCTAAGTTTGGTCGGCCTTATTGGCTAAAATTCTGGAACCTTCCCAGGCGGTGGATAATTGCCTATATAAGGAAGGTTGTATTATTGTCTTAGGCAGTTCAGAATAGTTCTGGGTAATAGTTCGAGGCTTTGTCCTACAAAATATTGTAAGGGAATGCCCATGTGGCTTTGCATATTGTAATTCTGAAAGTTTGTAATTCCACATTTGTGGAGATAATAAGAAGCCAATTTTTCTGTTCTTGCATATTATTGTTGTTGTTTCTCTTTTTCTGTTATGTGTTAGTGGTATTAAGGGGAGCACCCTTCATCACATATATAGATATATATATATATATATACACACATATATATATATATACATATATATATATATGTATATCTATATATATGTATATATATATCTATATATATATGTATATATATACATATCTATATATATATGTATATATATATATATGTATATATGTATATATGTATATATATATATATGTATGTATATATATATATACATATCTATATATATATATACATATATATATATATATATATATATATATATATATATATATGTATATATATATATATATGTATGTATATATATATGTATGTATATATATATATATATATATATATATATATATATATATATGTATACATACATACATACATACATACATACATACATACATATATATATATATATATATATATATATATATATATATACATATACATATACATATACATAGACACACACACACACACACATATATATATAATATAAACGTTAAATATAATTATATACAATACATATTAATATATAAAAAAGTATATTAATTTATAAAATATATAAATTAATATATAATTATATATATAATACATATTTAAACATTATATATAAAATTTCAATTTTTTATTTATTCCGGCCATTTTTCCAACTCATAAATGTCAGGTACTTGATTAGGCTTGTACTTTGGTGTCAAGTTTGCCTAGGTGTACTGACACCCAGGCCTACTGAAAAGTCAACATACATTTTCGTGTGCTTTTGGATGAGCAAAAAGTGGATTTTTTACATCGCCAATTTTTGGCCCCTCATGATCTTGCACATACCCCTTAATAGAACCAAAATTCGGGTATCTTTGGAAGAAGTATATTCTAGTTCTTGTGGGGGACATTTTGGGGGTAAATCTCTGGGTAATAAACTTCTTAGAATGGGATATTATTGGCAAACAATGGAACAAGATTCTTTCATGTTTGTTAAGAAATGTCCTCAATGTCAACAACATAGTAACTTGATTCATGCTCCTGCTCGTGAGCTTCGTAATCAAGTTTCGACATTGCCTTTTAGTATTTGGGGTTTTGACCTTATTGGAAAAATCTTACCAGCTTCATCTCAAGGACATACATACATTCTAACTACTACAGATTATTTCACAAAGTTGGTGGAAGTTGTTTCTCTTTGTTTAACAACCACAGATGTTATTTGTGATTTCATCCTTAACAATATTACAACACCAATTTTGTATCTCTTCAACGATAGTTTTGGATAATGGTACCTCTTTTAAGAACAAAGAAGTCACAAAATTCTTGGAGAAATATCAAATTAAACATAGATTTTCAACTCCTTATTATCCTCAATATAATGGTCAAGCTAACGCATCAAATAAAATCATTGAACAAATTTTGGGAAAAATAGTTAACAAGCATGTGAAAGATTGGCATACCCAACTGACCTATGCTTTATGGGCTTATAGGACTAGTGTTTGTATTGCCACGAGTACTTCTCCTTACAATCTTGTCTATGGTATTGATGCTATTATGCCTTTTGGAATTATAAATACCTTCTCTACGTGTTTCATTTCATGGGATAATTGACAAGGATACATTTTGAGAACAACAATTACAAGAATTGGAAATGTTAGATGAACAATGAATACATGCTTTAGAACATATAAAAGCTTATCATAAATATCTTCAGAAATAATATAATCATAAGGTAATTGAATGAAAATTTTTGGTTGGTGATTTAGTCTTAAATGAGAATCAATGAAATGTGAATGCTTTACTTGGCAAAAAAGGAAAGTTTAGCCCTAATTGGCTAGGACTTTTTTTTGTAATTGAAGACTTTGGTTTAGGTGCTTATAAACATACTGATATGGATGATGTTTCTCTTAAGGAACCTATCAATATTATGCATCTCAAACATTGTTATCCTTAATT
This sequence comes from Chamaecyparis obtusa, assembly GCA_027943335.1. Classification (NCBI taxonomy): domain Eukaryota; kingdom Viridiplantae; phylum Streptophyta; class Pinopsida; order Cupressales; family Cupressaceae; genus Chamaecyparis; species Chamaecyparis obtusa. The sequence goes on along the minus strand of BSBK01006151.1, from coordinate 49,927 downwards.
TCTTTCTTTCTTTCCCTGTGCATTTATGTATTTAGGTTATAAAATAATTATGTTTGTTTTATAGGTTATGTAGTTTTAGCAAAATTACATTTGAATACATTTATGAACCTTCTTTCTTTCTATTAAGTTTTATATTGATGAAAATATAGTAATCAAACATAGAACTAATTAGTAGAGAAAGTTTTCCATCTATAAAATCTTTTCAGTTCTAATACATATGTGGCCCATGGTCCTATTTGTCACTACATCTATCTCTATGCTATAAGAGTCGATGACTCCAAGATCTCTCTGTTCTATGATAGGAAGATGTAGATCTATGTGTCCATGAGTGGCTCCTTGAAATGATCATATCACACATGCACTCTTGGGCCCTCTATAAGTAAGCTATTAGTTTCTCTTCTCTCTTTGCACAACCTCAGCTCTCCTTGGACACATGCAAAGATATCGGCATGCCTGTCATGATCTCTATGGCCAATGGAAGAATCTCACTCGCTGACTAGTAGTCGATAGGATACACGTGTATCCTTTAGAACCTAGGATACAAAACTCCTTCACTCCACTATGCTAGCTACAGAATGGAAATACATTTATCAATCTAGTGTTCTTTCCTCATAAATTAAGTTACATTTCTCAATCAATTTCATATTCCATACCTGGATCTCCCTTCTAGGTGTCACCAAAGGATCTGGATGGTGGGGGCATGGAGTGACTACTCTCTCCACACTCGCTATGTCTAGGTCTTGGTGGTGGTTTCTCTATATGGGTGCGTGGAGGTCACTGTGATTTCAGTGGTGATGCATGAAAAATGTGCACATTCACACCAGTATCACCGGCTGGGGGAATCTCCTCTGCTCTCTCCTCCTCCATGGGGTCTCCCTCAGAGATGGGCTCCTCCTCATCTCTTTGATCCTCATCCTCCTCTGCTATGCCACTATCCCAGTGTGTCCTCTCTGAATGGACGAGATCACCTGTGGGATAATCCTTAGGGAAGATTGGGTGGGTTCCCTTCAGACTTGAGTACCTGACGTAGTCTTAGCTCATGCCTGAATACCATACATCTAGTGGTACCTCTATATCCTCTGTCTCATTTGCATCATTGTCTACTATTTCTGCTACTGATGGTCAACATATAGCTTCGGGTCTCTAATAATACCTTGTCAGATGTACATAACAAGGTACCCCTCGAGGGGCTCCCTGTAGAAGACCAAACTATCTCATCACTTGATCATAGTAGTATGGCATCACTATGTGGCTCTGATGACCCTCTAGCAGCTTGCATTGTTGTGAATGTCTCATCTGGTGTTGCGTATCTGGCCACTCTGTCATCTGGTAGTAGGGTCTCCATATCACATCTATGCCTGGAATACAGTCTAGACATACCCTTCGATAGAGGATATCTCTAAATTACCAGACATCTCTCAGAGGATAAGAAAAGCCTCTCGATGTGCTAGCATCTACTATCACTGGAACACCCTATGGTCGTGTACATGCGAAATGCTCAAACAATAAAATCTGCAAAAGAGTGCATACTGAAAGACTTTCTCTTTGATATCTCACCAGCTGACATAGCTCATGGTATAGCTAAGATAACATGTTGCGACCCCAAGAGAAAACAATCCTATCACTCTCCATCCTCCGTGCAAGATAGGTAAGAAGTGCATAAAATGCTATACCCTTTGTGTTGGGTACCACAACCAAGGACAATATACATAGCATCACTCTCTGTACCAAAGGTGTAGGGCCTACCAGTATGGATGATAAAGTGATATGATCTACCTAGGTTTGCATATATGGAACCCGTCCCAAACAATACTCTACATTTGCATGGATCTCCTCAGAACCTTGTTGTGCTCTCGGTATGACAGGCTCACCTCAAACCATAAGCTGTAAGATTCTATAGACATCCTCCAATGTCACAATGATTTCACCTAAGGGAAGATGGAAGGGGCATGTATCCTCATCCCACCTCTCTATCAGAGCTGATAACATGGCTCGGTGAAGTCTAATATGTGGTAGGACTATCACCTAGTATTCCCTACATCTCTCAGCAACTAGATGTCATCCCCACTTAGCTCAGATAATTTCTCTTTGATAACCCCTAGTAACCCTCCAAAGTGATGGTCTCAGAGATGAACCAGGTCCTGTAAGCATAAACACACATCATATCAGCATTCTGCAACGTCAAATCTATAAATCCAACTTGACTAGGTCAAGGTCGACCTCAATTAGGTCAAGGTCGACCAACCTAGGTCAAGATTGACTTTACTGGGTCAAGGTCAACCTTTTTGGGTCAAGGATGACCTCACCCCAGACAAGGTGAAGACCTTCCAATTCATGTCAACCTTTTTGGGTCAAGGTCAACATAACTAGGTCAAGGTTGACCTTTAAGGATCAAGGTCGACCTTGCCTACAGAAATCAAGAATTTATGAAATATAGAAATCAATAACAACAAAATCACCTTAGGAAGTGGATGTCCAATAGCTAGGCATTGTCTCAGGAGCTCCATGCACATTGCTCAAAGTTCTTCTCTCCTCGGCATCTTGCTTTCTCTTTTTGAATCTGAAAATGGTAAGAATGAGTAAGTATGATTTCTTTTTCCTTATTTATAGTCAAAATTAGGGTTTTGTTAGGGTTTTTCTTAGGGTTTACTTGAGTTAAATTCGAATATCCCTTTATATGCATTTAGATAGACATTTACTCTTTTCATCATAACTTGAGTTCGGTAACTCCGTTTTCAGTGTCGTCAGTGGCGTTGGAATCATGATTCAGATACCTAACTCATTGAATCAATTTAGGAAGGATATGAATCCTTCTAATTGGTTTAGGAAAGGACTTTTAAACAAACTACATATCCAATGTATAAAGTTATCCTTATCACCCTGTTTCACCCTTCAAAAGTAGAAAGTTGAAACAAGGGGCATATGGGGCTTTATGCACTTCTCAATTTTTCATTTAGTAAGCTTTAGATGATTTATGAGTTTTCATTAACCTTGTGTGTTATGGGGTCTAATAGTTTTCCATGGGATCTCTACAATTGAGGACTTGGCTATATTCTTTTTTTTACTATGATGTTTTCTTACTTTAGCTTGCATATTCACATAATGTCATATCTAAGCTAAAGTGGCAGATAAATGTATCATCTTAAAATGGAAGCACTTCCATCTGGATAGGTTTAGCACCCTCTTTTAGTGCATTTATCATGATAGACTTGTAGTTAGGATGCATTTGCACTTGATTTCTTCATTCTAGGTTAAAATAGGGTTAGGATCACAAGGATCCTCCTTGATTTCCCTTCTCTATAGCTCTATTTTTTAGGTATAATCTAGGTATAGGTCCTCCTAGCCTTCATCATGTTCATCATAGGCCTTTGTGTCCTTTTCTGGCACTCTGACCTGTTCTTTCATCATTTCCATGTCTTTGGGCATCCTCGGGACCTCCTATTCTCTACACTGACTGGATCTAGACCCCTAGGTAAAGGTCAAGGTTGAATTTGACCTAAGTCAAAGTCAAGGTCATCCTTGACCTTTGTCAGGATTTGATCCCTGTTTTCAAATTTTGGTCCCAAAGGATCCCAAAATCAATGTTAGGCTTTCGGATTCGAATGCAGAAGGGTTTTAATTTGAAATTCACTTAATTATTCTCTCTCCTTAGTTGGTTATTGTGATTGGACCATAATTTTAGGTGAAATTTTAATTATGGGCCCTTACATTGCTCGAGGAGCCTCACCTTCAAACCTCTATATAAAGACTCTCTCTTTCCTTTATTTTCAAGAACAAGAGGATGGAGATTTTTCATCAAGCAAGCAAGTGATGGTGAAGTGAAGATGCAAGATTGAAAGAGGATGATATAGAAGATCAAGCCATTGTTGATATCAAGCATTTTTGTGAGCACACTATTCTTGATATTCCTTTGGAGCAAGAGAGATCCATTCTTCCTTGATCCACCATTTTCAACATTCAAGCATTCAAAGATATAATCATGGGGTAGCAATTACGGATTGTGAGTTTGGTAAGAGTACTTTAGCCTTGGGGGCTTGATATGCTTTTTTATCATAATCAAATCTATGCATTGCTTTCTCATATCAATTCATGCTACGATTTCAATCTAGAAGATTAGATCTTGGCATCACACATTCAATACACACACATATTTTACTACATTCGACTATTCGTGGAGATGGAGATCACCAAAATGGGGGTTTGACTAAGGCAAAACCCTATATAGCCACCCCAAAACACCATTTTCAGATATCTGCAGTCAGTGTTTCAAGCGTTGCGGAGAAGATCTGAGTACCCTTTTGGCAAAAATTTCAGGATCTGTAAACAAATTTTCTGTCGGAGCAGTTCAGGTCAAGGATGACTTTTAGGGGTAAGATTGTACCTCGGGGTAAGATCTTACCCCTGTCCCTGGGTCAAGGATGACCTTCCTCAGAATTGAAAAAGATTTCTTGGTTTTCTCCATCTCTGTTTCCCTACCCCAGATCTGGTTGTAGAATTTCCTGAAACCAAACATAGACACTAGAAAATAGGTATTTCCAGATCAGTTTTATTATAAGGTATGTATTTCATCTCATCTAATTTTAAGCATTTCTAGATTCAATTGTACTTATCATTATCAATTCATATGTATTGTACGGAATGTGGATTTAGGATCTCTATTAGGTACATTGTTAGAAACCCTACCTATATCCACATTTCCACTATTACACTATTATTATAATTATTATTTTTAACTATATTTAACAGTTTATATTTTATTCTAATGTAATTATTATTATATTTATTATTTGTATTATAATATTTGCAGCAAGTACTAGCCACTATGTGGCACTTGTTTCTACATACTTTTCTTTTTACAAATTTCACTTGAGTATCTTTGAGGATCATGATATATCTTGTGTATTTGTAAGTGCATAGTTGATGTAAAGAACTTTTGAAAGTGGAAGTGAAAATGTATTATCAAAATAAAGGTTCCTATATCATTCCTAGAAATATAATGTCAAAATTTGAGTCTTTGTCATGTCCAAGGAGAAGATATGTGAGTGTCATACACAAATAAACTAATTTGAAAATAGAGCATAATTATATAAGATGGGTAATTTTTAAGTTGATTACTTTTTACTAGGTTAAATATCATTCTTGAAGAGGCACCTTGAGAATGATATGTCTAATATCCCCAATTCTTTTATAAAGATAGGTAAATTAACATTACATTTTATTAAGTTTATCATTCAAGTTGAAGAGGCAGAGGTCATGTGTCTACACAATTCTTTTATAAATAAAGGAGAGCAAAACTTGAAATCTTCACATCAATATAGAAGACAAGCACTAAAACTATATTCCTTTTTTGTGTTATTATAAGTACTTTTAATAGATTTATAAATAAAAAATGAATTAAAAAATAAATAAATCTAGAACCTCTCACAACCAAAAAATAAATAAAAATATCCCTTTCTCTTTTCCTTTTTAATCGGTTTTTAATACATAGATCTATTATTTTTTCTATAATATATTTTATTTATCTTCCTCGCTATTTCCTATTTCCTTAATAACTTGTTCTAAGGTTTGAAATAAATTCATTATTTTCTAAAATGTATGTCTTCTTCTTATGAAATGGAGATAACTCCACCATGATATTAGAACCCATATCCAATATATAAAATCTTGTTGCATTTGAGCATTTTGCACCCAAATAATAGGTTTCTATAGATTTTGCAATATATATCCGATATATATATATTGATTTATATTTATATATATATCGAGAATAGATTTGACTACAGATCTAATATAGGTTTTTCATAGTTTTTTTATCGAGTTTGCAGATTCGATATAGTTTTTTCATTGTTTTTTATTGATTTTGCAATATATATCATTCTGTTCGAGATAAGTTTCTCAAAAATCTTGTTGCAGTTGAACCATTTGTCGGCACACATTGGGCGGTTTTTTCAATTGCCAACCATGTTATTCGAAGGTGAAATTTATGTTAAAATTTCAGTTATGCGATTCATTTGCACGAGAAAATATAAAATCTGACATGTAGTCGGACGTAAAATTCAAATTGCAAAAAATAGTTGTGACGGTCATATGAACGTCAGATTATTAGATATACCTTAACCCTTGACCGTAAACCCTAAACCCAACCCTCGTGAACCCTGGCAAACCCTCGTGAACCCTTGTAAACCCTCGCAACCCTAAACCCTAGTAAACCTAAACCCTAAACACTAGTAAACCCCCTTAGTAAAGTTTGGGTAAACCCTGGTAAACCCTCATAAAATAACAGTGACCGAACGTACTGAGCATGGGTAAATAATGTAACTTATTATTCGAAGGTGAAATTGAGGTTAAAATAATATTTACTGTTGCCACTTTTAATGGAAAACGCTGGTAAACCCTCGTAAAATAACAGTGACCGAACATGGGTAAATTCGCAGCTTGCACAGGAAAATGAAAATAATAATTAATCTGCTTTTCCAAGAATGCCTACGCCTGTAGAAGATATTTATATTATGCAGACAACCACAGCAATATACGCATATCCAAAATGTTTCTTGCATCCAAACCTACAGAAATCATCCAGTCATTTAAACACAATTTATGCTAAAGGTTAATTCCCTACTAAGTCATTTAATTGAATCATCATTGAGTGAGATCCTATATCTAAATCAAAACTACTGAGTGTCTTATAAGGAAAAATAAAAACAAGAGACAAGCTTGCACTTTTTCTACTTCGAAGTGATTTCCTGCCAAAATGTAGCCTTCCTTATGGACATCAAATTTTTAGAGGTGAGTGCCTAAATTGCAAAGGATGTTAACCAGGTGTGTGCCTACAGAATTTAAAAGGCGTATAAAAAATAAACTAACCAATGACATTTTTACTCGAGCGCAGTTTTAATACCAAAAATGGAAAAAGAGAGGCTTGAACTTTCGACCTGATGATCACTCAGAATTTAGCTTATGTGACCCACGCGCTAGCCAACACCGCCACCTGAGACCTCTTTTTTAGTTTAAACAATCTTAAATTTCATATCCTATGTCAGCAAGGAAGGGATTTTGATTATAATCAATCAGTGGGCTAAGAGTTTGAAGATCCTACTGTTATTAAAGAATTCACATACAAGGAAACCCACACAACAGTCCATTTCTACGCAAGGCAAACGAAAGAGGTGGTATATACTAACAAGTTTTATTCTCCCAAAACCAAGCTAAGTGCTGGCCTAAGACAGATTTTCAATCAATTCTGTGGCATGGTGTGTATGAAAACAAAAAGAAAAAATACTGTCATGATAACTGGAAACCAGTTTTTATTGTACTATTTATTTCCTTACTTTTTCTATCATCTCAGAAACTTTACTGAATACAAATTTAGACAAAAACATGGTATATGCGATAGGTGGCAATTACTGGTAAATCTTAGCTTATGCTGATTTATTTGTTCTTCTTTATGGGTGCGCATGAGGCTCACCCTTATCTCCTCTTGCGGCGTGTTTTCTATACTCCTATTAAGACTTCCTCTCCTGCATTATTTCTTTTCTCTTCTCGTATACTCTGTGTTCTTAACACCACCCTATTTCACTGCTTTTTCAACTTTCTTACTTACTCTACTCTTACCACCGCGCGTCCCCTTCCTCCTATGCGTGCTTTTTTTATTACTTCCTGTGTCTCCCAAACACCTTACTCTTCTCCGCGTTATATCCTCTGGTTTCCCTCCCTATTCTCTTCCTCTGTTTTTTCTTCTTTTCACCCTTTTTCCCCCGCTTCCTAATCTCTGCGTTCTCTTTTCTCTGCTACGTTTTTTTTTCCTTGCTCAAAACTCCCTTCATTTGTGGCCCCTTCCTCCTTTTAACTTGGTTGGGTTCTTAATTATCTCCCTCTCCCTCTTTACTCAACGAGTGGGTGTCCTTCATGCCATGCATTCTATTCCATAACGTGCTTCCTCCTATAAATCATCTCCCCATGAACTCGTTGACTACTTTTTAAAATTGGTGCTCAGCCCCTTCTCTTACTCCCAGTGGTGTCCAGCATGCCATCACTTTAGGCATAGCTGGCCCCTCTTCTCCAGCCAATATCATCAGTCAAAATAAAAAGATTTATAGAGGAGCTAGGCTCCTCTACCTCGGCCAAACCTTCATCTTTTGTCCTATCATCAAATGAACACTCACATTTTTCCATCGGCGGGTTAGTTCCCAAATTCAATAATCAAATCACCTTGCAAAATTTTCATCATGAGCATATTTAATCATTTCAAATAAAATGATATTTTATAGCATATAACGAAATCTTAACATGATAATTATTAATCACTTTAATTTATCATTCTATGCAAAAGAAAATTTCATACATATATTAATTTATTCATCTAATAAAAACATTTCTGGCAAAGCTTAATAAATCGACTTAGGTCCAAGCAACTAAGTCAAAAGTCAACAAAAAGTCGCCACTTATTTAAAATAATTTTAGTGTCTGAAAAATTGGTTGTAACAAGTTTACTCAATGAACTCCAGCTTTATATCTTCGATCCCGATAAATATTGAAGAGGTTCTAGATTGGTCCAAAGGTCTACTTGTTTTAAAACAAAATTATTTTAGGTCGGGCCCATATGGGGACCCAACATGCTTCATCTAGTTATGGTTGTAGATTTATGGTTGTAGATTTAAAATGAATGATATTGCATTATTTAAATTGTATTGATTTAAATAATAATGATATATCTATATAGAACATGAAATATTTTATATTTAGAGTGCCTATTATATTATGTTCAATTTGAACATATCTCTAGATGATGAGTACAACTGGCCTATCTTAAAGTTCTATAAGCATAATGATGATTTAAATATTTTTTATTTAAATTATTATTTTAATAATGTTTTGATACATTAATAAGTGTATTTGTGAAGTTTAGGCGATTTCACTGTGCATATAAAATAACCAAAAGTTATTAATAAAACACCATGTCTCCGCACAGGGAAAATGGTGAAGATTTAAAATAGCAAGGTTAATTGGTTTAATAACCTGTTTTTCCGCTGAAAAATATATGGGAGAAGTGAATGAAGGGTGAAAGCGCGGGGCAATAAATTCAAAAAAAAAAAAATGTAATCCAAAATAATTTTGTTGAAAAGCCTTGAAGTTTTGAAACAAATGTCATGGCTGGTGTACGGTGTGCACAAAATGATTTGGGTAAACATTCAAAATACATATAATGAGGGGCTCAAAATAAGTGCAGATTGAGAAAGGTTGTATAGCTACATTTACACACTCCTAAATAGCACTTAAGTGGATTCTGATTGGTCTTGACAATTATACATAGGGCGAACAATATTTTTCCCACACAGAAATGTAGAGAGTAAAATTGATTTTCTAATGGCTAAAGCATGAAGGTGGATTTTAAACTTTTATGCCAAATGTTCTCATATAAAATAGAGATTGAAATTTACTTTTGCTAATGAATATTGGATAGGTTAAGTATTTGATATTGAAATGGGCATAGGTAATATGGTTTTCACTAGAGAGGAAAAGGCATTTTAGAGAAGTCACCAAAATAGATAAATTTCCAGAATGAAGAAAATGTGAGAGAAATATTTTACAAGAAATCTTATATGATTGGAATGTGTGTGGGTATCTTATTGGGTTATTTTAGGGAAGATGGTTTTTGTGCAAATTTGAAATCATTGGACAATGGAAAATAGTATATGTGCTAGTACAATCATTTTCATGTAAATGGCAGAATTGGGAAAATGTTGATTCAGAAAGAGAAGATATTTGTATGTCTTATAAACACAAATAAACTAATTTGAAAACAGATCATAATTATGGATAATTTTTAAGTTGATTATTTTTAACTAGGTTAAATATCATGTCCCCAATTCTTGTGTAAAGATAGGTAAATTAAGATTACCTTTTATTAAGTTCATCATTCAAGTTGAAGAGGCACAGGTCATGTCTCTACATATTCTTTTATAAAGAAAGGAGAGCAAAATTTGAAAACTTCACATCAATATAGAAGACAAGCACTTAACTATATTCCATTTTTATGTTATTCTAGGTATTTTTGAAAGATTTATAAATAAAAAATGGATTAAAAAAGAAATATACCTAGAACCCTTCACAACCAAAAAATAAATAAAAATATCCCTTTTTCTTTTCCTTTTTAATCCATTTTTAATACATAGATCTATTATTTTCTCTATAATATATTTTATTTATCTTCCTCACTATTTCCATAATAACTTATTCTAAGGTTTGAAATAAATTCATTGTCTTATAAAATGTCTCTCTTCTTCTTGTGAAATGGAGATAACTCCACCTTGATATTAGAGCTCATATCCAATATATAAAATCTTGTTGCAATATGTAAAATCTTGTTGTATTTGAAGCGTTTTGCACCCAAATAATAGGTTTTTATTGTTTTTTATTGATTTTACAATATATATCCGATATATATATTGATTTATATTTATATATATATCCAGAATAGATTTGACTACAGATCCGATATAGGTTTTTCATAGTTTGTTTATTAAGTTTTTTCATTGTTTTTTATTGATTTTACAATATATATCATTCTGTTCGAGATAAGTTTCTCAAAAATCTTGTTGCATTTGAACCATTTTCCCCCAAATAATTTACAGAAACGATATTGCTTTTTCTAAAAATTTCTATTTCAGCTGATAATTTCAATATTCATTTGATTGGACTGGGTTTCTAATTGGCACGCAGTTTTGTGCTTCCAACGTGAAAATTGTCTGCCGTTTTCACACATTGGGCGGTTTTTCGAATTGCCAACCATGTTATTCGAAGGTGAAATTGAAGTTAAAATTTCAGTTATGCGATTCATTTGCACGAGAAAATATAAAATCTGACGGGTAGTCGAGTGTAAAATTCAAACTGCAGAAAACAGCCGCGACGGTCGTATGAACGTCAAATTATTAGAAACCCCTTAACCCTAAACTCTAACTCTGGCAAACCCTGGCTAACCCTCGTAAGCCCTCGCAACCCTAAACCCTAAACCCTAGTAAACCTAAACCCTAAACCCTGGTAAAGCCTCATAAAATAACAGTGACCGAACGTACTGAGCATGGGCAAATAATGTAACTTATCATTCGAAGGTGAAATTGGAGTTAAAATAATATTTACTGTTGCCACTTTTAATGGAAAACGCTGGTAAACCTCGTAAAATACCAGTGACCGAACATGGCTAAATTCGCAGCTTGCACAGGAAAATGAAAATAATAATTAATCCGCTTATCGAAGATATACTATACTTTTACTTTTCGGGGACACGAATTTCCTACCGTTTCATCATTACAAATCGTCACCTTTCTGTTATTATTTACTAGTTTAATATTATTTATTAATTTTTTACTAATTAAGCTGATAGACTTTACGTGGGAGCTTTGTTCCACGAAATGATTTTTTTCTGTGGGATAATTGTCAGCCCTTTTTTCGGATAATTTTTCTTTTCCGGTTGCAATTTTTTTTCTTATTTTTCACTGAAAATTAACAAACCATACTAAAATTAGAAATAGAAACTTACATTTGTTTTTCCTTGCTTTCTCTTGAACTTGTTAAAAATTAGTGTCATAGGCAAAAATAAGAATTTATACTATAAACTTCTCAAAAATCAACAAGACTAAGAAAGTGTTCCAATAATTATATACGAAAAAATATATATTCAATAATTTAGAGGATATGAAGAGTTTATCACTAATTCTAACTTGATTTAATGTGAGGTATCTATTCGGTAACTCACAATCCTATTGAATATTCAAAAGAACCAAGTGTCTTGAAATGAAAGGCCTTCTTTCTGATTAAGCAAGAGGTCTGGAAAGACTTGAGGCTTGTATTCCTTCAAGTGTCATTTTTTTTAAGTTGAGTATATTGTAGTTTAAATTCATATGTTCAATATAAATTTAAATATGTCTAATTTATTTAAAAATAAATCATGGGAAGATTTACCCATGTTCAAACCATAAAAGGGGTGGCAGTTTTAGGGTTTTAGGGTTTCATATTTGATTTAATTTAGGATTGAAAAATATCAATTCTATTAAGTCATCTAGATTAGTTTTGAAAAAATTAAATTATTATAAATTATTTTTATATTTAATATTTACAATTAGATAAATGAATTTTGTTTAAATCTTAATATATATAATATTTTATTAATAATATATACTATTTGATATTTGATTATTGAAATACAAATAAAAGTAATTATTAATTATTAAATTATTTTGTGTGAGAAATAACAAGTTACCTTATTTTTCCCCTTATTCTTATCTCTATTTTTTTTTGGCTTATGGAAATCCCAAATTCTTTAAGTTTGCTTATTGTCTCACTAAAACCGTTCAAACTTTTTGAAATCTATAAAATTCATTCCAATCTCTCGATTTTTGTTTTCATCTATAAATTTAAAAATACATACCGGTCCACATTCTGGACTTTATATATACACATTTTCATTTTCATTTACTATTAGCACAGTAATCTATTTCAAGGCTTAAACAATGACATGGCTGAAGAAAGAAAGGTGAAAGTGAGGAGCTCATAAAATCAACTTGATTACACTCAATATCACTACAAGAAGTTATCAAATACTCATATGAAAGGCCCTAAACCTAAGCCATTTTAACAAGAGTTATGTCAGTTACAAAAGTTGGATTAGAATTTTTCACCCAATAGAAAAATTAAGTCATGACACCTGTGTACAATAATAAAATTCATTTTTGGCTACTCCTCGACCTCACAAGGGGTGTCACTCCCAAAATTGAATTGAAAATATCTAGAGGGGATCCATACTAATAAAAGTGGAGAAAACTTAACATCCACGCCTAATTAGGCTTCATATAACAACAGACAACTTGTATTTCAAGGCAGTAGATGGGTGGATGTAGCTTTGCGTTTTATCCACCCTTAGAATCAAAACCCTAAGGAGGAAATTGGAGTTGAGGGGTGTAACACCATTGTAGAAAAAGGGATGGGAAAAGAGCGAATGATCGAAGTAGTGCAAATATTTTCTACACAAGATATGAGTAATTCATCTCAACCAAATTAGAACAAGGTGAAAATGGAGGATAAGGAAGATGACTATGATTCAAGTGACAAACAATTCTTGGAAGACATAGATTTTAAGGAGAAATTAGTCCTCATTTGTAGATTTGTAGGAATTAAGGTAAGAGATTAAAAATCACCAAGTGGGAAAAAGAAATCTGGAAAATGCTACTATTAATCAAATTTATCCTGAGACATTTTTTTGTCGTAGCATTTTCTATTGAGAAAGTGCAATGCAAGGTGCCTCAAGGTGGGCTTTGGTTAATGAATTCTACCCCCCTTTATAGGAAAAAATGGCATCAAAATTTTGAATCATGGAAAACAAAACTGTATGAAGAAACAAAATGGATTAGGTTAAATTGTCTCCCTACTGACTATTGAACAGAAGAAGCACATGAAAAAATTTGAAGAATGTTGGGGACCTTGATGGATATTGATTTGGATATTGTGAATGATGATCTATTTCATTATGCAAGACTGAAGATCACGACACTAAGGGAACTCTTAATGAGAGTTTTTCTCAAAGTCGAGGGTTAAAATAGACTCAACCAATGGAGATTGAAGAAAATAACTTCTATTGTCTTCAAAGTAAAAAAATTAGTTATTCATCAAAGGAATGTAGGATGCCTACAAAAAATCAAAATTTATGGATCTCAAAGGATAAAAAGGGGAAGAATTGAAGGGGAAAGTTAATAATGAAAACCAGGGCATTGTGGATAGAGAAATAAGTTTCATTCAAACCAATCTATCTTAAGAAGAAAAATAATGGGCCCCTCATATAAGATCGAAAATAGAAGAATTTAGAAATTCTACTACATAAATAAATGATCAAGATCCCTAGTTACTGTGGGAAAATCATGATGAATAGGTTTTAGATGATGTAGGAATGGAATTGTAGGAATTCAAGGGAAAAGTGATGACGAGTTAATATTTCACAATCTGCTACAAAATATGTGGGCATGAAAAAGTTGGATAGGAAAAAGACAGGAAAGAGAAAGAAGTCACAAAAGGACCTGAGGGAGAAAGAAGAAATTGTGAGGAGTTACGCAAGCATAAAGGATATTTTTATAAGTACCAAGAAAGGAAGCCCCTCCCTTTGGAAATAATGATAATTCTTCCATGGAATGTGAGGGGTCTGTGGGGTCTAACAAGGGATGCTTAGCCAAGCATCAATTGCATCTTCTCGATGGCGATTTTATTTTCCTTCGAGAGTAAAACATATTGGCTGAAGATGGTAATAAGTTTCTTTAGATAGTCTAATGTGACCTCTGGTTGGATACGGATTATGTTGAATTCAAAGAAAATTTTGGCAAGTCTAGTTGAAACCAATACAAATAGAATTGTTGATACAGTCTACATACTTACTCACAACAAGACATTCATGGAAATCTTTGTGTAGGTCACCCAATCAAGAGAGGGAAAATGGGGGCCACATGGCGGGACATCTTGTATTTCATGAGGAGTAGAAATAATGAAACTTTCATCTTGGAAGGAGATTTCAATGTAGTATTGAGTCTGGGGAGAAGTTAGCTGAAAACTATAAACTCAATTAGATTATGAATGATTTCTCAAATTTTGTATGCAGTTTTGGTCTTGTTGATGTCCATACCTCTTATGGATTATACACATGGAATAATAGGAGAAGATATTTTCTCAGTATAGCTAGACATTTGGATAGGTTCGTGATTTCACCTAATTGAACTTGAAGGAGGCAATAATAACCTTAAGACTTGTTTTAAGTTTGAAAATATGTGGTGGAGGGACAGAAAATTAGTAGCACTACTAGAAGTCTGATGGAAGGAATACATGGTTGGGGGATTCTACAACTTCAAGTTTGTGTAAGAACTTCAATACATTAAAGGCAGGAAAAAGGAATAGAATAAAGATGATTTCAAGAACATCTTTTTAGAAAAACTCAAAATAGAATAGGAATTGCAAACTTTGAATTAATAAGTGATCTAGTACTAATGGAGATACTTGGGAGAGAGGAAATATTTTGGAGGGACAAATCTCAAGTTTTCAAATTTCAAGTTTTCTTATGCCTCAGTTAATTCTCACAGAGCTTCAAATAAAATTCTAGAAATTCTCATATCTGATTGTTGTAGGGTTGCTGGTCTTAGTGAAGTAGAAGAGGAAGTTGTGACATACTTCACAGAAATTATTGGCAACAACATAACTTACAACTTCGATAAATGTTTATAATATAATCCCAAACTTCTCACTGAGAACAAAAAGAGAATGTTGGAAGCACGGGACAATAAATTCCAAAAAAAAATGTAATTCGAAATAATTTTGTGTAAAAAACCTTGAAGTTTTGAAGCAAATGTCATGGCTGCTGTATGGTGTGCACAAAATGATTTGTGTAAACATTCAAAATATATATAATGAGGGGCTCAAAATAAGTGCAGATTGAGAAAGGGGCTGTATAGCTACATTTACACTGTCCTAAATAGCACTTAAGTGGATTCTGTTTGGTCTTGATAATTATACATAGGGTGAACAATATTTTTGAAGATGGATTTTAAACTTTTATGCCAAATGTTCTCATATCAAATAGAGATTGAAATTTACTTTTGCGAATGAAGTACTGGATAGGTTAAGTATTTTGATATTGAAATGGGCATAGGTAATATGGTTTTCACTACACGTGAAAAGACATCTCACAGATAAATTTCCAGAGTGAAGAAAACGTGAGAGAAATAGTTTAGAAGACATCATATATGATTGGAATGTGTGTGGGTATCTTATTGGGTTATTTTGGGGAAGATGGTTTTTGTGCAAATTTGGAATCATTGGACAATAAAAAATAGTATATGTGCTAGTGCAATCATTTTCATGTAAATGGTAGAATTGGGAAAATGTTGATTCAGAAAGAGAAGATATGTGTGTCTTATATAATTTCTTATAGACACAAATAAACTAATTTGAAAAGAGATCATAATTATATAAGAAGTGTAATTTTTAAGTTGATTACTTTTATTAGGTTAAATATCATTCTTGAAGAGGCACCTTGAGAATGATATGTCTCATGTTCCCAATTCTTTTATAAAGATAGATAAATTAGCATTACATTTGATTAAGTTCATCATTCAAGTTGAAGAGGCACAGGTCATGTCTCTACATAGTTCTTTTGTAAAGAAAGGAGAGCAAAATTTGAAAACTTCACATCAATATAGAAGACAAGCACTGAAACTATATTCCGTTTTTGTGCTATTATAGATACTTTTGATAGATTTATAAAGAAAAAATGACTTAAAAAAGAAATAAACCTAAAAGCCTTCACAACCCAAAAATAAATAAAAATATCCCTTCGAACTGCCAACCATGTTATTCGAAGGCGAAATCTAAGTTAAAATATCAGTTATGCGATTCATTTGGACGACAAAATATAAACCCTGGCAAACCCTCGTGAACCTAAACCCTAAACCATGGTAAAGCTTGGCATGGGTAAATAATGTAACTTATTATTCGAAAGTGAAATTGAAGTTATAATAATATTTACTGCTGCCACTTTTACTGGAACACGCTGGTAAACCCTCGTAAAATAACAGTGACCGAACATGGGTAAATGTTAAGGAATTATAGCTTCAGTCGGTTAACTACTATTAAGATTAGTAGATAATTATAATTATTTATTAATTATAATATATAAATGTTTATTGTTATTTAATATAAATAATTAAATATTTATGAAATATAAATTAATTGATTATTTATATATATATATATATATATATATATATATATATATATATATATATATATATAACTAATTAAATATTATATGTTCAAATCGTTATTTACTGTCTTTACACAGACCGCACATTTGAGGGTGCCAGCGTGGAGGCATGTCCACGAAGGGACGTGACTCCACGGGAGTATAGTCACGTCCATTCGTGGATGTGTCTCCTCCATGGGATGTATATGTATGCACGGTGATAGTGCAGAAAAAATTGAATAGCAAAAACAGGGAAACACGACAGTCTAAGTCGCATACAGTGAATATAACCAGCAGTGCAAGTTTCGTTTATTATATATATTCAGTGACATCTCATTCAATGAGATACGGTGAACAAACAAATATATACGCAGCAGTAGATTGATTATCCCTGTCGATATTGAATATCGATAGTTGCCCATCAACATATTCATGCTTGGAGAACTTATACACAAAATCTGATCAAAACTTAACATGGTATCAGAGCCAGGTTCCTTTGTTGAAGCCTAACCGCTTGAAGGAAGTTCCGATTAGATTGAAGGAAGATCAAGATCAGATTTTTGGAAATCTCAGGATGGCAAATGGAATCAGACTTGAAGGTGCTTCAAATTTTGATTCTTGGAAACTACGAATGATTCTTATACTAACTAAGAATGAGTTGAATACTATTGTTCAAAATCCTCCTAAATCTAT
Organism: Chamaecyparis obtusa; assembly: GCA_027943335.1. Lineage (NCBI taxonomy): Eukaryota > Viridiplantae > Streptophyta > Pinopsida > Cupressales > Cupressaceae > Chamaecyparis > Chamaecyparis obtusa. Next base: position 32,466 of record BSBK01006151.1, on the reverse strand, counting down.
TGAGAATAAGAAGAAGAGCAAATGGGAAAAATGCCAGAGCAATGGAACTATTGGTAGACGGAGTGAAAAATCATCTACTACCTATTATAACAAAATTAGACTCTGCATACGAAATGTTCAAAGCCCTAGAAAACATGTATGAAATCAATAACACTAGCAGGATCCTTACTCTTAAAAATCAACTCTCTAATATTAGAATGAAACAAGGAGAGACTATCATCTCATATTTTATGAGGATAACGGAATTAAGAAATCAATTATCAACGATTGGTCATATCTATGATAGTAAAGAATTAACTATGGTGACTTTGAATGGACTTCCTAAGTCTTGGGAAAATTTTAGACAAGGAATAAGTGCTCGCTCCAAACTTCTTAAATTTGATCGACTAAATGCTGACTGCATTCAGGAAGAGTATAATCTAATATCTAGAGGAACCAGTATAGAATCCTCAAATGAAGATAATCAGGCTCTCACAACTCAAGTTGATAAAAGGAAGAAACCAAAATTCAAAAGGAAAAGAAAATATATGGACTACTCTAAAATGCAATGCTACAGATGTGATGAATATGGTCACTCAGCAGCAAAGTGCCCAGATAGACTCAAACATCAAGCATCTTTTGCAAAAGTCCGCACTGAGGAACTTCTACTTTAATTAGATTAAGAGGGAGTTCCTTCATTTCACTAATGTAGAACATCTTTAAGAAAATATCAAATTACTGTACTGTATTTTATTGTATAAATAAAATCTTTTATGAAATATTTACCTTGATCTTTTCTGAGGATACTCTTGCAGGGAAATTAAAGCATCATTAATGAGGAGCTCAGATGATTGACATTCAGAGGGAGTTCAAAAGTTCATATGTGTGTGACTATATGATTTCAATGGGCCTACCTCCTGTGTAAATCATGAGGAAGTGACGACTTCCAAATGATTATCACTTGTATCTGTAGAAGTTATTGGAAGGTGACGATCTTACAATAACTTAAATCATGATATACATTATTTATAATGTTGAAACAGATCATGATGATTGCAGCAACTAAGTGTTAGATGTCATTAAGTTGACGGTCTATAAGTTGTTTGCATAAATATATCTTGTAAAGCAACAACTAAGTGTTAGATGTCAAATTGATGGTCTATAAGTTGCTTGTATAGATACATCTTGTAGAAGCAACAACTAAGTGTTAGATGTCATTAAGTTGACGGTCTATAAGTTGTTTGCTTAGATATCTTGTAAATCAACAACTAAGTGTTAGATGTCATTGACGGTCTATGAGTTGTTTGTATAGATATATTATAGGTATTTGGTGAATATCAGGTGTTGATATTCTGTAGGCCAGTACCTTATTGAGTACTTGGTGAATACCCTATGTTGGTGTTCTGATAGGTCAATACTCTTAGTGTTCGTATGTGTTTTGATAGACTAATACTTTAGATATCAAATGTGATATTAAATGATGAAATGTTCTAAGCTATCCTTCATATTGTTATATCTATTCTTATGTTTATCCTCCTTAGCTAAGAGGGAGTGTTAAGGAATTATAGCTTCAGTCGGTTAACTACTATTAAGATTAGTAGATAATTATAATTATTTATTAATTATAATATATAAATGTTTATTGTTATTTAATATAAATAATTAAATATTTATGAAATATAAATTAATTGATTATGTTATATATATATATATATATATATATATATATATATATATATATATATATATATATATATAACTAATTAAATATTATATGTTCAAATAGTTATTTACTATCTTTACACAGACCGCACATTTGAGGGTGCCAGCATGGAGGCATGTCCACGAAGGGACGTGACTCCACGGGAGTGTAGTCACGTCCATTCGTGGATGTGTCTCCTCCATGGGATGTATATGTATGCACGGTGATAGTGCAGAAAAAATTGAATAGCAAAAACAGGGAAACACGACAGTCTAAGTCGCATACAGTGAATATAACCAGCAGTGCAAGTTTCATTTATTATATATATTCAGTGACATCTCATTCAATGAGATACGGTGAACAAACAAATATATACGCAGCAGTAGATTGATTATCCCTTTCGATATTGAATATCGATAGTTGCCCATCAACATATTCATGCTTGGAGAACTTATACACAAAATCTGATCAAAACTTAACAGTAAATTCGCAGCTTGCACAGGAAAATGAAAATAATAATTAATCCGCTTTTCCAAGATATTTACGGTTGCCACTTTTACTGTTCGTGGACACGAATTTCCTACCGTTTCATGCATTACAAATCGTCAGCCTTCTGTTATTATTTACTAATCTTTTACTAATTTTAAAAGTTATATTAATAGAATAGTAAATGTAATACATTAATTGTTAGTTATAAATTAAATTTTTTAGTTTAATATTTTTTTTTGATCAGCAAAGGCCGAAGCCGTAGTTGTTGTATTAAGCAGAAAATAAAATATATAGTAATTATCTACATCTAACACCATAATATTGTTCAGTCATAAAGTATGGACAAAGATGGAGTATTAGTGCTCTTTCTATGAAAACCAATATCAAACAACCAGAAAAAACTGCAAACTACTTATCCCACCAAGAATTAAATGGATTAAAAAAAAACAAAAATTGTTGGCCCTCATCAGCTTGCTTTGATTTTTCTTCATCTTCCTCGGTAACCTCTTCTTCATCGTCCTCCTCTGAACCTTGGGGATCATCAGAATTTTCTTCCTCGTTCTCGGAATAGTCTGGGATGCCTAATCCATCCATTCGTGCATCATACTTGAATTTGAAAATCCAGTCAATGTTCTCATCTAAGTCACCACCAAATGGAGAGGGAAGATCATCCTGTATCTATGCCTTGTTAGAAGAAAATTTGACAGCGAATAAGACCACCCTATGATGCATGCTGCACTGATGGAGTTGGGCAAGCAAATTGCTTGATTTGATAAGTTGGTTTAGGTGATATGATCCTTTTTGAAAGAAGTGTCCATCCTTTCACCTTGCCAGGTTCTAACAAAGATGCCAGTCATTCGAAATGGATCTGACATGTACTCCACTTGCTGCCATATTAGCCAACTCATCGGCTTTACCGTTACCTTCACGGTAGATATGGTTAGCCATTGTTGATTCAAATTTGGAGATAATATTCAAAATCACTTCTAAAAAAGATTGAAGTTTCCAGTTTGCAGTGGCTCCTGATCTGATTGCATTTATGATTATCATAGAATCCCCTTCAATTTCCACTTTATTAAATCCTAAATCCCTAACAAGGATTAGACCATGATAAGGGCTTTAATCTCTGTAGCATTGTTAGTATCTGGTTCTAGAGGAATGGCTAATTGAGCAATAACTTGACCTTGTGAAGAATGAATGATGCACCCAGCACCCGAAGGCCCGGGATTACCTCTTGATGAGCTATCAAAATTTAATTTCACCCATCCTAGGGATGGAGATTTCCAAACACATGATTATCTTAGAAGTCCACTATTCTTGCAACCTCTTCCTAAAGTGCTAGGAGCTTTCAACCCATGCCAGTTTTTCAACATCTTATCATCCCAACTTGTGTAAAATTTATGAATTGGTGAATGTGTTTGATTTTGAGAATTCATGATCTCCACTATTGCTGTTTCAATTCTGTTCAAATTTTTTTCGATATCCATTGATTTATCTTGAAAGATTCTCCTAATTCTTTCTTTCCAGATTTCCCAAAGTACAATTGAAGGAGAGATCATCCATAGATTACCACACAAGCTGTCTTTAAAGAGAGTTGGCCAAGCAAGAAGATGCAATTGAAGGTTTTGATGAGGAGAAGATTGCCAATTCAATTTCAAGTATAGCCACTCCCAACATTCTGTGGCAAAGGGGCAGGAAAATAATAGGTGATTGTGAGATTCTTCATGTTTCAGACACATGTAACATCTTGATGGACCCAAGAATCCCATTCGAGAAAATCTCTCTGCAGTCAAAATTCAGCCCTGAGATGCTGCCCATAGGAATACACTAGCTTTGGGAAGGCACATTTTATTCCAGCAAAGATGTAGAGGAATTGTAGATGACTTTTGAATGTGCTAAGTTAGGAAATTGTATCCTTCCTTTACCTTATATACTCTATCTTTTGAGCCCGTCTAGATTAATTCATCATTACCATTTTTCAAAAGAAAAGATCTATTACACACTATAGATTTTAGCAAATTTATTTCATGAATATCAGCTCCTAAACTAGAAAAATCCTTCCACTGCCATGATCCATCCTCTCCTGATGACTGAGAAGGGATGATGCAATGTCTAAGCAAACTACCCCATGCTCATTGAAAAAGTTGCATAATCTGGTTAAGGCCTGGTATCGACTAGAGAGTCCCTCTTCCTCCCCAAGAATCTTCCCAAAATCTAGTAGAGTTACCACTTCTAATGTTCCAAGAAAGATTGGAATCCACCACATATCTAGATTTCAATATAAAGTTCCATATCCTAGAACCTCTTGGAAGGTTCTTAATTCTGAATATTTCATGGCATCTCTCTACACCCAAGTATTTGTCTTTGATGATTCTAACCCATTTGCAATCCTTGTTTTTGATCAATTTCCAATATAATTTGGCTCCCAATGCTGTATTTTTCCACAATTGGTTCTTGATCCCTGTTCCAGCCGCACTAATTGGTTTACAAATATTTTCCCAAGAGATAATTTTGAATTTTTTATTCTGGTCGCATCCATGCCAAAAAAAATTCCTTAACTTTTTCACTATATCCATGTAATCAGTCGAGAACAAAGCCAAACAAGACAAGAGATATATGGGAATTGCTCAGAGGGTAGCTTTAATCATCGCTATCCTTCCCACACATGATAGCCATTTGGATTTCAGCTAGCCATTCTCTGATCCATCCTTTTGTTGATTGGTTTCCAAATCCCTGATGTTCTAAGTTTCTTATCAATGGGAATCCCCAAAGAATTGCAAGGGAGTGCTGTTGCATTAAAGGCTAATAGGGATTCTATTCTCATTTGGATTCTTTTTTTCGTATAAAAGAAAAAGATGACTGATTTCTCTTTGTTGACTATTTGTCCTGAGGCTAAAACATACTTGTTTAGAGTACTTCTAAGTAGAGTAGCTTCTCTAATAGAACCATACCCAAATAGAAGAGTATCATCTGCAAATTGCTGGTGTGTAATAGGAATTTCTAAAGATGTGACTGATATGCCTCTGATGCTGCCCTAAGATTGAAGCCTAGAAATGTTGCGACCTAATGCCTCTACCATGATAATGTATAAGAAGGGGGATATAGGATCCCCTTGTCTTATGCCATTAGAGCTTCCAAAAAAACCTTGAGGGGAACCATTAATCAAAACATAATATTTTGGAGTTGATATGCAATAAAAAATCAAGTTAATCCAGGCTTTAGAAAATCCAAAGCTTTCCATGCATTTGGATAGGAATCTCCAGTTCACTTTATCATAAGCCTTCTTGATGTCTAACTTAATTAACATGCTAGGCTTTTTGGAATGTTGAATGGAGTGTATTGCTTCTTGAGCAATTATTATGCCATCAAAAATGGATTTGCTTGGGACAAACCCTGTTTGTTCTTCCCCAATGATTCTATCTAAGACTACTTTTAGTCTATTTGCAAGGGCTTTGGATAAAATCTTGTAAATCGTATTACACAATGCAATGGGTCCGAATTGATCAATAGAGTTTGCATTTTCTGATTTAGGAATAAGAGCAATAAAAGTATTATTGATTTCGGTCAGAAATCTACCTGAGAATCTTGCTGTCTCCAATGCCTCAGTAAGTTCTTGACCAACAATCTCCCAACAATGAAGAAAGAAAGAGGGAGGGAATCCATCTGGACCAGGAGCTTTATCTGGAGCCATTGCTGATAATGTTTGTAAAATCTCCTTTGTTGAAAATAGCCTCATTAGATTTCGGTTATCCATCTCTGAGAGAACTTTGGGAATATTGCAGAGAAGTTCTTGTTGACATGAAAGTGGAGAGCTATTTGAAGAATTGAGAAAATTGGAGTAGAAGGCTAATATTTCCTACTGAATCTCTTTTTGCCCGTTAAGAATAGATCTATCTTGGGTTGAAATTTGTAAAATTCTATTGGTATTCCTTCGGCACTTAGTGCTAGAGTGAAAGAATTTGGTGTTTTTGTCTCCAGCCGCTAGCCATGACTCCCTTGACTTTTGCTTCCAAAATATTTCTTCTTTACTAAGCACATCCTCCAAATCCTTAAGCAAATCCTTCTTGTTGAAGTATAGTTCTTGATTCATTCCTTGATTCATAATCATGTTGTTTAGATCAGCCAATTTTGATTCAATTTTCATTTTCGATGAAAAAATGTTCTTGAATTGAGTCCTGTTCCAGATCAGCAGGTTCTGCTTGATGAATTTGAGTTTAGCAACAAAACAAAACAATCTTGAACCTTTCACCTTAACTTCAGTCCACCAATCTTTGATTATTTTTGTGAAGTTTTCCTCCTTTAACCACATATTCTCAAATTTGAAGGAGCATTTATATGGTTTGTCCTCTTCAAACAAATCGAGACAAATTGGAAAATGATTTGAGCCTGATGAAGGATATATGGAAGCTTTCAACCCAAAAGAGAAAGAAGTCAAGTCACCCTTAAAAAGAAATTTATCCAGTTTTTCCGAAATGTTGTCCATACCCATTCTTCTATTGGACCAAGTAAAGGCCCCATTATCAAATTCAATCTCCATCAAATCATCCTTTAAAAGCCAATCATGAAAGTCTGATTGAGATTGAGATAACCTTTGAGATCCTCCTTTTTTCTCTGTTGCATGTATAATGGCATTAAAGTCTCCCCCTACAATGAAATTACAATCAGGGAAGTTATGAAACTAGTTACTAATTTCCTCCCAAATCTCCACTTTCTTTTTCCTTGACATAGGACCATATATATTGATTACAAATGTGTTTAAGTCTGATTGTGTGCTGATGATTTTACCCCCCATCCAGCTCTGGGAATCTTTGTCATGAGAATAAAATGTGGTCTTGGGATTCCATATGATGGTTAGACCCCCTGAGGAACCAATTGCTTCAACCGCTGTAGCTTTCCAGTCCCCTAAAGACCTTATGAAATCATTTACCTATTCTTTGTTCATCTTGGTTTCTTGTAAGAAAATGATGTCTGCTTTAGAAGACCAAATGCAGCGTTTGACCAAACGCTGCTTGTTAGGGGCATTGAGACCCCTAACATTCCAAGAAAGGAGTCTCATTGAGACTTGGGAAGGAACTTCCCCTTCCCTACATTTAGATAAGCAGTAATCTTTGCTTGGTCTTGATCTTCCCCCTTCTCTTCTCTCAAAGTGGCTGCTGACTTTCTACCTCTACCTTTCTTTTTCCCTGATCCACAGTCTATGGTTATTTTATGGTTTGCTTGTAGCAATCCTAAAGGGCAATTGGAATAGTTTGAAGCTATCTTGGAGCCTGATTCCATGTTTTTTACCTCCTCTTGACCTTGTGAGTTGAATGTCATCTCCGATTCAAATGTTGGGTGGTCTATATCCATAAATCTCTCTTCATCTTCTACATAGTCATCTTCCAACATTTTTTCAATGATTGAATGAGACAAGGTGTTAGTTTTGGGTTGATCATCCGGACTGCAACCAAAAAGATCATACACTACTTGAAGTCTAGAAGGAATAGGTTCCTCTATGCTACCGACACCTCCATTATCCCTTGAAGGTTGGATCTGATGATTCTTTCTATTCCTTAGAGGTTTGAGAGATATTAAGCCCCCTTTCATTTTATTCTTTACTGGAGCCAGAGGTAATTCTGTCAGCAATTCAATATTGGGATCCTTCTTGCCTCTATTTCTGATTCTTGAGGATTTCCTACATCCCGAGTTTGGGGATCGATTGCTTTGCTCAGATCCAATATGTTTTGTCACATCCTTAAGGTCACAAAGTCTGATTTTCAAAATGTCATCCTCCTTTTCCGCATAGACCCGAGACTGAGGTATAGCATAAGGGGTAATATTCTGGGAAACTCGAACATCCTTTCTCAAATCACAAATCTTAGTGTGCAGAATGTCATTCTCAGAACTTTGAAGAATGGCATTCTATGAAGTCTGAAATGTTATGTTCTGATTTTCTTTTTCTAAGGAGCCATTAAGATTCTCCTCTGTTTCAAGTGAGTTATCCTCATGAAGAACTTGGTCTGCAATCTCCTCCAATAAATCTGTCTGAACCTGAGAGACCCAATGTAGGATGAGGTGTTCCAACCATGGGACACACCAATTGGAGATTGACAACGGGATAGTATGGGAAGGAGTCAGAAGAGATTCCTTAGAAAATTTCCAAGATTTTCCAAATGTCTTTTTGAAAGTGTTGAGATCTAACCAATATTCCCCCTTGGATATGATCTCCTTCCCATGGCTATGTAATGTTAGGCTGACCTCATGAGATGGATAAGTTAAAGAAAGAATTTGAGAACCTCCCTTGTTCCAATTGTAAGACCATAATCTCCTATATAAGAAATGTAAAAAAAGAAGCAAAACCTCCTTGTTGAGATCCACCTGAGGTTCCTTTCTATTAAGGTGTCTAGAATCAGTTTCATGGGAAATTGCAAGCTCGGATGAAGATGGATATATTATCTCCAGAATGATTGACTATTCGGAGGCATAGGAGATCATCTGAATCCAAACTCCATATTTTGAGATGAGCTTTATGGAATTAGGTAACTCCTTCTCAATATTCATTAGCAAACATAACCAAATTGAGGCTGAAGATTTATCTGAAATATGTGACAGGTATATCCCCACTTTGTTGCCTATAATTTGCAGAATTTCCATATTCCTATATTCGACCAGTAGATTTAATAAATTAATCCACATGGGGACAAATCTAATAATGTTTTTGACACTATTAAAGTTAGGGGACCATTGCTGCATGTGTAGCCCTTTATTCTTGTAAAACCAGCCTTTTTGCTTGAATATGGAATCTCTCTTAGACTTGTTTTCAAATAGTACCACAAAATATTCTAGCTCATTATCCAAGATTTCGATCTTAGAGACCTCCCCCCAATTGTATAATACCCATTCTTTAAAATCCTTGAATGATAAATCTATCTTCCAGAATTTACATATGATACCCTGACGAAGATAAATGAGATTTCTCTATTTTAGTGTTTCTTCTGTTTTAGTTTAATATTTATATTATAATATAATAATATTTATTTTGAAACTTTTAATAATATTATTTTTTTAATTTTAAAAATAAAATACATAACAAATTCTTAATAAAATTTATTATCTCACTAATAGAAAAATTAAAATGATCAATGAAATAATCCATACATATATTGAATAGTCACTTTATAAAAATTCTATAATCAAATCATTATTAATTAATTTCATTTCATAACATGTTTTAAATAATAGGAGCTTATATTAGGTTGACGTTATATAGTGCAATAGGAGCAAGTGCGTGGCCGGAAGTGTTAAATGAAGAGAAGGAACAATGGGTGAAGTGCGCAAGGGACAATGGAGGCAATCGATCTAGGAAAGATCATAATGATTGGAGCACAATCAACGGGGCAGGAGAGTAGGCTACTCAAATGGAAAATTCAATTATGATGGAGCATCTTAGAGCCAAAATTGATTAGAGATGGGTAAAAGGAATTTTAATAGGGTGCAATGGATACGCAAAGTCATGGAAAGGTGTAGCTAATGTTGGGTTTTGAAATACATATATCTAATAGGAATACATAAAAGATTTAACATAGTCCACCCAATCTTAGGCTACATCCACCAAACATAGACTCCAATATTATTATCCTATAAATCAACTTGATTACAATTTGTATTCCCTTGCAACTAAACACCGCTGCAAGAAGTTATCAAATTCTAATATGAAAGGCCCAAAACCTAAGCCATTTTAACAAGAGTTATGTCCGTTACAAAAATTGGGTTAGAATTTTTCAGTCAATAGAAAAAATAAGTCATGACACCTTTGTACAATAATAAAAGTCATTTTTAGCTACTCTTGGACCTCACAAGGGGTGTCACCCCCAAAATTGAGTTTAAAAACTCTAGAGGGGATCCATACCAATAAAAATGGAGAAAAATTAACCTCCACCTGATTAGGCTCCATATAACAATAGACAATTTGTATTTCAAGGTAGTAGATAGGTGGATGTAGGTTTACCTTTTATCTAGCCTTAGAATCAAAACCCTAAGGAGTAAATTGGAGTCGAGAGGTGTAACACCATTGCAGAAAAAGGGATTGCAAAAGAATGAATGATCGAAGTAGTGCAAACATTTGCTACACAAGATATGAGTAATTCATCTCAACCAAATCAGAACAAGGTGGCAATGGAGGATAAGGAAGATGACTAGGATTCATGTGACAAACAATTCTTGGAAGACCAGCTAGAGATTGACCTTCCACTCGAGGTGGGAGAAGACATAGATTTTAATGAGAAACTAGTCATCATCTGTAGATTTGTGCGAATTAAGGTAAGAGATTAAAAATCACCAAGTGGGAAAAAGAAACCTGGAAAATGTGCGAATTAAGGTAAGAGATTAAAAATGACCAAGTGGGAAAAAGAAACCTGGAAAATGCCACTATTAATCAAATTTATCCTGAGACATTTTTTTGTCGTAACTTTGTCTATTCAGAAAGTGCAATGCAAGGTGCTTCAAGGTGGGCTTTGGTCAATGAATTCTACCACCCTTCATAGGAAAAAATGGCATCAAAATTTTGAATCATGGAAAACAAAACTGTATGAAGAAACAAAATGGATTCGGTTAAATTGTCTCTCTACTAACTATTGGACGGAAGAAGCACTCGAAAAAGTTGGAAGAATGTTAGGGACCTTGATGGATATTGATTTGGAAATTGTGTATGATTGTCTATTCTATTATGCAAGACTGAAGATCACAACACTAAGGGAACTCCCAATGAGGGTTTTTCTCAAAGTCAGAGAGTTAAAATGGACTCAAACAATGGAGATTGAAGAAATAGGGGCTATGTTGAATTGAAAGGAAATTTTGAGAAGTCTAGTTGAAACCAATCGAAATAGAATTGTTGCTACAGTCTACAGACTTACTCACAACAAGACATTCGTGGAAATCTTTGTGTACCACCAAATGAAGAGGGGAAAATGGGCCACATGGAGGGACATCTTGTATTTCATGAGGAGTAGAAATAATGAAAATTTCATCTAGGAAGGAGATTTCAATGCAGTATTGAGTCCGGGGGAGAAGTTAGGTGGAAAATATAAACTCAATTAGATTATGATTGATTTCTGAAATTTTGTATACAGTTTTGTTCTTGTTGATGTCAATACCTCTAATGGATTAGACACATGGAATAATAGGAGACGATATTTTCTCAGTATAACTAGACATTTGGATAGGTTTATGATTTCAACTAATTGGATGGATAATAAGTATATAGTGGGACATAGGATTGTGCCAGCGTCTACTTCTGCTCATTACCTGATTGAACTTGAAGGAGGAAATAATAACCTTAAGACTTGTTTTAAGTTTGAAAATATGTGGTGGAGGGAAAAAAGTTTAGTAACACTACTAGAAGTCTGGTGGAAGGAATACATGGTTGGGGGATCCTACAACTTCAAGTTTATGGAAGAACTTCAATACATTAAAGGCAGGTTAAAGGAATGGAATAAAGATGATTTCAAGAACATCTTTGTAGAAAAAATCAAAATAGAATAGGAATTGCAAACTTTGAATGAAAAACTGATCCGGTTTGGTGTGTTTTGAGAAGACTTTCATAGGGAGAAGTCCTTAAAAATATAACTAATGGAGATACTTGGGAGAGAGGAAATATTTTTGAGGGACAAATCTTGGGAGACATGGCTAAAAGATAGGGATTCAAATTTGATGTTTTTTCATGGCTCGGTTAATTCTCACAGAGCTTCAAATAAAATTATAGAAATTCTCAGATCTGATGGTTGTAGGGCTGCTGGTCTTAGTGAAGTAGAAGAGGAAGTTGTGACATATTTCACAAAAATTATTGGCAACAACACAACTTACAACTTGGATAAAGGTTTATAATACATTCCTAAACTTCTCACTGAGAACGAAAATAGAATATTGGAAGCGCAAGATAATAAATTCCATAAAAAATGTAATCCAAAATAATTTTATTGAAAAGCCTTGAAGTTTTGAAGCAAATGTCATGGCTGGTGTATGGTGTGCACACAATTATTTGGGTAAACATTCAAAATGTATATAATGAGGGGCTCAAAATACATGCATATTGAGAAAGGTTGTAGAGCTGCATTTCCACTGTCCTAAGTAACACTTAAGTGGATTTTGATTGGTCTTGACAATTATACATAGGGTGAACAATATTTTTTCCACACAGATATGTAGAGAGTAAAATTATTTTTCTAATGGCTAAAGCATGAAGGTGGATTTTAAACTTTTATACCAAATGTTCTCATATCAAACGGAGATTGAAATTTAGTTTTGTAAATGAAACATTGGACAGGTTAAGTATTAAGATATTGAAATGAGCACATGTAATATGGTTTTAACTATAGGTGATAAGGCATTTCACAGAGGTCGCCAAAATAGATAAATTTCCAGAATGAAAAAAAGGTGAGAGAAATATTTTGCAAGACATCTTATATGATTGGAATGTATGTGGTTATTTTGGGGAAGATGGTGTTTTTTTTTCACTCAGAATATTAATATATGTTGTTTTCGTTGTGTGTGAAATATTTACTTGCTGGGTGAAAATATTTAATAAATTATGCAGGGAAGGAATCTATTGATGTGAACGCTTTTATCACAAATGCAATTATTTTCACAAAGGTAGTAAAGTAATGCAAAGTATTTTTCCAAGAGAAGAATGTTGTTTTGGACCTTGAGGTAAAATCTCTTTAGAAAGAGGAGAATGATTCCATAAAATGGGTGAAAAGTAACATGAGTAGAATCACACAGATTTAATGGGAGGGAAAATATTTTTTGTTTTACAAATTTGGAATCATTAGACAATGGGAAATTGTATATGTGCTAAGTCCAATCATTTTCATGTAAATGGGAAAATCTTGATTCATAAAGAAATATGTATTCACATAGAGGATAGGTGTGTATAAAAGAAAAAATAGGCATTTTGCTGTTCAAAAGAAGGGAGATGCCATTTTCAAGAGCACCAAGTGTGCAAGTTAGTTATCTTTAGAAAATGAAATAAGAAGGTTCTATTGAAGAAAAATGTTGAAAGGAGGACGCTTTTCAGCACCACAACAATTTGGGAGTTCCCTTCTTTTCTATTTAGTCTTTCTTCTTTTCATTTTGGAATTCCTTTTTTGGGCAAGCTGAATATAGTTGTAGATATGTCTGTGTTTGGATAATTTTCTTAGTAGATGCATGTATAATTTTCCTTTAGTAGTTTCAATTAGTTTATGAGAATCACGTTAAATTATTGGAGAGGTTGTCTCCATATATTTTCATATTACATATGAATCAAAATATTCATAATATTCCAATTCTTCTTGGCAAATTTCTTATCAATGTGTAACTCTGTATGCGGGTTTCATTCAAGGAATGATTGAAATTCTATGTGTATATTACAATGATTTTGAGACTACATTATGAATGTGTAACAATAGCTTATGTAATAGTAGAAGTATCTGCATTAATGTTAGTCATTAATGCCCAAAGAGCTCACTAGTTTGAAGTTCTATACTTTTTGGGTTTGTATTAATTGCTTAGGATTTGACTACATGTCCTTGGATACACACTGGTCTATTGATGTTGTACAATTTTTATTTTAGAAAAATTCTTTAATGAAATCATCTTTTACTTTGTATTATTAGGAGAATTTATAAGTTACTATCAATCTCAACTATGTCTACAGTGCGCTAAATCATAATAGAGCCATTTATGAAGATACCCATTTGTGTTAAGTCTTGTTAATGTAAGAGTTATCTTCTAAATGGAGCAGTTGTGTGAACTTGATAAATATTCATAAATGTCATAAAAGTTCACACCCCATAGGTTCTGTAGAGGCTGAAGTGTGGGAGAATCAGTCTTGTGAATTGGCCAATTGCTTCAGAATTCTATTTATATAACTAGGCTCATTCTTAGGCTAATTTGATTGTACAATTGGAAGAAACAACAAAATGGTGACTCAATTAGGGATAGTGATGTAAAATCCTTGTTGAAATTGCCTTAGATTCCATGGTATTACTTGTTGAATCAAGCGCTAGCAAGAGTCAAGAATGTGAAAGTCTGAAATTTGTTTGAGATCTACATAAGTTTTGAGACTAGAAATTTTAATTGGAGCTGATTTAAAGATTGATTATGTGACTCTTTTGTTGAAGAACCTAGAATGATAAAGGTTTCCAAATAGCTTCAAGCTATTTGAAATTTATTTCTCTACAAAAGGGATAAAACTCTATACAAAAAAGAACCCAAGATTTGAAGAAGTGATTCAGATTTCCAATCAAGAGATAAGAGGTAAAGTGAGCAGCAGCTGCAGGTTTCCTGTAGATATTCTTCATTTGTCTATGTCAAAGTCTTGCTCTTTATTAAGTGAAGTATGTCACTAAAAATGATTATTAGTGTTATTAGTACTTGTTAGTAGGATAAGCAAGTACTATTGCATCATTTTAGGGATTATTAGTCTTATTGAATGAATTTTATTGGACCAATCTCCACCAATTAAATTGAAGTATATTTTATGGATTGTTAGTCTTAAGTATGTTTTCTATAATTCACATGCACATTTTTTATGTTTATAAATTAAAAAAATTAATTTATAGCTTTCTTATTGGTTGAAAAAATTAGAGTCTTGTACACGCATTTTATGGAAGCACTATGTCTATGCAATTTTTAAGGCAATATTTTAGGTCACACTCCAAACTGCCAGATTCAATATTCCCTCTATGTACTAAATACACTGATAGACTTTCGATTCTAGTAATTTCTTATCAATTACTTCAAACCCTTTTAAGCTTGGGGATGCTCACTGAAAGGCCCATTATTCAGTTTTATAAACAGATAAACTAGCGGTCGCATGGGTGTGTGCATGCAACGAGTTATCTGATAGGATTTTCTCCATGGTATTTCTGGCTTTTTTTATTTCATTTTTGGCCACCGCTTCAGACTCACTATTGCTTTATCAATCAGCACATGTTCATTTAATGAATCATTTATGAATACAGTGATACAGAGTTGGTAAAAAACACTGTTGTTTTATCAATCGTCATATGTTCTTTTGGATCGTTTATGAATACAGTGATACATAATTGCTACATAAACACCTTTATATTCTTTTATTTAAAGCCTCATCTCTGTGCTTTACTTTGGCAAAAATGGTGTCACGGTTTTCAACCAATTCTCACATAAAGGCCTTAGTTTCTATCATAGTCCTAGCTCCTACGATCATTATTTAAAGGTTCCTCTATGTGATGTAGCCTTTGATTTCGGGGTAGGTGTGCTGAAACTGGAAAAGTTTCTTTATTGAAATATTGAAGATCAAATTGACATGTCCTCAAAATATGCATGAGAACCTCTTGTTCAGATTCCTCCAACCATATAATAAGGCTTTAAACTGATGACAAAACCTTAAATTTCAAAAGACCCTTTATGTGGATAGGTATCATAGTCCCACTGCCATCCTTTGATGTTTAGCATTCTTGCCAATTCTGCATGCGTTACCTTCTACTATTTGGACATTTTTGTTCACACACATCATTAGAAAAGACTGAAGAAATAGGAAAAATGTAGAGGAACTATCTGCAACACCTTGACAACAAGGAGATTTTCTATTTAATGACAGCAACACTACAAACAATTAATATGAAGACTTCTGTAGAAATCTATGGAGGCTCGAGTTATTTTCAGGTGTAGTGTTTAATTTCAGTGGGTTTTAAAACAACCACCAAAAATAATTATATCAAATATTGGGTACTCCTAACAAACAAATATACGCGGAGCTCTAAGAAACTATCCAGACAGTATCACCCAAAAATGAACTGTATAAGAGTTCAGTTATCAGCACGCCAGTAATAAATTTCATCCAAAACTGTTAAATAATAAATGCTCAAATTGGCCCTCTATAAAAAGGGAAAAGAAGAGGATGTTCAGAAACACAAAGATCTTTCTACGAGTCTTCTAGTAACAACCACCCCAAATATTCCCCCCACGTTCTTTTAAAAAACCCAAAAAATAGCTCGAAATCTTATGTTTTACCATGACTTTCTCATATAAACCTACACTTAGGCATAGGGATCTTGACGTCCTTTTTTACGTGAGACAAAGAGATATTTACACGCCCGGGCAATAGTAGCTCTTTGCATTTCTCTGTATCCTTTGGTCGCCCCTTTAGAATAGTAGGCTGCAACTCCTGGTGCACTTGGTTTGCTGCTGCAAATATATGAGGCAGGCTGATTGTCTAGCCTGTCAATTTCTCCCTACTTATGTTGCCTAACTAAAAGTATAAATCATGTGAGCAAAGATAGAGACGAAGGAGAAGATGAATACAGAGGTTCTAGGGGCCCGTATTATATCTATGGCAAAGGCAGAGGCAGACCCAGGTGTTCCATATTGCCGAACCAGAAGGATTCGTAGAAAAGCATGGGCATAGGCGGTTTACAAGAGTTCCAATGCGCCAGGCTATGGTCCTGAGTTGCCCTTGATTTTGCAGGTGAACACTGGGCCCTACTATTCTAAGGGTCTCGCTTTGAATCTTTAGTGAATGCATATACCACCCCCATAGAATTTTAGGGCAGCTTCAACCACTCGATGCTGCTTTAGTTCTTATGGTGAAGCTACTTCCACTTAGAATAGTAAGGCTATGGGGATCAAACTCTCAATTTCCCCTACAGTTGTAGCTAGAGTCAAGGTAGCAACAATAGCTAGATACGAGCTGCAAAATTGTTCCTGCCTATAGAAGTTTAGGTCTTCCATTTTTTCTCCTGTAAGTTGGTGTACACTGACATCTCAGTTTGCAATTGAGAGACATGTTTAGACAACAATTGAAAAGTAAAATACTCTGATATTTACAGATATGCAGAGGAAAACTCACATTACAATTATAAAAAAAATGCATAAGAGCTGTGAGGTGGAGTCTGAACTTACAACATCGCTATCTCCACCTTTATCTAAAGCTGTGGAGGCCATTACATTTGAGATGATGTGCTCCGTGTGGGGAAAAACAAAGGATGTTTCTGCTTAGCACGGTGTCCGGCAAACTTACAAACAGAAGAACCCCAGATGAGTTATGACACTACAAATTGTAACCCTAATTTTAAACAGGATGGAAATGAGATATAGCAAATGAAATTAACTAAATTTAATTGATTTAGTGTTGTATATTTACCTGTCAAATGAAAGGAACAGAGGAAATACAGAGCATAGATAAATCATCGAGGAATGCCCATTGTCGTATATATACATCGTTGAGGCAATTTGGAAAGCGGCGACCGTCATTTGAAATGAACAATTCTAAACTGTAGTTGGGAACCGCGTGGAGTGGAGGAGAGAGGTAGGGAGACCTGGCGGAGAGGCGCCGACCGAATTATCTCTCCGTTTGAACTATGGATGGTTACGCATGAACAGGTGCCATGTCTTCAGTCGTCAGGCATTGGTTATAGCTATATGGGAGGCGGTATGACATCTGCGTGAAGGGAGGTGGGATGACAGCTGTGGTAATTGGGTTTAAAAATTCTGTGTAAGTCATCAGGAGCAAAAGCTCCCACAAAGAAGCATATCAGCTTAATAACAGATTTTCAGTTACATCATAAAAACTAAGACTTAATGTTTAAGTTAATAGAATTTAAATTAATATGAATTATGCTTGTTTTTGGTAATTTGTGATTTCTATTTAATTGCTTTTGCAGTTATTTTCTACTGCATATAATTCATTTAAGAAATATTATATTTATAATTATTATATATTCTAAATATTTATTGTATTAAAATTAAAATTAAAATTAACCATAATTTATAATTGTTTAAATAATTATAATAAAAAAATATTGTTTAATTTTACACAGAAATATAATTATAATTATAAATATATGTTTTAATAATTAATTAGAGTATGTTTAATTAAAATTAAGATTACGGTAAAAAAATTGTAAATAATAATTTTTACGATTATGGTTAGGATTATAATTATGGCTGCTATTGTTGATTCTACATTACCATTTTTGATTAAAAAAATATTGGTACTAGTCACTATGTGGTGGCACTTGCTTCTACATGCTTTTTTATTACAAATTTCATTTGAGTATCTTTTGAGGTTCATGATATATCTTGTGTATTTGTAACTCCATAGTTGATGTAAAGAACTTGTGAAAGTGGAAGTGAAAATGTATTATCAAAATAATGGTTCCTAGAAATATAATGTCAAAATTTGAGTCTCTCTCATGTCCAAGGAGAAGATATGTGTGTGTCTTACACAGATAAACTAATTTGAAAACATATTATAATTATATAAGACGGGTAATTTTTAAGCTGATTATTTTTTACTAGGTTAAATATCATTCTTGAAGAGGCACCTTGAGAATGATATGTCTCATGTCCCCAATTCTTTTATAAAAATAGGTAAATTAACATTACATTTGATTAAGTTCGTCATTCAAATTGAAGAGGCACAGGTCATGTCTCTACATAGTTCTTTAATAAAGAAAGGAAAGAAAAATTTGAAAACTTCACATCAATATAGAAGACAAACACTGAAACTATATTCCGTTTTTGTGTTATTATAGGTACTTTTGATACATTTATAAATAAAAAATGAATTAAAAAAGAAATAGACCTAGAACCCTTCACAACCGAAAATAAATAAAAATATCCCTTTTTCTTTTCCTTTTTAATCCATTTTTAATACATAGATCTATTATTTTCTCTATAATATATTTTATTTATCTTTCTCGCTATTTCCTTAATAACTTGTTCTAAGGTTTGAAATAAATTCATTATCTTATAAAATGTATGTCTTCTTCTTGTAAAATGGAGATAACTCCACCATGATATTAGAGCCCATATCCAATACATAAAATCTTGTTGCAATATGTAAAACCTTGTTGCATTTGAAGTGTTTTGCACCCAACTAATAAATTTTTATTATTTTTTATTGATTTTGCATTATAATATATCCGATATATATATTGATTTATATTTATATATATATCGAGAATAGGTTTGACTACATATTTGAATAGATTTCTGCCGTTTTGTTATTGATTTTGCACCCAAATAATATATAGATTCGAGATTGTTTTTTCAGCTGATAATTTCAATATTCATTTGATTGGACTGGGTTTCTAATTGGCACGCAGTTTTGTGCTTCCAACGTGAATTGTCTACCATTTTGTCCTTCTAAACCCTAAACCCCTCGTCACACATTAGGCTATCTTTCGAATTGCCAACCATGTTTTTGATAGGAAAAAGTGGCAAGAGGGTGCTGGTTAATGAAGCTAACTAACCAAAAAATGAAAACAAGCCTAAAGCTATTGATGTTCAGAGTATTACCAATCCAAAGCCACATAGGGCTAGTATCAAAACAATAAAAGTTAACAAAGTCCTCATACACAACATCGGGGAAACTCGAACTGTAATTAACCAAAATAAAAACCACCATAACAAAAACTAATTTTTTTCCCCCAACTACCTGGATAGCAGAGTGTTGGACCATTCCTCCTAAAGAAACTGGAAGAGATCTTTGTTATCTTCATCCTCTGCCAGAGCACCACCAGCCAGCTTTTCCTGCACAAGACAAAAAGTAGTAGCTGAATTCCTCATAATTTTAAGGGAAAATTAATTGGTCAATCTACAATGATCCTCCAGCCTCTGCATGTTCTTCTTGATGTCCTCAATGTCTCTGTCCAGCTCCGCAAATTTCTTTTTGAGGGTGCCTCTAAAGCAAGTCACCTCAGGGGGAGCTAAGTTGTCTTTGGGAATAGACTCTCTGTTCAGGGTCCCAAGGGTGGGGCTCGGTGGGGGGGGTGGGGTTAATGGGGGTATTCAAAGTATTCTAGGGGCTAGTCAGATGGTCAGAAGAATCATTTAGGGATTCAGTAGAAGGGGAATCTTTCCTGGAAACCTCACGGGAAGCAGTTTCCCTGAGCCTGGACTTACATTGCTCTTTAGCAATTCTCCTTGAGCGCCTGCGACTGGTACCACTAAGGTCCACCTCAATGTTGACTTGACTATCCATGCATTTCTTCAATTTATGTTTACGGTCAGTGTCAGGAGTGCTTTCAGACTCAATTCTGAGGTCCACAGAGTCAGAGATGTAGGAATCCTCCTGACCAGTTCGTTCCTTGTGGGGTTTTTTGTGTTTCTTTCCTCTGCCCACAATAGAATCAGTCTCCTAGGCAATTTGGAGGGAGTGAGAAGAGGACTGGGCAAGTTTGGCAGTTTTGGTCTGAGAAACATCCTGGGTAACTTCCTAAATTATAGGAGGGGGTTGGGGGGCCGGGAAGATGGCTTTGTGAAACTGATAGAGATGGAGGAGGAGGCCCTGATGGAGGATGGGAATAGGTTTGTCTGAGTGAACCTTGATATCCAAAATGTTGCTCTCAATAGAATGCAGAAGGTAGAAAGGGATAGACATCAAATCCTTATTTCTAATATGGTTTAGAAAAGGCAGATGGTAATAGTAGAAGATGGTGAACTTACCCTCCAGCATGAAATACTTCATGATAATGAGGCAGATTTTAGGCCAAAACTCAGGAAGCTCCTCTCTGTTAAAGCCCCCTTGTTTCTTCACAGGTTGCTCACCCTCCCCAAAGAACTGGTTGAGCCTAGTGGGGTCTGGAGTCCAGCTAGTTTTTTTGTATTTTCTCCCTATCATAGGAAGCTCCATAGATTTGGTGATGACTTCTTCATTAAGTTGAAAGTGAATGCCTCCCACCGAAACCTTCTTGTTATCCCAAGTGGAGAGGAACTGCTTCAAAATCTACTCATCATGTCCTCCCCTCATACGCTCCATGAAACCCCAAATCCCACTCTCCTTACAGTAATGAGTGACCAGAGCGTCATCGAAAAAGGCCTCGTCAATCTTATAAGGTTCAATGTGAAGAGTATTGCCCCCCATCTCAAAATCCTGGTCCGCTAGTCTCAAGGAAGCCAAAAAACTAGAGAGCCGAGTAAAATTACAGACATTGGAAAACCTCTTGTTTTGACAAAACTTTCCCAAAATTGGGTTATACATAGAGTGCTGGCTTCGAGGAAATCTTTGAAAAAGGTGCACCGTACCACCAGATCTAACTGATTTGCAGGTGCCTTTATTGGCAATAAGATCGAGGATACGCTTGCTATCCAGAATTGCCAAGTAGTGATGCAGGAGCATCCTGGGTGTAAGAGCAATCTTGCATCACCCAAAAAAAAAATATTTCTATTTTTATATTCAATAAGGGCTATTTTTTGCAGAGCTGCTATTTATGGAAGTTACTATTTTTGGTAATTTTTGTATGTGCTCAGAATGATCTGATTTCATTCTTGGAGGTTCATTTTGGTCATATAAGTCTGCCAGTAAAATTTCACTGCCAGATCAAGTGTATATTGGAAGATATTGAAGATTTTTGGTATTGGCAGTAGGGTACAGAAATTTTGAACTCAGTTTTGAAGGCTTTAGAGGCCTTGAATGAGGTCAAAAATTTGGGTGATGGGCACTTGCACTAATCAAGCCTGTAGAGCGCTTCGTGGCATTTCCAAAATGGGGTTATAATAGCCGATCGGGTCAACTGGTGATGACTTATGGTCTTGAGAAGTTGGGCCACCTGAAATGGCAGAAAATAATTTTCTACAAAATTTATGTTCGGGTTTCAAAGGTTATTTTGAGCTGACTATGATGTCATAAAATGTAAAATAAAATAATTCTAAGTTTGGTCGGCCTTATTGGCTAAAATTTTGGAACCTTCTTAGGCGGTGGAAAATTGCCTATATAAGGAAGGCTGTATTATTGTCTTAGGCAGTTCAGAATAGTTTTGGGTAGTAGATCTGGGCAATAATTTGAGGCTTTGTCCTATAGAATATTGTAAGGGAATGCCCATGTGGCTTTGCATATTGTAATTCTGAAAGTTTGTAATTCTACATTTGTGGAGATAATAAGAAGCCAATTTTCTATTCTTGCATATTGTTGTTGTTTCTCTATTTCTGTTATGTGTTTGTGGTATTAAGGGGAGCACCCTTCATCAAGTGGTATCAGAGTAGGAGTTCTTGAGTGTGTAAATAGATTGCCGACTGTGAGGTAGTTTGCACCAGGACCGTGGTTAGGGTTTCAGCGCGCATCGCAAAAATGCCTCCATGAAGGGAACGTGGCGGAAGAGCTGGTGTTGTAACACCTGAGGTTAGGGCACTGCAGAGACAAGTGCGAGCATTGCAAGAAGAGATTCGTAGAGGAATGAATCTTAATGTCAGAGATGAAAGCAAGGATGAAGCTGAAGAAGAATATCAAGAAGGAGAAGTCAAAATTGTGAACCAGGAGGAAGAAAGACTTTTTCGGGCCATTTCTAAGATTGGGAAAAGACCTAAGATTGAGGTTCCTACATTTTTTGAAAATCTTAACCCAGAAGAATTGATCGACTGGATCAATGAATGTGAGGAATATTTTGAGTATGAAGATGTTGAGGATCCTGATAGGGTCAAATTTGCAAAGGCCAGACTGAAAGGTCATGCGAAGATATGGTGGCAAGAGATTCAGTTGGAGCAAAATAGAAGGGGAAAGGAGAAAATCACAAGATGGGATCGGATGGTGGATAAATTGAAGCGACAGTTCATTCTTGTTGATTATGAGCTTGACCTAATGAAGAAAATGCAGAGTTTGAAGCAAGCAGGAAGATCTATTCAGGAGTATACAAAGGAGTTCTATCGACTTCTCATCAGAATAGGCCATGCAGAAGTTGATAAGGAGAAAGTTGCCAGATACCTTAATGGGTTAAGGCCAAGCATTCAGGAGGAGCTGAATCTGGTTCGAATGAACAGTATTGAAGAGGCATACCAGTTTGCCCTAAAAGTAGAGGAAAAGCTAAACAAGAAGTTTGAGAGCAGACAAAACGGAAGAGGTCACAGTGGACGATCTGGTGGATGGTCATATGGTGGCCGAAATGAAGATCCAAAAAAGAAGGATGAGGCCAGTAGCAGTCAGAATCAATGAGGAAATAATTTCAATCACTTCCAGGATCAAAATAATAGAGATCAGAGAGGAAGAGGAAGAGGACAAGGATCTGGAAGAGGTGGCTTCCGTGGAACATGTTTTCACTGTGGAGAAGAAGGTCATAGGGCATTTGAATGTCCTCAGCACCAAGGCAGAACAGACAGGAGAAATGAAGGCCAGGCCAGAGTTGCACATGTAGATGAAGATGCCAGATCATCAAATTTTGAAGATGTTGAAAGAGGAGAAATGTTGATTAACAGAAGAGTCATGTTGAGTGGTGAGAATGAACCTGAGCAAAGGAGGAGCCTGTTTCGCACCAGGTGCAAGTATGAAGGTAAATGTTTTGATGTGATTATTGATAGTGGAAGCACTGACAATTTAGTGTCAGAAGAGATGGTGACAAAGTTGAAGCTCAAGAGTTAGAAACACCCACATCCATATCAGATTGCCTGGGTACAGGATGACCACAAGGTCATGGTCAATGAACAATGCCTAGTGAAGTTCAAGGTTGGCGGATACCAAGATGAGGTATTGTGTGATATCATATCTATGGATGCATGTCATATGTTGTTGGGTAGACCATGGCAGTTTGATAGATGTGCTGTACATGATGGTCGTGTGAATACCTATTCCCCGACAAAGGATGGAGTGCGACATAAGCTAAAACCATTGAAGGAGATTGAAGAAAAGGTATGTGGTAATGCAAGGATAAATTTTGTTGATTGAAGAAATTTCCTAGATGGTATGAGGCATGAGCATGTATGTTTTGCTTTAATTCCAAAAGCTGGTAAAGAGGAAGTAGAAGATGTTCCTGTAGAAGTTGCAAATTTGTTGAATGAGTTTCAGGATATTGTATCCGATAACGTGCCTGATGGATTACCACCAGTCAGGAAGATCAGTCATCAGATGGACTTGATCCCAGGAGTGATTTTGCCAAATAAGGCAGCACACAAAATGACACTTGCAGAAAGTGAGGAGTTGAATAGACAAGTACATGAGCTGTTACAGAAAGGATTGATCCGTGAGAGTCTGAGTCCCTATGCTGTACCAGTGATATTAGCACCAAAGAAGAATGAAGAATGGAAAGTGTGTACAAATTCTAGGGAAATAAACAAGATCATAATCAAGTACAGGTTTCCATTGCCACGAATGGATGATATTATGGACTGTTTGAGTGGAGCTGTGTATTTTTCAAAGATAGATCTGAAAAGTGGATATCATCAGATTCAGATCAGAGAAGGAGATGAATGGAAGACTTCCTTCAAGACAAAGGAAGGACTATATGAGTGGTTAGTCATGCCTTTTGGGCTAACCAATGCACCGAGCACTTTCATGCGGCTCATAACGAGGTTCTGAAAGAATTTCTGGGTAAGTTTGTCATTGTTTACCTAGATGATATTTTGATCTTTAGTAAGACATTGGATGATCATATGATGCATATTTGTATGGTATTTGAGAAGCAAAGAGAAGAGAAATTGTTGATTAATTTGAAGAAGTACAGTTTTGTGAAGAAAGAGTTGGTGTATTTGGGGTTTGTAGTTTCAGGAGAAGGTCTAAAAATGGACCCAGAGAAGGTACAGGCTATCCTTGAATGGCCTACTCCAAGGAGTGCTACTGAGGTAAGATCTTTTCATGGTATAGCCAGCTTTTACAGAAAATTTATCAAAAATTTTAGCAGTATTTGTGGACCCTTGACTGAAACAATGAGAGGGGATAGAAAAGAATTTAAGTGGACTAATGGGGCAGAAAAGAGTTTTCAATTGTTGAAACAAAAAGTTACAGAACAACCTATTTTAGCAATTCTATATTTTAATAAGGTGTTTCAAGTAGATTGTGATGCTAGTGGTACTGCAATAGGAGCTGTTGTGAGCCAAGAAGGTAAACCTGTTGCTTATTTCAGTGAGAAGTTAAATGATGCCAAGAGGAAATATTATGTTTATGATCATGAATTTTATGCTATAGTTCAGGCATTAAAGAAGTGGTGACATTATCTACTTCCTAAGGAGTTTGTTTTGTATACTGATCATCAAGCTTTGCAATATTTGAATAGTCAAGGAAAGTTGAATCAGAGGCATTTGAAATGGGTTGAGTTTTTGCAGAGTTATACATTTGTTTTGAAACACAGGAGTGGAAAGTTCAATAGGGTTGCTGATGCTCTTAGCAGAAGGCAACTATTGCTAACAGAAATGCAGATTGAAGTGGTTGGGTTCAAGGAACTCAAGAATTTGTATCCAGAGGATCCTGATTTTGGTGAAGCTTGGAAAGCTTGTACAGAACCTGTTACTCTAGACTAATGATGCTGTTCATGTAGCAGAATTGTTTTTCATAGAAGTAGTGAGACTTCATGGTTTGCCAAAGACCATAGTTTCAGATCGGGACACTAAGTTTGTTGGATATTTCTGGCATACATTATGGAAGAAGTTGAAGATAGATTTGAAGTTCAGTTCATCACATCATCCACAGACTGATGGACAGACAGAGGTGGTGAATAGGAGTTTGGGAAATTTACTGAGATGTTTGGTTGGAGATAAGCCAACAGGATGGGATTTGGTTTTACCACAGATAGAATTTGCATACAATAATTCTGTCAACAGGAGCACTGGTAAATTACCATTCCAGATTGTATATGGAAGTAGTCCAAGAAATGCATCTGAATTGAGGAAGATAGATAAAGGAGAAATAAGTAGTGCTGAAGCTGAGGATTTTGCAGAACACTTGAAGAACATCCATGGGGAGGTGAGGAAGCATATTACCAAGATGAACGCACAGTATAAGGCTAAGGCAGATGAGAAAATGAGGTATAAGGAATTTCAAGTTGGTGATGAAGTCATGGTTCATTTGCGAAAGGAGTGGTTTCCAGTTGGTACATATAACAAGCTGAAAATGAAGAAGTTTGGACCATGTAGGATACTGAAGAAATATGATTCAGGAAATGCATATGAGGTAGAATTGCCTGCTCAGCTAAATATTTCACCAGTGTTTAACATTTCAGATCTGATAGAGTATCATGAGGGAGGTGTTGAAGATGAGATCACAGCAGCACAGTGGAGTATTCCAGCAACTAGTCCAGACACTAAGGAGATCGAAGATATATTGGACAGTTGTGTTGGCAGAAGCACAAGGAACAGGACATATGAAGAATATCTAGTCAAGTGGAAAGGATGACCTGTTGAAGATTCATCATGGCTGAAAAAGGAGGAGGTTAGCCATCTTGGTTTTCCTCTGCACACCTAAGTCGTGACAGGGTCACTTCTCAAATTACCCTGGGTGTCTGATGCAGGAGCATCTTGGGTGTAAGAGCAATCTTGCATCACCCAAAAAAAAAAAATATTTCTATTTTTATATTCAATAAGGGCTATTTTGTGCAGAGCTGCTATTTATGGAAAGTTACTATTTTTGGTAATTTTTGTATGTGCTTAGAATGTTCTGATTTTGTTCTTGGAGGTTCATTTTGGTCATATAAGTCTGCCAGTAAAGTTTCACTGCCAGATCAAGTGTATATTGGAAGATATTGAATATTTTTGGTATTGGCAGCAGGGTACAGAAACTTTGAACTCAATTTTGAAGGCTTTAGAGGCCCCGGATGAGGTCAAAAATTTGGGTGACGGGTGCTTGCACAGGTCAAGCCTGTAGAGCGCTTCGTGGTGTTTCTGAAATGACGTTATAATAGCCGATCGGGTCAACTAGTGATGACTCATGGTCTTCGAAAGTTGGGCCACCTGAAATGGCAGAAAATAATTTTCTTCAAAATTTTTGTTCGGGTTTCAAAGGTTATCTTGAGCTGACTATGATGTCATAAAATGTAAAATAAAATAATTCTAAGTTTGGTCGGCCTTATTGGCTAAAATTTTGGAACCTTCCCAGGCAGTGGAAAATTGCCTATATAAGGAAGGCTGTATTATTGTCTTAGGCAGTTCAGAATAGTTCTGGGTAGTAGATCTGGGCAATAATTTGAGGCTTTGTCCTACAAAATATTGTAAGGGAATGCCCATGTGGCTTTGCATATTGTAATTCTGAAAGTTTGTAATTCCACATTTGTGGAGATAATAAGAAGCCAATTTTCTATTCTTGCATATTATTATTGTTTCTCTGTTTCTGTTATGTGTTTATGGTATTAAGGGGAGCACCCTTCATCAAGTAGGCATCCTGATTCGGACAACCTTTACATCGCACATTAGAAAAGTAATTATCAACTTTCATGGGGTAATGGGAGCACATTTTAATAATTTCAAAAAACTTACTAACATGCTGGCACATGATCCAGTAGGATTGCAAATTAATCATGACAACGGAGCACATTAATTCAAATTCTTTTCCTCCTTGATGATTTGCTAAGTCATCAAGGGCAAGTCACTCACCCCACTCTAGCTGGTGAGTTTTTGCTGATGTAAGCCAATCGCAGCCAAAGAGTCGGCAACTTGATTTCCTTCTTTGTACGTGTGCTCAATAGTGTAATGTTGGAAGTTGTTCAAAAGCGCTTTGATTTCCAATAGGATGGGATTGGTCTGCCATCCCACACTAATCCTATTTTTGAAATCCTGAATCACCACTTTGGAGTCTCCTTCAATAGCCAGGTGTCTTATGTTCAAATTAATAGCGGTTTGAATTCCCCATAAAAGGATCATTCCCTCAGCTTGGGTAACAGTGCCATTTATAACAGGACCAGTGAAAGTAATCAGGCAATTTCCCTTATAGTCATGAAGGATCCCACCACCACCTTGACCCTTAGTGTTTACAACACCATCAAAATTTAATTTGATCCATCCTCTGGTAGGGGTGGTCCATTTAGTGGCTATTCTGGCTAATTTCTTGGTGTCATCAAATCGAGAGAACCCTGATAGGATATTCCATTTATCAATAGTTCTAACCTCCCAGGCATTGGGGGGAGTAGAGGGGAGCTTCTAATTGGTCACCTGAGTAATCTCACACAGAAGTCTGGTACCTATCTGGAGACAGGTTGCAGCAGGGGTACTCTTATCTCTAAAGATACGATTGTTCCTTTCCTTCCAGATCACTCAGCAGATGTGGGGGGGTATCATATGCCAAAGCAGTTGGAGCAAAGGATGAATGGAAGGAGATCACCAGTATTTGAATTGATGCACATCCCAACCAATGACCCACAGGACCCCCAAGTTGCCAAAAATCTCCTGCCAGATGCTACTGGCATACTCATAGTGGATAAACAAATGATTCACTATTTCTTCCTCTTTCATACATAGGGAACATCTATTCTCCATGGAGAAACCCCTTTTAACTAGGTTGTCTTGGGTTAGAACCTTCCCATGCCTAAGGGTCCACTAGGAAAAATTAATTTTTGGTGTGAGTTGTGGAATCCAAACCTTCTTCTAGTCCTCCATGTTACCATTCTCCTTAAGCAGCAGGTTGTAAGCAGAATTAACAAAGAACTTCCCCATTTGAGTGGAGGCCCATAGGATAGTATCTTCATGGTCCAAAGTTTTGATGTTAAGGTTCTCCATAAGCTCCTCTCCCATCTTCATCAGGTCCGGTTTGTCTCTCAACCATATCTGTAAGTCCTTCCACTCTCTACCAACCATGTAGTTAGAGACTCTACTGCCCAGAATAGGTCTGAGATGATCCATAAGAGGTTTGAATTTGCATCCCAGGTTGGGGAGATTTAAAATCTAGTGATCTTTCTAGAACCCAATGGATCTACCTTTGCCAACCTGCCAGAATGCCCCTTTGGAGAGAATGCTTCTACAATTGCAGATGTTCTTCCAAAGCTTGGATCCAATTGGAAGGTCATTATCTTGGAACTTCCTTCTGAAGGGGAGACCTTGGAGGTACTTGGCTTCCATAATTTTGTACCATTTCACCTTCCCCTCAATGGGCTTCCAGGCCACCTTAGTAGTTAGAGCTTTATTCATCTGACCAATTTTTTTTAATCCCAACCCACCCAGGCATTTCAGAAGGAAAAAATTATCCCAGTTCACAAGAGACAACCTTTTTTTCTCCTCCGAACCCACCCATAGGAAGGTCCTCTAGATCCGTTCCAACTTATCAGCCATGTTACTCTTGATTTTTAAGAGGGAAAGGAAATAGATAGGGACTCCTTGGAGAGTAGCCACCACCAACTGAAGTTTTCCAGCATTGCTTAAAATTTTCCCTTTCCAACCTGTAAGCTTTTTCTGAGTCCTTTCCAGAATAGAGTTCCAGAATTCCTAGGAAACTTCTTTGACAGTGAGGGGGAGACCCAGGTAGGTTGAAGGAAGCAAGGTAGCTAAACATCCCAAGATTTGAAGCACCTTATTTTGGGTCTCCAAAGGCATATTGAAGAAGAATAGATGACTGTTTTGATAGTTAATGCATTGACCAAAAGCCCAGGCATAACATTCCAAAATTTGTTTCCATTGCCTAGCCTCAATCATTGAGGAGAACCCAAAAAGGAAGTGTCATCAACAAATTGTTCTAACACCACTTGGGGGATGGTTGAAGCTGGTTTAAACCCTTTGATTTTCCCCCTGTCAGATAGCATACAAAGATTCTTGCTAAGAACATCAGCAACCATAATGAAGAGGTAAGGTGAGAGAGGCTCTCCCTGTCTATGACCTTTTTCTGGAGTGAAGAAACCCCCTAGGGAGCCATTGACTAGAACAGAGAAGCACGCGGTTTGGGTACATTCTTTGATGATTTGAATAGCTTTCTCCTTGAACCCCATTTTATCGAGAATTTTGATCAAAAAAGACCAATTGACTTTGTCATAGGCTTTATAAATATCCAGTTTAAAGGCCATACCTGGAATCTTGCTCCTGTCCATAGAATGGATGATCTCATGAGTGGCAATAGCCACATCCAAAATTTTCCTTCCGGGGACAAATCCCTTCTGAGTAGGGCAGATTAACTTCTCCAACAAGGGCTTTATCCTTTCGATTAGGATCTTGGTAAGAATTTTAAAGAAGATGTTGCAGAGGCTGATAGGTTTGAAATCCAGCATAGAGGTGGGATTATCATGTTTAGGGATGAGAATAATGTAGATTTGATTATGTTGCCTGATGAGACACCCAGTCCTAAAAAAGTCTCTGGCAGCGTGGGTGACATCAGTACCAACAATGTCCCAGTAATCCTGAAAGAAGGCTGGGGGAAACTCATCAGGCCTAGGGGCCTTGTAGCCACCCATAGCAAAGACTACTCTTTTAACCTCCTCATCTGAGACCCTTTCTATTAGTCTTTCATTGTCCTCCCTAGTAACAACACACTGGATATTCTCTAGGAGTTGATTTTGAATGTTGTCCGGTCAGATCAGACCCTCCTCAGAGAATAACCCCTTAAAGTAGTTAATAGCCACCTGATTAATCTTGTCCTTTTCCTTGACTATGATCCCATTCTCATCCATAATAGAAGTAATGGTATTCCCTTTTTTGTGGATGCTGGTAGATCTGTGGAAGAAAGTAATGTTTCTGTCTCCTTTGGTAAGCCATTGGATCCTTGATCTTTGCTTCCAATAAATTTCCTCTTTTTTTAGAGTTTCCTGCCATTTCTGTCTTGTTGTTTCCTCATCAGCCTGAGTCTAGGGAGAGAAATTTCTAGAAGCAAGTTGGGCTTGAAGGGAATTAAGGGTGCCCGAGAGCTCAATTTTCTCTTTGTAGAGGTCCCCAAAGTTACGCTTGCTCCAACCTTTGACCTCCATTCTAATGATTTGAAGCTTTTGAGCAACTCTAAACATGGTAGTGCCTTTAATTCTGGTGCTCCACCAAAGTTTGACTTGGTCTCTGAATGAAGGATGAGAGCACCACATGATTTCAAACCTAAAGGGGACTGAGCTGACTTTAGGGGATTCAAACCAGCGTAGGAGGAGGGGGTTGTGGTCTGAGGTAGTCCTGGGAAGGGAGGTTAGGGAGGAATTCAGATAGAGATCCCAGGAGGATGAAGTTAAGACCCGATCGAGTCTCACCTGAATAAGGTGATTGCCTCTTCTACCAACCATGTTATTCGAAGGTGAAATTTAAGTTAAAATTTCAGTTATGCGATGCATTTGCACGAGAAAATATAAAATTTGATGGGTAGTTGAACCTAAAATTCAAACCGTAGAAAACAACCCCGATGGTCATATGAACGTCAAATTATTAGATTTACCTTAACCCTTAACCCTAAACCCTAAACCCTAACCCTAACAAACCCTCACAAACCCTTGTAAACCCTCGTGAACCCTCGTAAACCCTAGTAAACCTAAACCCTAAACCTTGGTAAACCCCCTTAGTAAAGTTTGGCATTGGTAAATCGTCATAAAATAACAGTGACCGAATGTACTGAGCATGGGTAAATAATGTAAAACTACATTATAGATGTAAAATAATAGTGACCGAACATATTCTAAGGTGAAAATGAAGTTAAAATAATATTTACCATTGCCACTTTTAATGGAAAATGCTATAAAACCCTCCTAAAATAACAGTGACCGAACATGGGTAAATTAATAATAATAATTAATTTCTATTTATATTATAATATAATAATATTTATTTTGAAATTTTTAATAATACTATTATTTTTATTTTAAAAATAAAATACATAACAAATTCTTAATAAATATAATTATCTTAGTAATAGAAAAATTAAAATGTTCAATGAAATAATCCATACATATAATTAATAGTCACATTATGAAAATTCTATAATCAAATCATTGTTAATTTATTTTGTTTCATAAGATATTTTAAACAAGTGCTACATAGTGGCTAAGTACTTGTCTTTAGTTAATTTTAGTTTTAAGTTAGATAATTAGTTGTAGTTTTAATTGTATTGTATATAAAATTAGTTTTTTAAAATTTATCTAAGAGTTCATTTATAATTAAATTTATAGTTCAATTAGAAATAAAATTATGGTAAAGTTAGAAATATGTTTAAAATTACATTTTTTAATATTTTCATTTAACATTAATTTTTTAAGTTAAAGTTGTTGTGTGAGATAAAAAAGATTTATTTTTCTACAAGTATAAAGTATCATTTTATTTTGAATTTGTAAAAAATGCAAATACTATTATTATTATTCCTATTTTAAAAAAATTATAATTATGAATATTATTACATATATTTTTTATATAAAAATAAGAAACTATCATCAAACGCGATAAACTAGATGAGCTAAAATAAATTGATATTTTCTATAGAAATAAGTGGCAAAAATAATGCATTATGGGTACAAATCCGAAAATATCCTGTATAAAACCCAAACTCATTTAACCAATCAAATAATAGAAAAATAATTTTTATACATGATAAAGTTAAAAATATTGCATCTAACTTTCGAAAAATGAAATTTATTACAAAATACAAAATCTAAAAAATTCTAATTGGTCTAAAAACTCAAAAATAGATGCAATAGTACTTTCTTAGCCCATCGACAAGTACTAAT